>OV743721.1:4674944-5098203 GCA_928272305.1 Volucella inflata | reverse complement strand
GCATCCAAATAAGCGCTGTTTTTGCCGTCGATAGCAATTGCCGTAGTAGATATCGCAGTTTTTCATTTTCTTTTTGTCCGGCCTATCCGATCGCATTTCTTGGATGGCGGTTATGTCTGCTTTGCAGCAGTCTAGGGCCTCCGCTAGTTGCTCGGCTGCACGTGGTCTATTAAGGGATCTAACATTCCACGTGCATATCCGAAGCTCATTGTCCTTAAATCGTTTGCGTGGGTTTGTCAACAGTAGATCCGTCCATATCCGAGGCTTGTTGATGCTTCGTAACTTCTTCTTTTTTTTGAAATGGCGGCACAACCCCCAACCTGGGAGGACCAGTTCCATTTTGAGTGCCCCTAGGACGAGGGGGTCGGTTACACCGAAGGCAGTAACCCGTTCGGGGCTGTGAGCGCTGCCGTTGGCCCTTATAGGGCTCATCCGCCACCATCTCTTTTCCAAGACCCTGACTAAGTCCTGGAAATCCTTTCCGGCCTGAACTCCAAATATGTCGGAGTAGCCCGGATAAGGTCTTGTTTTGTTTTTCCGACACTAATCCTGATTTATGGCGCAGGAAACTCGCCATTTGCCCCCTTCACTTCGCAACTTCTAGTGAGATTCCCAGATGGCGCCACGGGGAGGCGTGAAGTAGGACTTATTAGCAGAGCTGCAAGATGTTCGGCTGCAGAGGCTCATTCTCGTCATTTAAGGAACCAGAACCTGTCGGAAGATGCTACTTCTACAAGGCCTTATACTAATCGTTGCCAGTAAATAGATTAAAAAAACAAATTTTGAAATCTTTAGACTTCTCGTAAGTCATTTAACTTCAAAATCGAAATCCCAGTATTTTTTGAAGTCTTAGGTAATGAAATCGCCTGAGGCAGTCAAAACATTTGAAGTCAAAAGACTTCAATTCATTGAATGCATTCAGATGACTTAAAGAATGCAAAGAGTTCAAAGAATTCAAGCAATCAAAAAGTATTGCAGTCTCTTGACTTCAAGTGTTTTGATTGCTTCAGGTGATTGCATTACTTAAGACTTCAAAAAATACTGGGATCTCGATTTTAAAGTCAAATAACTTAAGTGAAGTATTTTGCTGAAATAGTTATAAGCAATCAAATGACTGCGACTTCAGCGAATGCAATACCAAAGTATTGAAGCCTTTTACAGCTCTGCCTAGGGGTTACTCTGTCCAACATGAATTGGCAGTACAGGGAAGGGATGTTTGTCTCTTCTTCGCACTCTTTTGTTTTCCGTAAGGTGCTATTCCAACAAAAACTCTTACACGGTTTCTGTAGTAAGCATTTAAAATTACCAAAAATCTGAAAGAATAGTATGTAGGGTTACCGTACATTTTTTTTAGATTGAAATTTATAAAAAATAAAACAAACTTATCTTTTTCCACACCACCAAGATGTAAGATATTGTAAAAAGCGCGTTTTTGAAGGGTATCCCCAGTAGTAGGCCTAATCCTTAACATTTTCCTCAAAGAAAACAGCTTACAAATTTTTAACTGCATCTTAACGTATTTTCCAAACATTAAAAGAAATGCAAAAGATTAAAAAAAGATCTTCACAATAACACTCATCATTAAAAGCTTTTTTCAAAACTGTGAAAGCAAAAGTTCCTCATCAAAAAAAAAAAAAAAACTGAACGACCTACTCGTACCAAACCGACACTAGTTACTCTGAATGCACATCCATTTAATATGGGTTGAATAGTAGCATGTACAGACCAAAGTCAATCAGTGCACACTCAGATGTGCGTTGAACAAGACTTGTTGGACTTATGTCGGAAAACACTTTTTATGTGGGGTTTCTTTCAATTTAGTACAGTGCAAAAATATGACACGCTACTGATTTTGAAAAAGATTCCCCAACATGTGTGTTGTTAAGAAATCATTTTGCATTTTGTCAACTAGGAGACGGTTCATCCTTTACACGACCGCCATCAGCAGTGGAGGTAAAAAGGAGGAAATAATGAAAAAAAAATATGTCACTATCGGAAAGACAAAAAAATAATATCAATTGGAAACAAATCTATTTGGACAAATCCATGTTTATTAATCAAATCGAAATTTTTAGCGTGATGGGTCACGGGAATTTTCATTCCCACTTCCTGGTTTTTTCGCTTTTAACTACTTTTTTCTGTTACGCAACATAAGTACCTTCCTGCTGGTGAAATTTTTTACTTTGGTTATAACATCTTCTATGGAAATTCCTAGTTGCTCTGCAATTTTTTCTTTAGTAGGTAGGTACCTTTTTAAGGTCTCGCCATTTATACAAAAGCCGAGTGAATGTTCCACAAACACTCGTTTTTACGATATGCATGTATGGCTTTGCGATTAAAAATTTTTGGCATATTCGTAAACTTGCAATTTAATTAACCAATTCTTTCACCATACGACTTAATATATCCTGCAAGAATTATTTCAAAATATGCATCCCAATCTTAAAAAATCGTCTGTGCAATAAACCTATTAATTGAAAATCTATCCTTTTTTGAGATTTTCAAAATTTTCACTCCAAAAGTGAAGTGAAATCGTTTAAAAAAAGAGAATCCTAAAATGAGACAGAAGAAAATCTGAAGGAGAAAGCAACACACAAAACTTCATATTTTAAGAGAGATTAAGATAAAACAACGTGTCAGTTCAGCGTATGAGGTGTATTATAAATTCTTCTAATTAAATTTCCGCATTAAATCCTAATAAGTTGAAATATACTTTAAATTAATAAAACCTTTTTCAAATAGGTAGGGTAGACCGGGGACAATAGTAATAGTTTTGCTTTCAGCTCTTATAGAATCTATTATTTAATATTTATGAAAAAGTTATTTACAACAATAGATTACGGATTTTTTTCCCAGTATTATAACTTTATATTAACCGACAAGGAGCGATTGGAAATAAGATATATGCACTTTTGATGCAGTGGGACAGTCAGTCAGTTGTAACAGTGCCTGAGGACAGTTGTAACAAAGGTAAGAATGAAGACATACTATGTTTTCTCAACCTTTTGATTACTTTTAATATTTATTAACTTTGTTTAATGGCAGCAACAAAAATATAAATAAATTAATGATTTAATTCAGTATAAAAAACTAACAAAAAAAGCAAACAAACGAAAAGAGTATCTAATTGTGACTAATATATAAATTATTTTGTTTGGTACACTCTTCATGCGACCAGTTTTTGCATTCAATGCACTGCACCCACTTTTCTCCTCCTTTGCTTGAGATATAGGCCTCTAGGCACACCAAACAAAAGGTCTCGCAATTCTCTTCTTCACTTGTGTCTGATTCCTTGGCTATTTTCCTCCTCTTCGCTTTAATTTTATCACACTTCTTTTTCTTCTTTGAGAAATTGAGATCCTTTAAAACATTTCTTGTCTGTTTTTCATTGAACTCCATTCTTATAGCCTCTATTTCAGGAGTATCGGTATAGATAGTTGATTTTCGTGTCTTGTTTTTTCTTTGAGTTTTAGGTTTCCTAGCTGATGCTTTTGGCAAAGGTCGCAAAACTTCAGATGAAAAATTAGGTCTGCCAATATTTCTAACTTCATCAGCACGGTGGACCTCTGCGCTTGTAGATGGTTGTGGATTTAAATGAGATAAAGTTGCAACAGTAAAATTGCTAGGACTTTGAGAATCAGCAGATATGCTAGACAAATGTTGCACAACCTCTGTGGGAACAATGAGTTTGCCATTGTTACCCATTTCATCAACCGGATCAGAAATATCCGCAGTTTGGTTGTTCTTTGAAATTGTAGTTAGATGGGAGTTTATATGGCCTTGAGATGCTGTTCTCAAGCTTCCAGCATCTGCTAGACTTGAAGGCATCGGTCTATCCGTTACATACGATGGCGCAAAATCAATCTCAGTAAGTATGTCTCTGTTAAAAGGCATTATTCCTGTAGTCCTAAATTCGGCTTGGATATTATTTTGGGTTAGCGCCAAAGGCAGAGCTATTATTACGATCTCTGGAATATTGTAAATCGTCATTGTCTTACCTGGTTTGTTCCTTAGCCAGTTGTCTGAGGCAGAGTTCACAGCTTCTTTAAAAGGTCCGTATACAGAACGATCCAACGGTTGAAGCCTGTGTGAGCAATGCGGTGGGAAAGAAAGAACCACTATCCCATTTTGTTTACAGAAATCCAGAGCATGGATTGATGTATGGGAAGAATGGTTATCCAGTAGAAGCAAAACCTTGTGACTTATTGAAGAATTAGTATGTTTCTGGAAGTGTTTCAACAATTGCACGAACTCCTTTTCTTGCATCCATCCACTGGCATTGCCTGTTCCAATTGAACCAATTGGACCATCTTTCACAAAATGCCTTTGGTAGCGGAGACGGGGAAAAACGGAAAATGGAGGGATAGCGTTTCCGATAGCATTAATTGTGTTTGTCACTGTGACGAGAATTCCTCGTTAACCTGAAGTCAAAGCTCCAACTTGTCTTATTCCTTTTCTTGCCACAACTCTGTTAGGCTTTTGCACGGTTGTCACCCCAGTTTCGTCAACATTGTAAATGTCTTTTGCTTCGAACTTATATTTATCTAAAACTGTTTGCAAGTTGTCAAAAAATAATTTGACATCTACAACATTGAAACTGGTTGCTCTGGAAAGGCTAGTCGGTTGAGCACACCTAATTGTCAATTCTTGGTGTCTCTTCATGAGCGACGAGAACCAATTTTCTCCAGCTAAAGAGTTAACGTCCCACTGTGGCGGCCTCCTTATTCCATAGTACACTGCCAATTCATAAGCCAACTTTCTTATTTCTTTAGGTGCGAATCCGTAGTAAATTTCTGCGGCTCGTACAATTTAGCTTACCATGGTTTTTTCCTGCTCAGGACTAAATATTTGATTGCAGCTTTTATATCCCATAGTTACTGCTTCATTTCCGCTTGCTTGACTTTTTTTCTTTCCATATCTCATCAGAGAAACATGGCAAAGATCATATTTTTTTGCAGCAGCACGGATGGATAAACTATTGTTATTTACCTCATCGTATGCTTGTTGACAAATGGAATCGTCTTTTGATCCTCTATTGGTTTTTCTCTTTCTACTGCGAGGCCTACTAAATATAAAAGTGATACGATATTAAATCAAGCTGACATTTAGCATTAAGGTACCCCTGGGGGCAGTTGTAACATGTTACAATTGTCCCCAAACGGGAATGTTAAAACCGTCCTCGTGTACCTTCTCTACATAATATACGTCTTACCTGTTTTATTAGAAATAGTCGGAGTAATAACAAAACACAAGCAGATAGAACGATATGCACTGAATATACTATTGAAAATAAAATTAGCGAATTTCAAATCAGAAAAAAGTTATTCGAAAATGTCTACCAATGAAATAATTTACTTTATAGGGTAAAAAATTGTCTTCTTCTCTAGTGATGTCTACTCTGCACAGAAGCCGTAGAGAAACTGTGACATCAATGATGGTATGCAGATACATGTACTGGGCCTGTGAGAGAGAATTTGCAGTTACAGTTTTGACATGTTGAGAGTGTTACAATTGTACACTGTTACAATTGTCCGCGGTCTACCCTATATCTGTCATAAAATTTAGGTACTTTGATATCTATATGTTTATTCCTCGCATGGTAAACTGAATTAGTATAAGGCAACGATTAGTATAAGGCCTCGTAGAAGTAGCATCTTCCGACAGGTTCTGGTTCCTTAAATGACGAGAATGAGCCTCTGCAGCCGAACATCTTGCAGCTCTGCTAATAAGTCCTACTTCACGCCTCCCCGTGGCGCCATCTGAGAATCTCACTAGAGGTTGCGAAGTGAAGGGGGCAAATGGCGAGTTTCCTGCGCCCTAAATCAGGATTAGTGTCGGAAAAACAAAACAAGACCTTATCCGGGCTACTCCGACATATTTGGAGTTCAGGCCGGAAAGGATTTCCAGGACTTAGTCAGGGTCTTGGAAAAGAGATGGTTGCGGACGAGCCCTATATGGGCCAACGGCAGCGCTCACATCCCGGAACGGGTTACTGGCTTCGGTGTAACCGACCCCTCGTCCTAGGGGCACTCAAAATGGAACTGGTCCTCCAGGTTGGGGGTTGTGCCGCCATTTCAAAAAAAAGAAGAAGTTACGAAGCATCAACAAGCCTCGGATATGGACGGATCTACTGTTGACAACCCACGCAAACGATTTAAGGACAATGAGCTTCGGATATGCACGTGGAATGTTAGATCCCTTAATAGACCACGTGCAGCCGAGCAACTAGCGGAGGCCCTAGACTGCTGCAAAGCAGACATAACCGCCATCCAAGAAATGCGATCGGATAGGCCGGACAAAAAGAAAATGAAAAACTGCGATATCTCTTCTTATCCTTTTATTAACCCTTTCCTCGTTATACGAACTTATGCGTAACGAGTTTCCCATTTTTACTGCATCGCTGCTGCTCCGCTTATGGGGTTGGCTAATGTCGCAGACCGCAGAACGCGTCTACATAATGCTCGGTCCTGGATCGCTTCAGTGGTTAACCCCAGACGTTGTTGCGCATTTGCCATCTGAGAAATCCAGGAATTCTTTTTCCGACCTCGTTTTCTTACAGTTGGAGTGACCGTAGTTGATAGTGCCTTTTTAACCGGATTTTCCGCAGATCTTCTTTGAACGTGGCAATACCAACTTATTCTATTCGCCTCAAGCTGTTCTGTTACCGAATTCTTTATATGTAGACTTCCTCTTATACGCGTAGATCTAATGCAATCGCGTTTAGTGACTCCACTAGACATCCTTAGCATTTTCATTTCCGCTGCCGTCATTTTGTTTTTAAACGCTTCATACATTGTCCAGCACTGTGAACCGTATATAAGAGCTGGTCTAACAACCGTGGTGTAGAGTTTCCCCTTTAATTTAAGTGGAAATTTTCGGTCGCAAAAGATTCCCGAATCTACTACGGCAATTGCTATCGACGGCAAAAACAGCGCTTATTTGGATGCGGATTTGTTGTAGGAGGCAGACTAAGACAAGAAGTCCTCAGCTTTCGGCATGTGAGTGAGCGCCTCGTAGCAATCCGCATCAATGCTAAATTCGCCAACATTAGCCTCATATGCGCGCATGCCCCCACAGAGGAGAAAGATGACGACACCAAGGATGACTTCTACGAGCTCCTTAACAAGACCTACGAGCAATGCCCTAGCTATGACATTTAAATTGTCCTCGGTGATTTTAATGCAAAGCTAGGAAGAGAGGGTATCTTTGGTGGAACAATTGGAAAATATAGCCTGCTCAACACCACCTCCGATAACGGATTCAGGCTAATCGACTTTGCGGCGGGGCGAAACTTTGTCATGGCTAGCACGCGGTTCCCACATCTCGACATACACAAGGGGACTTGGAGAACTCCTGATCAATCAACAGTCAACCAGATTGATCACATTGCGATCGACGCAAGACACTCCTCCAGTATTATGGATGTCCGTACGTTCCGAGGAGCCAACATCGACTCGGACCATTACCTTGTTGTAGCCAAGGTACGGTTGTGGATATCCCAAACTACGCCAAGACAAACTAATGCTGTGAGAAAATTCGACGTCCGACGGCTACAATCGCAAAACATCGCCAAGTCCTTTTCCGATCGAGTGTCTCTTAATCTCCTAAGAGGTTCAATGCCGCCAGCATCAAGCATCGAAGACCACTGGAAACACTACCAAAACGCCATCAGAGATGCTGCTTCTGATGTGCTGGGTTTCACTCGTCCACCACAACGAAACCCCTGGTTCGATGATGAATGCCGGCAAGCACATGCAGCTAAGCGAAACGCACGCAAGGCGGCAAAGATAGACTAGAGCTGCTCACGAGCTCTATGAGCAGAGGACTAGAGACGAAAACCGGCTTCTCAGGAGGAAGAAGAAAGAGCATGAGAAGCGCGCGATCGAGGAAATTGAGAGATGCTACTCCAGGAATGAGGTTCGGAAGTTTTACCTAAAGATAGAAATAACATGCCGCGGAAACAAACCCCGAACCGAAGCCTGTAGAGATGAACAAGGGAACATCGTAGTAGAATCGCAGTCGATGCTGAGGATTTGGAAAGATCATTTCTGCAGACTGTATAACGGCGATGACGGACCAAATACCGCTGTCGGGCAGAATCAACCTTTCAACTTGGACGATGATGACCAACAATTCCGTCCACCCGACCTGGATGAAGTGAAGATAGCCATATCGAAGCTTTAGTCCAACAAAGCTGCTGGAGCGGACGGCCTGACTGCCGACCTCTTCAAAGCGGCAGGCGATGACTTGGTAAGGAGCATACACCAACTCATCTGTAAAATATGGTCGGACGAAAGTATGAAAGTATGAATGGAACCTCAGCATTGTTTGTCCGATTCTCAAGAAAGGAGACCCTCTTAACTGCGCCAACTACAGAGGCATCAGTCTCCTTCACATCGCATATAAGATCTTATCTGCCGTATTGTGTGAACGCCTGAAGCCGTTCGTCAACAACCTGATAGGTCCATATCAGTGTGGCTTCAGGCCAGGAAAGTCCACCATCGACCAAATATTCACACTACGGCAGATCTTGGAGAAGACCCATGAGCTTCAGATCGATACCCACCACCTACTCATCGATTCTAAGGCCGCGTATGACAGCATCTATAGAGACGAGCTATACAGAGCAATGTCTAGTTTTGGCATCCCTGCCAAACTCGTCCGTCTGTGCAGGATGACGATGGAGAATGCACGCTGCTCCATCAGGGTCGGTAAAGAGGGCAAGACCAAGTATATGCTGTCAAGCAAAAAGGACAACCAACATTGACGTCTCGGGCAGAACGTCACCTTAGTTAGATATAACTTTGAGGTAGTTAAGGACTTTGTCTACCTAGGCTCTGCTATAAATACAGACAACGACACCAGCGCTAAGATCAAGCGAAGAATAACTCTTGCCAACCGTTGTTTCTTTGGGTTAAGAAGGCAATTGAGTAGCAAAGCCCTCTCTCGGACAACAAAAGCCACCCTTTATAAGACCTTAATAATCCCAGTGAGTGGAGAAGGAGATACAACGACGAACTGTATGGACTGTACAACGACATGGACCTAGCCAGAAGAGTGAAGATCCAAAGGCTGAGATGGCTGGGTCATGTAGAGTGCATGGATACCAATGCTCCGATCCGAAAAGTCTTCGAATCCGCTCCCAAGGGACATCGCAGTAGAGGAAGGCCAAGACTCAGGTGGCGCACGCAAGTGGAAGGGGACCTCAGCCAACTTCCCGTGCGAAAGTGGAGGCAGCTAGCCAGGGATCGAGCTGGGTGGAGAAGCTTGTTGGCTGAGGCCCAGGTCCACTCCGGACCTGCCACCTAAAGTAAGTAAGTAAGTAAGTAAAGAAACTGTTTTTAAAACTTTATTTCGTAAGGTATCATTGTTACCCTCATCACTTGTGAGTGTGCGAATATGTTCATTCAAGGTGGAGTGGAATATCTCGATATCTGAGTTACCTGTCCTTAAATAAGGGGCAGTAATGTGAAGTTCGACATTGTTTTCTATAAGAAATTCTTTGATTGGAATTGATGAGAAACCTGACTCGCCGTCTGTAACTATTTTGTTTTGTTTTTGTGCCGAATGATGAGAACCTTTTCTTAAGTGTATTAAGTAAGCTTATCCACGTTCTATGTTTAATTTCTTCTACTGTTACATGTTAAGTTAATTTATCGATTATAGTTACATACATAAGGTTTATGTTTGCATACCATATATCTGCGTGTAATATTTGATTTGGTTTATCAGAAGTATCGGTAACTTTAAAAGGAATCTTATTTGGTTGTCTATTGTTGTCGGTTCTTTATAGCAAATTTCGCAATTATTAATCAACTGTTGAATTTTTTCTTTTAATTTTGGAGCATAATAAATATCTTTGAGTTCTAAATAGGTTTCATTAATGCCTCTATGATTTAATAAATTTATGGGTCTTGATAATAAGTTCCGCTAACATTTCTACATCTGTGACGTCTCCTAACATTTTACTACACTTAATTACTCTTAAAAGTTTATTTTTACTAAAGTATTTAATGTAAACATCTTGGAATTGTGCAAACATGTGGTCGTGTATAGAGTAAATAGCCACTATACCTTTTCTGGAAAATATTTTTTCATCAAGTCTAAAATAAATTCTTCTTCTTTAAACTTTTTCAATTCGATCACAATTCTTCTTTTACCAAATTCGTAATAGCCTTTGTAGAATTTAAAATGATTTGTGTTTTGTATAAATTAACAGGAGAGTTTACAATAGTGATATGGTAACTGCTGTCTTCCTTTGCGCTGTGAACAGTAGCTACCATAGATTGTGCATCCATTTCCGTATAGTTGTTATCCATTGTATTTTAATTTACATTTTCACTGTAGTGAATTCCCATTCTGGATAAACCGTCTGCTACCCGGTTATCTTTTCCTTTAACATATTCTATGTCTAAGTTGTTTAATTTTCCACCTCTGGAGTTTGGCATTCGGTTCTTTTAGCGAACTTAAGCAAATTAAAGGCCTATGGTCAGTCCTTATCATAAATTTCCTTCCATACAGATAAGGTCTATAGTATTTTGTCGACCACACAATGGCCAATAACTCTTTCTCAATGGTAGAGTAACGAGTTTCATAGCATATCGGATAGTTATCTTGTGATAATACCGCACCTAATGCGTAATTAGAAGCATCCATTGTTAGAGGAAATTTTTTTTGAAAATCAGGATATTTAAGGATTGGTTCTGAGGTTATTTATTTTATCAAAGTTTCAAAGCTTTCGATGCAAATGGTATTTTTAAGATCAATTTTGGCGCTTTTCTTAAGAAACATTCTCATAGGTTTTGCTACTTTAGAATAGTCGTTGATGAACTTTCTATAGTATCCTGTGACTCCTAGAAATGCCTTGATTTGTTTTGCTTTCTTTGGTAATTTGTAATTATTAATAGCCGATACTTTATTTGGGTTAGGTTTAATACTTGTTGTTGTAACGTTGTGACCTAGAAATTCTGTTTCTTTTTTCAGAAATTCGCTTTTGTCAAGCTGAATTTTTAGGTTCACTTCTTTAAGTTTCTTGAAGATTTGCTTTAAAGACACTAAATGTTCTTCCAGACTGGTCAAAAACAGAATTATGTCGTCCATATAGACAAGACATATTTTTCCTATGAATTCGGCTAAAACGGAGTTCATCAGTCGCTGAAACGTTGAAGGAGCATTTTTCAAACCAAATGGCATACGAACAAATTCGTAGTGTCCATCATTTGTTGAAAAAGCTGTTTTCATAATATCTTCTTCAGCGACCTCGATCTGATGAAAACCTTTTGCGAGATCTAATGTGGTGAAGTACATTGCTTTACCCAATTTGTCAAAGATATCATCTATGTTCGGAATGGGAAACTTGTCATCGTTCGAAACTTGATTTAAGTTCCGATAGTCGATAACCATTCTCCATTTCTGTGTTCCAGAAGTATCCATCTATTTTGGGACTATCCAAATGGGTGCTGAATATGGTGAATTACTGGGGCGAATTATGCCTTGTTTCAGCATTTCGTCTATTTGTTTTTTCACCTCGGCCTTATGCACTTCGGGATATCTATAGGTTTTGGTGTGTATTGGAATGTCATTTACCGTTTTTATTCTATGCTTAATCGGATTTGTGAACTATAGATCACTTCCTTCTTGGTAGAATATGGAAGAGTATTGGAAAATTAATTCCACTACTTTTTCCTTTTCCTCGCTGTTTAAGTGATCGAGTCTTATTTGATCGGGGATGGGATCTGTACTGATCTCCGCCTGGTAAATATCCAGTTGTGTGACCACTTTTTTGTAGTTTTCCATCGTGATAGTTTCTTCTTCATCTTCGTTGAAAAAGATCGGAATTTTCGTTTCCTCTTTCCTCTATCAACAGTTTTTCCTTGTAATTTATTATGGTGTTCATTGGCAGAAGAATATTGTTGCCAATTAGTCCATCGAAAGTATTGTGAAATTCATATTCAAGGAACTCAGCAGTTTTGTTAAGCTGACCGAATTCTTTGCACAACGGGATTCTGACTTTTGTATTTGCGTAAATAATAGAACTTGTTGTTTTAACTTCTATAGGTGATGTTAGGTGTATTTGCCATTTTGGATGGCATATACCAGGGTTGAGAATGCTCGTTTCTGACCCGGTGTCCACGAGTATTCTTAATTTATATTTGTCATTTTTAGTTTTAGTGACTATATAGGGCAGTCTGCCGGATGGCTTCCCTGGCAAAAATCCTGGTTACTCCATATAGTGTTTACTTCTCTTTGGTAAGAGACTGACAATGTGTCCATTGGTTCGGTTTGATTATAGCCATTAGGCCTAATATTGCCTGAATGATTTCCTGAATTATTATCATTCCCATTTGAATTATTGGTAAATGTTCTTCATCTGTTACTATTATTTCGGAAATTCCCTGAATTCCTGTTTCTAAATGTGCCTGATCTGTTGTTTTTAGAAGAGCTAGCTTCGCAATAACTGTTGTGATTACTTTTATCTGATTCCTGCCTATCTGAGTTATTTGATTGATTAGAACGGTTAGAACGGTTGCTATTTTGATTTTGGTAAGCCTTTTTATGAGCATATCCTCTCTCATGCAAGATTTGGATAGCTTGTTCCAGATTTTCGGGGTTTCTGCAGTAAAGATGTCCCCTCTTCTTTTCACATCAACCCAATTTTTCACGACATTAATTTCTATAGCCTCTCGGGCTTTTCCAACTAATCTATTTTTTAACATATCAAAAAAAAATTTTTGGCTTACCTGGTCATATTTCCCCAGTGTTGGATAGATTCTATCCACTAGATCTATAAAATTACATAAATCGTCTTTACTGCCATCGTATGTAGGCAGAGAGTTAAGATATTTTATGGGATCTAAAACTAGACTTACTAATGTATTCACAGGATCTGTTGCCATTATGATGAAAGGTTCTAGTTGTCGATGACTGTCGATTACCTCCGTCCTTCGTTTCCTTCGTTTTTCGTTGTCCAGGTTTGATTTGATGCACTTTGGGGTTTGTATTTAATTTTTTTTTTTTCACTTTTACAACAATTGTTGCCTTTAATTAAGAATGCTTGTGGTTGTTGCTTAGGTTGGTTTTCTTTTTGTTTATACAAAATGTAAATTATTTGATATACAGTGCACTACATTTACTAGTTAGTCTAAGCGAATTTTATGTTGCAATGATATTACAATTCACTTTTATATATATATATTTGTTTAACTAAATATCAGTGTGGAACACTACTCAAAAAGCATAAGAGTTTACACTGTTTTGTTGTTTTTTTTTTTTTTTTTTTTTTCATGAGGCACTGCACTTGCGTTTTTGGTTATTTTGTTTTGTCCACTTGCCACTATTGGTTACACACGCCTTTCCGTGTAGATTCTTTAACGAATATCTGGTTTTTTTTTTCTTGTTCTTAAAGGAACTTTTCTCGCGTTTCCAGACTGCACCAATTAAGTTGATGCTCGAGCGGAGGAGCAAAAATATATATTTATTTATTTAAAATCAGTTTAAAATGTAACAATGAAGTGTGACAATGAAAGTGTCTACTTGAACCTTTCCACAGGTATATTTATGCATAAAAAATGATTACTCTGCACCTAGCTTCCTCCCGTGGGAATGGAATGTAGCTGTCAAATGGATTTCGCGTGTGGAGGATATGGGGTTGAGTGTTTTGCTAATTGCGCAAAAATGGTGTTCTTACAAAAACTTTGAATTCTAACGTTAGATCGGGCAACTGAGACTGTACCATTTTCTTTTCGTACAACCTGCGCTTTTTACATATGCACATATCTAGGATTTGACGACCACTTTTCACATGCAATAAACAATTGTCCTTTTACATTTAATTCACTTTATTTGATTTTTAGTTTAATTACAGATACTATACATCTTAGATACTTTCACATAAAATTCACTTTAATCAACTGCTCTGTTCCACGGACTAAAACATTCTACTCTTAAAAACTACCACTTTTCTCTTGTCATCTCGTATCTTTTGTTCTTGTGTCTGTTCGGTTGTTGGTATATCGGCTGTTTGAAGACAGCTGCCCTTATGCGTACCATACCATCGTATGTACTGTGGGTGCCGTTGGTTATCTTCGTTCTTTGTTTTAGTTTTGCGTCGTACATGGTTTCTGTTATGTCCAAGTAAATGTGTTTGTCATATTGCGTCGTCGTAATTGTCTGTTGGTTTTGCTCCATCCCACATGCATATATATAAATCTAAGTGCCATAAAGGGCCTGACCTTGCAGTGTGAAAATATATAATAATTTTTTTCTTTCAATCTCACTCCTTACATTTACAATTACCCCCGTGGGCAAACATTATTCTTAAGAATTTCATTGGTTGACGTCAGACATTTAGGCGTCGGACTATCACAATGGTGGTTCGTTCTGTAGCAAATCTTGGGGGCGTATAAATAAATATCAATAAGCACAAGTATCCAACTGCGCCTTGTGCCGATCTAGTGTGGGTTAATCACACATCAAGTTCATTACTCTTTAAGAGACTGAGAGAGAGAGAGCTGGGTGGCCGTGGCTCAAGTAAGAGCCACGCAATATTCGGTGTTCAGAGCCCCAGCTATGCCTGACAGGCAGTCAACAAAAATCAAGCAAGATGGCTAGGTGACTAGAAAACAAAAACAACCTAACTCTCACCAATAATCTAGTCTCGTCATTAAATGGAGCGAAATAACCGACCATTTTCCAAAAACTTAACACATACTGAAGCATAATAGCATTCTATTCATACCCACCCACATTGGTGTTAAATTCTTTTTTAAACAAAAACAAAATTTCAGAATCCAACCAACATGACCGATTAAGTGTTAGAAATAATTTAGAGTACCCGCACATGGGCAGTCTGATTGAACATCATAAGTATTTGAAATAAAATACCATATAACACGGTAAATCGGTGTTTCTGTCATCGAAATCTAACTATAATCAAAGTTTGGCACGGCTTTCAATAGCTTTGCCTGGCTCAAACTTATGTCTTTGCCTTTGACGTATTTACAATTAGCGTTTGAGTAACCCGGCAACCCTTTTAATACAAAATAACAATGCATATCTCAGTACAAAACACCATACTACCACATCTACTGTGTTCTATATATCTTCATCACCATTTTGTTTATTTTATTTTCTCTCAACTCCCGCTGTGTTTCAATAAAAATAAAATAAAATAAACAAAAACGACAACAATTTTCGCGAAACAAAGGCACAACCTGACGATTTGGTAAAGGAATAAGCAATGGAAAACAGCAATGCTTTGACATTGACAGTTCACAGGAATATATGTGCAATCGATTTGGAGCAACCACTGGAAGGCCACTATTGGAATACTGCAATGTGTTTGATCTATTTTATCTCATTTTTAATACAAAGAATGCGTCCCAAAACATTAGAACAGCTGCGTACTATAATTTATCAGAGTTTATCAAAAAATAAGCTCGCTCTATTGGATAAATAAATAAAATTCAAGCGGAAAAGTATTAAGTAAAATGTCAGACGAAGTAACAAATTTGCCTAGTGAGTGTAATTAACATATGTACATATATGACAAAAAAATCCTTCATTTCGCTTTGATTTTTTATATATTTAATTTTCTTAGAGGAGAGTTCTTTTTATTCTCTTCCCCCGGAGGAGATACAACTACAAATCGATTTTCAAAAACTTCGGATAGAATTCGAAACAGAAAGAAAACATGCCGGCGACATTGAAACTTTGGAGGAGATGGAGCAGTTAGACACCAAGTTCATAAGTACGCTTGTTTTTATTATATATCGGTTTACGTGTATTTTGTTATTAGTCCCATTTTTAAATAAATAAATATATTTTATTCAGAAAAAGAGGGAATGTCTCGACCGGTTTGTGAGACATTATTTCCGGAAGAGAAGAAAGAGATAAAACAAGACTCGGAGAGTCAACCCATGGAAACCCAAATAATAGTTTGTGAGAAAGATATGCAAAAGTGGAGGAGAGAGCGAAGAAGAAGAAGAAGACTAACATGGGAAGCCGAGGAGCAAGCAATTCTTCCTACAAAAAAACGCAGAACTTAAGGAGAGTAAAACCAAATCCACTTTGAAAAAAATACTTTTTTCTGTTGTTCCTCAACAACCTTTGTGTTTCGTTCGTTTAACATAAGTTTCCTTCTTATTATATTTATTTTTTTCTTGAAAATACTAAAAGTGAATTCAATGTTAATTTTCGTTTAAAATAAAGTTTTTTTTTTAATTTGTTTTACTCAATTGGTAACAAGTAGAAACTAGTGGCAAGTGGTTGGGAGGCATGTATGTTCCTATCGCCTAGTGACAGGTTAATGGAAAGTTGTCTAGTGCTCCCTTACATCGAAGCGTTTCTACCATCGAGTTCTTGGTAGTTTTTATCGATTAGCATAAAGAGATCCCTTTCACAGCAAAGCGAAACCATTGTTATTTGCAAAACGGAATAAGATGTGAGTACACTACCTGTAACCCTAAGTACGAACACATGAAGCCGCGCAATTAAGTTCTTTGTACCTGTAATTGCTGGAGGTCTGCAATTTGTATTAAGTACTCCATGTACCTGATCAGTCGTTATAGACGTACATATATGTATATGTCACCCCTCGTCTGACTGAGTCCTTTTGCGCAGCATGCAGGGACAGCAGGTAATGAATACATCTCATGTCATCTACCATTGGTCAGAAGGGACAAAAGAAAATCTACCGTCATTTCAGCATCCCACTCGTAGTTGTTGGTAGATTATAGAATTTCAACTGATTATGCCATGCTTCAATCTATTTCAATAGATCAGATGAATTAATTTGCATTTAAGACATAGTTCATACAAAACAAACGTTCTGTCATCAAAGCCACAAACTCATCTATTCACTCTACAGCGGGTAGAGTCCTAAGATTTATTGACTAGAGCAAACTATATGCCACTGGAAAGGAGATACAGGAAGCCCATGGCTCTCCATAGGCACCATCGGACAACTTCTCCGTACCATGCAACAGCTCCCATAGGAATCCACAACCCCTTGTTCATAACGATGAATCTCAATTTGGTGTAGGTATCTCTTGGCACTGCCAATACAAGTGCCATACCAACCATACTATTTACCAAGTTATATGTGTGATAAACTTGTACCTAATAACTGAGAAACCGGCAGCATTAGGAATCAGCCACATATTCGATTCTACAGAACAATATATGTAAATCAAATATGTAATATACGTAAACGATGATGTTTGAGCTGTCTTTACAGGCTTCCATGCTTCCTACATCGTGTCAAAATTTATTACATCTGTAGACACTCAGGCAAAAAATAATAGTCAATCCAGTTTATATGTAGATTCTGTAATTTTTATTATTTTTAGTTTCAACGACAGCAGACTAAGAATACTCTTAACACAAGCACAAGCTGGTCGTGCTGCAGACAACTGCTGGCACTGTGCGCTCTCTTTTCAGAATTCCATCATTTCATGCATTTTTGTCTCAGCAACTCTCCCAACAATTCAATTCAGTTTATCATGAAAAATAAAAAGAAAATAATAATACAATTGCTGATTTATTTTACCAATTTACCGTGTTAAATGTCTTTCGACTTAATGATATCCTTTCGGATGAGTGGGCCTTCACAAGAAATCGCTCTTTGAATACTTGTTCTCATTTCATTTTCGTCACAATTGTGTTTGTTGCAAATCAACTCTGAATTAGTGTAGCCTTAAACGCCAATGGGCCACTTTGTAATGTCGTTTCCATCTGCAGCTCAAACTATCGTTGAATATCCCTCCGGTTTCCTTCTTGTCAACAACAACAACCATCATACGAGGGACAATTATCGGCGACTAATTACTCCGAAAAGGTACCTTCCTACATAATTAAAACAAGCACTGATACATTTACTTCGAAATGAAAAGGAAATCCACTCAGCACCTGTAAGCCAAATGAGGCTATGCTGTTTAAGGTGAAGTCTCCGAATGGACAGTGGACACTGCAATAGCAAATTTGGTTTCAATTCCAATAATTTCTTTTCTGCCACCTTGCACTACATAAAGCACCTCATAAAGATCACTTCTATCTCTCCAACTTCCTAAAGGACGAGTAATGTACTTACGTCACTGCTCACTCACAGATGACTTGTACGAAATGTAAATGAAATACCTGACAAAAACACTATCTAACGCTTTTGTTTACATATTAAGTCCCCTTGGCAATTATTTTAGACAAATATAATAATTTAAAGCAAAGCCGATTACAACATCCACATACGAGTACATGGGAATCCTCCAAAATCAACCAATTTACCATCAGGCAGTCCAGGTACAACGCGGGCTTTATCGCCATCCAAATATCCCTCAAGCCAACCATAAAATCAGCAAAAAAAAATATTTCATATGCTCTAACACCCTCTTGACCATAAAAGTTACCGAAAACAAAAACAGCAGCACAAGCCTAATCATTAACATCTGTAACAAACTGGCTATAGAGTACCAGGTAACCTACATAATGATTACAACAATACACGGATATTACAAGACGAAATCGAAATACTATATTAAAGAACCTAAACAAACCCACAGCGAAAGGACTACTGAATTGTTATTATGCACCGACATTCTTTTATCATTAATTTGCAACTAAGGGATTGATACCTTGCACTTCATTGTGTGGACGCATAGGTAGATGATAGCTGGATGAAGTCCTTCCAATTGAATATGCTCAGATCGAAATTAATCGTTTACCGCAACATATTCGACACCTAGGGATACTTGCTTTCGTATATTAAAATCACCACAATCAGTATTGGTACATTGCATTCCACTGCAATCGACGTGTCCGTAAATAAATCTCAGATGTTAGACATTCTAAAGGCTACATTAGCATCGTTCTGTTGCACATATGTTTCCTAGGGGTACTTTGGAGTTTAAATGACATAAAATCTCGTTTTTAAGGTATAATTTGGCTCAGCTTACTGTTGCCCAGAGGAAGGCGACTCTCGCTCACAAAATCATGTGGGCCTCTTCGATCGCCACAGTATAGAACGCCCGAAATGAGCAGGAGTTTTAGGTTTGGCAGATTTTACATTTCTAATCTAATCTTCTCAGCAACATAAGCCGGCAGTCATGTTGGGCTTGGTTGACTTCTAAGATCTAGAATGTAATTGAAATTGATCAAATTCATGTAAACAAATATAAACCAGTTCATACCCCATTAGCTCCTGTCCATTATCACAGATCCAACTGATTGATTCATTAATGTTGAATACCAACCACAATATTTTGCATTCGGAGCATTCCATGAAAAAGTGGAAATCTCAACTTATTTACAAATACTAGATCTTTAAATTTCAATGCACATTTACAGCAAGATGAAGTACTCTTGTACAATAATTTGAACAAAATATTAAGCGTAAGTCACATGTTTTATTTCTAACCTCATTCAACAACAATTGTTTTTATTTGGTTTATCATTTTTGTGCGGTAATTGCTGCCACTGTACTTCAATTCTTTGTTCAAGTTAAATTGTTTGTTCTTTTAAATACACCATTTCGCTTATGAGATATAGACCTAAACTTTTGGCAAGTTTCAGTGTCCGACACGTGACGCTTAATTCACATTCAGTAACATAAATTGGTAAACAATATATTTTTATAAATTAAATTGTGTTCTTTATTGATAACTGCCAGTGATCTAATTAATTATTCAAAAAGTGAAAGCGTAACTTATTACCTTATAATGGAAATTTGACGATAAAAAATTGTCTGTACGTGACGCTTTTTTTTCAACTTGTGTTTTTGCTATCAATTTCTCAATTCATTAAATTAAATTCCCTTATATTTTATGAAAAGGCATCAAGTTTTAATAATGGCTGATCAATGGCATGAGAAAACTTCGAGAAAAGAAAAAGGCTGAAGATCCAGACTTCAAAGCTAAGGAATGGATGAGGATCGCTTAATATCGCAAGATAAAGCGGGAACGTTCATCAGAAAGCGAATTGGCAGCCATGCGACGTAAGCAAGGAGATGAAAAAATAATGCAAAGGGCTAAGAAGCGAATTACAAGTATTAATAATGAACCTTCTACATCTCCGTACAAATCGAAACAAACTTTATCTAAAGCAGTTCGCAAGGCTTTAAGAGCTTTGCCTGAATCACCAAGAAAGAAAAAAGCAGTAGTCACAGAACATTGCATTAGCCGGTAAAACAAGTGCTAGCATTTTAGGTGAGAATTCCGAGCATTACGAGGCTATGAAATCTTTTTACTTTCGCCCCGATATCGTGTACACTTGTCCAGGTCTCAATGATTATGTAGTTATTTGGGAAAATGGTATTAAAAAGAAAAGTCAGAAGCATTATTTGACTTTGTACTTAAGAGAAGCCTTCTCAATTTTTAGTGACTTAAATCCTGATTTTGAAATCGGTTTTTCAAAATTTAGCAGCTTTAGACCAAAAAAGGGCTTACTTATGAAAGACACTCCTAAGGATCAGTGTAAATGTTTAATACATGAAAATTTCAATCTAAAATTAAGAGGTCTGAAAGAAAACTACAACAACGAATGGTGGACGGTCAAAAAATAACGCTGTCTGTACAATATAGCAGATCATGTGTTTGGAAGGAATGGGAAAAAAATTTGAAAATAAACTACGCTTAATAAGCAATGAAACCAGCGCTGGTGAACTTAAAAAAAAGCTAATTAAGTCTATCGCAAAGCTGATGCATCACGTTAATTCGATATTCGAATACAAGCAGCTGAATTCGAACATGACAAGATGAATGAAATAATTTGGAGTGACGGTCCTGCTTCAGAATTCCAAAACCGATACATGGTTAAATTAACGTATTTACTAAGTGAAAAATTTAATAAATTTTATTTTGGAGTAGGCGGAAATATAAAAAGACTTGTACGAGAGAAAATGATGAGCCAAGGTCATAATGTTGTGATCCAATCTGCCAAAGACTTCGTTGGAATGGCATCGCGGTTGGTAACGAAAACACGAGTGATATATCTGCCAGCCTCACAAATATCTGAGAAAATAATGACTGCCTTGCCTTGGAAAAACTTCAAACCCATAACTGGTATTTCAAAATTTCATTTTATTAAAACCGAAAAGAAAAGGGTAGAGTGCCGAACAGATAGCTTGGCAGAAGAAAAAATAGTATTTAATTATTGAAAAATAATTAAAATTACTTTTCCGTCAACTCTGTCAAACACGTGACGTAGTTTATCTATTTTTTACTAAATAGCAACTTTGATTCTTAGGTTAAATACAGTTCTAATGCCCCTATGATCAATGTTTAATAGTTTCGCTGAAATTTAAGTGTGAAGATAACAATTTAGAATACTGATTGATTCCACCCGTCTGTTACGTGACGGAATTTCTAATTTTTTTTTTAAGACTTAGTGAAATACTTTCAAATTATTAGCTTATAATAAAGAACTAATGTACAAAGATTTAATTAAAATTAGTATAAGGCATATTAACTTACTAAAACTAGACGTCTTAGAGTAACATACAATTAGTTGGATTTGTCTGTACGTGACTATAGAATGCTCCATTCCCAGTTGCAGTGGACGAGTTTTAATAATTTATTGTATACGACTTTGTCCTCCCACTAGGATTTTATCTGTACAGCTGAAAAATACATGTCCTGCTGGCCACATTCACTACGTACTTGCATACATGGTATGAGCACACGCTAAGATACACCAAGGTACCTGCAAATACAATAGAAATCAAAATACAATTTGAAAACATGAACTCCTTAAGCATCAAATACCACTTTGTAAAACATATGACATCGCTGCGAATTTCATCTAGGATTCTCTTTGAAACGCATAATATGGTCCCCGCTTAATTTGATGTTTTATTTGTGCTAGAAATTCCAATTTACGCTCGCCAATCGACACTTTAGTATTTGTTTTTATTTTTTCAAAATAATTTTTAAATGACACTTTCATTTGACTTTTTACCGGAGCTAAATGACATCCGCTTCCAATGGAAATTAAATAATTAAATTTCTGGCTATGTTCGCAGTGAACTTCAAAATTCCTCCGCATGGACACACTTATTTATCAGTAAAAGCCTTTTGTTACAGATTTAATGAGAAAACTGCTCTCTTTCATGGATACACATTTATTTTTTGCAAAATCTATAAATCGAAAAATTAAATGTTGAAAAATATCTGGCGTTTGACATATTGGGAGCTTGTTCGGAGATGAAAATCAAGAAGATATGAGAGACTCTAACATCACACATAGTGTAGATAATTTGATTTTAATGTGTAGATTGTAATATCTTTACACTGCGTTTCCACAGGCAATATTTCATACCATACTATCTGTTATTTCTCATAAAAAGAAAGAATGATAGAATGATATAAAATTTAGGGTGAGCATTTCATAGCTTACTATTTTAACGTCAAATGTTGCAAAGCAAAACATTTCGATGAGTTCTCGCGTTAGAGGCATTAAAAACAATTGGAATAAATTGCGAAAATAAACGCTGATCATTGGAATAGCAAATAATTATAAATAAATTTCATAATTTCATTCATTCTGCACTCAGCCATGGGGGAAATAACAAAAATGTCAAACTGCATTAGAAATGAGAGCCCATAAAATGATATCTATAGAATGCTTTGAGCTAAGCAATATCTTAAATGCAATTTCTCATAGCATATTATTAATGGTCTCCACAAGCAATTTTCATAGAATGCTATATGGCATGCGGTGGAGACGCCGTGTTATGGAATAATCCTTCTGTATGCAGGGAAAAATGTGTGAGAGAAAGAGAAAGCCTGTGTCTGTGAGGAATATTAACTGCATCAATTTGAGTTAATTTAAATATAATTTAGAGCTGTCATTAAGCCTCATTGGTGGAACTTCACCATACCATTTGCTTTGTTTTATCATTGTTCTTCGGATGTCCTTACCTGTTTTGAAAGAGCACAGGTAAATTTACTTAATGCTGTCCTTACCTATCGTTGTGGTATACTTCTATCCGTTCCACCCATATCCTTTGTGTCTTTGTTTTCTATGATCTTTGTTTGTTTACTTTGTTGTCTATTTTGTTATTTAACTAACACTTGATTTGTATCTGTTAGTCTATTTATTAATTTCCCTTTTAATTATGTTACAAATGATTTACCGAAACTTATACCCGCACTGCTAATTACTTTATTCTGTTGTGAACTTATTGGCTACCTCGATTTATGCATCTTTTGTGTTCAGCTTACAATTTTAGTAATTGTGAGAAATTTGTCACAGGTGTCGTGTGAACCTAGTTCGTTGTCTAGGATAACATGCTGACTTAGCGTCTGGTGCATACAAAACACTTGTTGAGTTGGTTTTTTGTTTTTCAACATACACTCACAACAGAACATATTTTTTGACGTTCGGTGTTTCGTTCACTATTTAAAGACTCGGATGTGAGGGTTACATTTGTATCTGCATATGTTAACATAGAAATACCTACAGTTTAGTCCAGCGGGTTTTATAGCACTTTCTAGTTTTGTTAAATACAGTTCACGCAAAGAATCACTCAATGGAGCTCTCAGGTATAAACACCAGTTCTTTAAGGTTTTGGTGTCATATCAGTAGTTCACATGGCTCTTAGAGAATGAGCAAAGTTATGGTGTGAACATTAAAAGAAACAACAGTATTGCTTGGACTTGTAGCTGTTACCTGAATCAGTGATTACCTATTATTATATAGATTTCTGGATGCAGAAAGTGTCCCATATAAACTGTTAACGTTTTGAGGTACCACAAGATTACATTAACCTTTATGAGTTGCTTTAGGATGCATCACTGACATTAGTTTGTCTCGGCGTCAATTCTTCAGTCTTCAAGTTAATGAAAGGATTGAAAATCAAATTTGTCTAAGAATTTGTCTGATATAATAAAAAGCGGAAAGTAGTGTCCTCCATGTGTACGCTCGGTTACTGATAAGAAATGTAACAACAGTGGAGAATTAGGACCCCAAAAAGTCTTGTGCGTGTTGAACAAACGATCGTCGGGAAGCGATAGTCTTGAATCAAATGTTAAGTCATGAGGATCGAATCTGTCGACCTGACAGAAGGATATGAATATGCTATGAGAAATTGCATTTAAGATATTGCTTAGCTCAAAGCATTCTATAGATATCATTTTATGGGCTCTCATTTCTAATGCAGTTTGACATTTTTGTTATTTCCCCCATGGCTGAGTGCAGAATGAATGAAATTATGAAATTTATTTATAATTATTTGCTATTCCAATGATCAGCGTTTATTTTCGCAATTTATTCCAATTGTTTTTAATGCCTCTAACGCGAGAACTCATCGAAATGTTTTGCTTTGCAACATTTGACGTTAAAATAGTAAGCTATGAAATGCTCACCCTAAATTTTATATCATTCTATCATTCTTTCTTTTTATGAGAAATAACAGATAGTATGGTATGAAATATTGCCTGTGGAAACGCAGTGTAAAGATATTACAATCTACACATTAAAATCAAATTATCTACACTATGTGTGATGTTAGAGTCTCTCATATCTTCTTTATTTTCATCTCCGAACAAGCTCCCAATATGTCAAACGCCAGATATTTTTCAACATTTAATTTTTCGATTTATAGATTTTGCAAAAAATAAATGTGTATCCATGAAAGAGAGCAGTTTTCTCATTAAATCTGTAACAAAAGGCTTTTACTGATAAATAAGTGTGTCCATGCGGAGGAATTTTGAGGTTCACTGTGAACACAGCCAGAAATTTAATTATTTAATTTCCATTGGAAGCGGATGTCATTTAGCTCCGGTAAAAAGTCAAATGAAAGTGTCATTTAAAAATTATTTTGAAAAAATAAAAACAAATACTAAAGTGTCGATTGGCGAGCGTAAATTGGAATTTCTAACACAAATGAAACATCAAAGCGGGGACCATATTATGCGTTTTAAAGAGAATCCTAGATGAAATTCGCAGCGATGTCATATGTTTTACAAAGTGGTATTTGATGCTTAAGGAGTTCATGTTTTCAAATTGTATTTTGATTTCTATTGTATTTGCCAGTGCCTTGGTGTATCTCAGCGTGTGCTCATACCATGTATGCAAGTACGTAGTGAATGTGGCCAGCAGGACATGTATTTTTCAGCTGTACCGATAAAATCCTAGTGGGAGGACAAAGTCGTATACAATAAATTATTAAAACTCGTCCACTGCAACTGGGAATGGAGCATTCTATAGTCACGTACAGACAAATCCAACTAATTGTATGTTACTCTAAGACGTCTAGTTTTAGTAAGTTAATATGCCTTATACTAATTTTAATTAAATCTTTGTACATTAGTTCTTTATTATAAGCTAATAATTTGAAAGTATTTCACTAAGTCTTAAAAAAAAAATTAGAAATTCCGTCACGTAACAGACGGGTGGAATCAATCAGTATTCTAAATAGTTATCTTCACACTTACATTTCAGCGAAACTATTAAACATTGATCATAGGGGCATTAGAACTGTATTTAACCTAAGAATCAAAGTTGCTATTTAGTAAAAAATAGATAAACTACGTCACGTGTTTGACAGAGTTGACGGAAAAGTAATTTTAATTATTTTTCAATAATTAAATACTATTTTTTCTTCTGCCAAGCTATCTGTTCGGCACTCTACCCTTTTCTTTTCGGTTTTAATAAAATGAAATTTTGAAATACCAGTTATGGGTTTGAAGTTTTTCCAAGGCAAGGCAGTCATTATTTTCTCAGATATTTGTGAGGCTGGCAGATATATCACTCGTGTTTTCGTTACCAACCGCGATGCCATTCCAACGAAGTCTTTGGCAGATTGGATCACAACATTATGACCTTGGCTCATCATTTTCTCTCGTACAAGCCTTTTATATTTCCGCCTACTCCAAAAAAAAATTTATTAAATTGTTCACTTAGTAAATACGTTAATTTAACCATGTATCGGTTTTTGAATTCTGAAGCAGGACCGTCACTCCAAATTATTTCAGCTGATGGTAAAGATGAACTTTCGTCTTCTGTGCTGATCAAGTCGAATAGCTTATTTAAAAGAACAGTGTCTTTAGTGTCTTTATCTTTGGCGTTTGGATCCGAGCATGTAACGTAAGTTTGACATTTACCTTTGTAAAAACTTGCCTCTGTAAACATTTACAACCAATCGACATAGAAAAGTCAACTTGAGGGATACGCACTTTTTCATACATCTTGTCATGTTCGAATTCAGCTGCTTGTATTCTTTTTAAATTAACGTGATGCATCACCCTTGCGATAGACTTAATTTGCTTTTTTTTAAGTTCACCAGCGTTGGTTTCATTGGTTATTAAGCGTAGTTTAGTTTCAAAAATTTGTTCCCATTCCTTCCAAACACATGATCTGCTATATTCTACAGACAGCGTTATTTTTTGACCATCAGAACAAGCTTCGCATTCATTTTCCAGCAATTTGAATTCATATAAGCGTCACATAAAATCTTATTCCACCAGTCATTGTTGTAGTATTCTTTCAAACCTCTTAATTTTAGATTGAAATTTTCATGTATTAAACATTTACACTGATCCTTAGGAGTGTCTTTCATAAGTAAGGTGTGTTTTGGTCTGAGGCTGCGAAATTTTGAAAAACCGATTTCAAAATCAGGATATAAGTCTTTAAAAATAGAGAAGGCTTCTCTTAAGTACAACGTTAAATAATGCTTCTGACTTTTCTTTTTAATATCAATTTCCCAAATAACTACATAATCACTGAGACCTGGACAAGTGTACACGATATCCGGGCGAAAGTAAAAAGATTTCACAGCCTCGTAATCCTCGGAATTCTCACCTAAAATGCTAGCACTTGTTTTACCGGCTAATGCTATGTTCTGTGACTACTGCTTTTTTCTTTCTTGGTGATTCAGGCAAAGCTCTTAAAGCCTTGCGAACTGCTTTAGATAAAGTTTGTTTCGATTTGTACGGAGATGTAGAAGGTTCATTATTAATACTTGTAGAAATTTCAATTCGCTTCTTAGCCCTTTGTATTATTTTTTCATCTCTTTGCTTACGTCGCATGGCTGCCAATTCGCTTTGTGATGAACGTTCCCGCTTTATCTTGCGATATTTAGCGATCCTAATCGATTCCTTAGCTTTGAAGTCTGGATCTTCAGCCTTTTTCTTTTCTCGAAGTTTTCTCATGCCATTGATCAGCCATTATTAAAACTTGATGCCTTTTCATAAAATATAAGGGAATTTAATTTAATGGATTGAGAAATTGATAACAAAAACACAAGTTGAAAAAAAAGCGTGACGTACAGACAATTTTTTGTCATCAAATTTCCATTATAAGGTAATAAGTTACGCTTTCACTTTTTGAATAATTAATTAGATCACTGGCAGTTATCAATAAAGAACACAATTTAATTTATAAAAATATATTGTTTACCAATTTATGTTACTGAATGTGAATTAAGCGTCACGTGTCGGACACTGAAACTTGCCAAAAGTTTAGGTCTATATCTCATAAGCGAAATGGTGTATTTAAAAGAACAAACAATTTAACTTGAACAAAGAATTGAAGCTTTATTTACTGTACAGTGGCAGCAATTACCGCACAAAAATGATAAACCAAATAAAAACAATTGTTGTTGAATGAGGTTAGAAATAAAACATGTGACTTACGCTTAATATTTTGTTCAAATTATTGTACAAGAGTACTTCATCTTGCTGTAAATGTGCATTGAAATTTAAAGATCTAGTATTTGTAAATAAGTTGAGATTTCCACTTTTTCATGGAATGCTCCGAATGCAAAATATTGTGGTTGGTATTCAACATTAATGAATCAATCAGTTGGATCTGTGATAATGGACAGGAGCTAATGGGGTATGAACTGGTTTATATTTGTTTACATGAATTTGATCAATTTCAATTACATTCTAGATCTTAGAAGTCAACCAAGCCCAACATGACTGCCGGCTTATGTTGCTGAGAAGATTAGATTAGAAATGTAAAATCTGCCAAACCTAAAACTCCTGCTCATTTCGGGCGTTCTATACTGTGGCGATCGAAGAGGCCCACATGATTTTGTGAGCGAGAGTCGCCTTCCTCTGGGCAACAGTAAGCTGAGCCAAATTATACCTTAAAAACGAGATTTTATGTCATTTAAACTCCAAAGTACCCCTAGGAAACATATGTGCAACAGAACGATGCTAATGTAGCCTTTAGAATGTCTAACATCTGAGATTTATTTACGGACACGTCGATTGCAGTGGAATGCAATGTACCAATACTGATTGTGGTGATTTTAATATACGAAAGCAAGTATCCCTAGGTGTCGAATATGTTGCGGTAAACGATTAATTTCGATCTGAGCATATTCAATTGGAAGGACTTCATCCAGCTATCATCTACCTATGCGTCCACACAATGAAGTGCAAGGTATCAATCCCTTAGTTGCAAATTAATGATAAAAGAATGTCGGTGCATATTAACAATTCAGTAGTCCTTTCGCTGTGGGTTTGTTTAGGTTCTTTAATATAGTATTTCGATTTCGTCTTGTAATATCCGTGTATTGTTGTAAACATTATGTAGGTTACCTGGTACTCTATAGCCAGTTTGTTACAGAAGTTAATGATTAGGCTTGTGCTGCTGTTTTTGTTTTCGGTAACTTTTATGGTCAAGAGGGTGTTAGAGCATATGAAATATTTTTTTTTGCTGATTTTATGGTTGGCTTGAGGGATATTAGGATGGCGATAAAGCCCGCGTTGTACCTGGACTGCCTGATGGTAAATTGGTTGATTTTGGAGGATTCCCATGTACTCGTATGTGGATGTTGTAATCGGCTTTGCTTTAAATTATTATATTTGTCTAAAATAATTGCCAAGGGGACTTAATATGTAAACAAAAGCGTTAGATAGTGTTTTTGTCAGGTATTTCATTTACATTTCGTACAAGTCATCTGTGAGTGAGCAGTGACGTAAGTACATTACTCGTCCTTTAGGAAGTTGGAGAGATAGAAGTGATCTTTATGAGGTGCTTTATGTAGTGCAAGGTGGCAGAAAAGAAATTATTGGAATTGAAACCAAATTTGCTATTGCAGTGTCCACTGTCCATTCGGAGACTTCACCTTAAACAGCATAGCCTCATTTGGCTTACAGGTGCTGAGTGGATTTCCTTTTCATTTCGAAGTAAATGTAACAGTGCTTGTTTTAATTATGTAGGAAGGTACCTTTTCGGAGTAATTAGTCGCCGATAATTGTCCCTCGTATGATGGTTGTTGTTGTTGACAAGAAGGAAACCGGAGGGATATTCAACGATAGTTTGAGCTGCAGATGGAAACGACATTACAAAGTGGCCCATTGGCGTTTAAGGCTACACTAATTCAGAGTTGATTTGCAACAAACACAATTGTGACGAAAATGAAATGAGAACAAGTATTCCAAGAGCGATTTCTTGTGAAGGCCCACTCATCCGAAAGGATATCATTAAGTCGAAAGACATTTAACACGGTAAATTGGTAAAATAAATCAGCAATTGTATTATTATTTTCTTTTTCTTTTTCATGATAAACTGAATTGAATTGTTGGGAGAGTTGCTGAAACAAAAATGCATGAAATGATGGAATTCTCAAAAGAAAGCGCATAGTGCCAGTAGTTGTCCCCAGCACAAGCTGGTCGTTAAGATTATTCTTAGTCTGTTGTTGTTGAAACTTAAAATAATAAAAATTACAGAATCTACATATAAACTGGATTGACTATTATTTTTTGCCTGAGATAGAGTTACCTTTAGTAGTGTGCAGTGACAGACATACATACGAACAGTTGCTATTTCGTCGAAGTATCGAAGTCCGAGCTTTTGTAGAGTTGGACGCTTACCTACTCAGTAAGTGTCTATAGAGGTTACAAACTTTAATACGATGTAGGTAAGCATGGAAGTCTGTAAGGACAGCTCAAAGATCTTCGTCGCTCATTAAATAGAGGCTTGGCAAGCACAAATGAAGCAGGATTTGCATATATTCTTCTGTAGAATCGAATATGTGGCTGATTCCTAATGCTGCCGGTTTCTCAGTTCATAGGCCAAGTTCATCATACAGATGACTTATTTATTAGCGTGGTTGGTAGGGTAGTTGTATTGCCAGTGCCAAGAGATGCTTACACCAAATTGAGATTCATCGTTATGAACAAGGGGTTGTGGATTCCTATGGGAGCTGTTGCATGGTACGGAGAAGTTGTCCGATTGAGAGTCGTGGGCTTCCTGTATCTCCTTTACAGTGGCATATAGTTTGCTCTAGTCAATAAATCTTAGGACTCTACCCTCAGGGGAGTGAATAGATAAGAGTTTGTGGCTTTGATGGCAGAACGTGTGTTTTGTGTGAACTATGTCTTAAATGCAAAGGAATTCATCTGATCTATTGAAATGGATTGGAGCATGGCATAATCAGTTGAATTTCTATGATCTAACAACAACTACGAGTGTGATGCTGAAATGACGGTAGATGTTCTTTTGTCCCTTCTGACCAATGGTAGATGACATGAGATGTATTCATTACCTGACAGCCCTGCATGCTGCGCAAAAGGACTCAGTCAAAAGAGGAGTGTCATATACATATATGTACGTACGTCTAAAATGACTGATCAGGTACATGCAGTACTTAATACAAATTGCAGACCTCCAGCAATTTCAGGTACAAAGAATTTAATTGCGCTGCTTCATGTGTTCGTTCTTAGGGTTGCAGGTAGTGTACTTACATCTGAACACCTTTTACAATAATGGGTGGTAAGAGGTGGTGTCTAGGGCAGTGACATGCAGGCGTATTTATGCTAACAACTTGACAGCTGACCACATCTAAGAAAAACTCATTACTAATGAATTTTTACTATATTTAAACAGCTTTACACCAACTTATTTGTGGTGGGCGTATATATGCAAAATACTCGTACGCGTCTGCTAGAGTATTCTTTAAATAAACGGAACAAGAGTATAGATGTACTACCTATTTCTGTGCCAAATTCATTACTTTAAGTTGGAGTTTTCCCAACATATTAACTTAGCTTACTCCTCCATGTCCCCTTTAATGTAAAATATCAGAAGCGTAACATAAAGTTCAAAAGCGCTTTGTATCCTATATTTTTCAGGGATCTCTCATGAACCATGCTCACCTGTACTGCAGTAATGGGAATAGATACTCGTTTGTGTAGCGAACATCCCCGTTCTCACCTTGACCCGTTTAACAACCTCTCTGGAGGACTTCCCGACTGTATCAGCTAGTCTATGAGTAGTAACCTTACTGATTCCAATATTCATTATCGAGCCTGTACGACTCGGTTAGCCAACTTAAACTGAACTACTTACAAGTCATCGAGATCGATTGTCCCCCGCACCCTTAACACAATTCCATTCGCTTGTCATGAGGCCCTTTGAACAACGCGCCAATTACTTTCTGATGCCAATTGAATAAAATAGATCCAAATACATTTTTAGAATTTTTTATTTAAAAGAAATTATTTCGCGTGTTGAATTGGAAAAGAAGAGTTGTTAGAAATAAACACATAAATCAACACTTGTTAGTAATTAACGGATAAATGAACATTTGTTAGTAATTTGAATTAAAGAAACAACGGAGGTAGTGTTAAAAAAAACAATTAATCAATAAATAAATCTGGAGAAAATGAAATCATTTTTGAATGTTTAGAATTTTTCCGGAGGAACATTCTTTGTTGGTTCTGCATCTTTCAGTTGCAGTTTTTCGATGCGGATAATGCATTTCTTGATTTTAATTGCTGTCTCTGCCCCCATTTTACCTTGAAAAGATTTGTACGAGTATTTATTAGTTTTTGAAGAAAAATTGTTAGTGAATAGAAAGCAAATTGTACCTTTACGACGTTCCTCCTTTAGGACGTCATCTTGCAACTTAATGCATGTTTCAGTGTGCTCGGATTGTGTGTCTTCAAAATGTACACGCTTTTTAACCGAGCCTTTCTCTGAAAAAGACCAAAAGAAAGGTGGTTCTTGCATTTAAAACATTACCAAAACCGAATTACATCGAAATTTACAATGCACGGAAACAATTTTTAGCTCACCAGTCACTTTTCTCATTTTGTTTGGCACTTTTAAGATCGACATGTTTATTTTTTCCTTTTCGTCTTCAATATGTACACGCTTTTTAACCGAGCGTTTCTCTGAAAAAGACCAAAAGAAAGGTGGTTCTTGCATTTAAAACATTACCAAAACCGAATTACATCGAAATTTACAATGCACGGAAACAATTTTTAGCTCACCAGTCACTTTTCTCATTTTGTTTGGCACTTTTAAGATCGACATGTTTATTTTTTCCTTTTCGTCTTCAATATGTAACGGCTTTTTAACCGAGCCTTTCTCTGAAAAAGACCAAAAGAAAGGTGGTTCTTGCATTTAAAACATTATCAAAAACGAATTACATCGAAATTTACAATGCACGGACACAAGTTTTAGCTCACCAGTCACTTTTCTCATTTTGTTTGGCACTTTTAAGATCGACATGATTATTTTTTCCTTTTGGTCTTCAATATGTACACGCTTTTTAACCGAGCGTTTCTCTGAAAAAAACCAAAAGAAAGGTGGTTCTTGCATTTAAAACATTACCAAAACCGAATTACATCGAAATTTACAATGCACGGAAACAATTTTTAGCTCACCAGTCACTTTTCTCATTTTGTTTGGCACTTTTAAGATCGACATGTTTATTTTTTCCTTTTCGTCTTCAATATGTACACGCTTTTTAACCGAGCGTTTCTCTGAAAAAGACCAAAAGAAAGGTGGTTCTTGCATTTAAAACATTACCAAAACCGAATTACATCGAAATTTACAATGCACGGATACAATTTTTAGCTCACCAGTCACTTTTCTCATTTTGTTTGGCACTTTTAAGATCGACATGTTTATTTTTTCCTTTTCGTCTTCAATATGTAACGGCTTTTTAACCGAGCGTTTCTCTGAAAAAGACCAAAAGAAAGGTGGTTCTTGCATTTAAAACATTACCAAAACCGAATTACATCGAAATTTACAATGCACGGAAACAATTTTTAGCTCACCAGTCACTTTTCTCATTTTGTTTGGCACTTTTAAGATCGACATGTTTATTTTTTCCTTTTCGTCTTCAATATGTACACGCTTTTTAACCGAGCGTTTCTCTGAAAAAAACCAAAAGAAAGGTGGTTCTTGCATTGAAAACATTACCAAAACCGAATTACATCGAAATTTACAATGCACGGAAACAATTTTTAGCTCACCAGTCAATTTTCTCATTTTGTTTGGCACTTTTAAGATCGACATGTTTATTTTTTCCTTTTCGTCTTCAATATGTAACGGCTTTTTAACCGAGCGTTTCTCTGAAAAAGACCAAAAGAAAGGTGGTTCTTGCATTTAAAACATTAGCAAAACCGAATTACATCGAAATTTACAATGCACGGAAACAATTTTTAGCTCACCAGTCACTTTTCTCATTTTGTTTGGCACTTTTAAGATCGACATGTTTATTTTTTCCTTTTCGTCTTCAATATGTACACGCTTTTTAACCGAGCGTTTCTCTGAAAAAGACCAAAAGAAAGGTGGTTCTTGCATTTAAAACATTAGCAAAACCGAATTACATCGAAATTTACAATGCACGGACACAATTTTTAGCTCACCAGTCACTTTTCTCTTTTTGTTTGGCACTTTTAAGATCGACATGTTTATGTTTTCCTTTTCGTCTTCAATATGTACACGCTTTTTAACCGAGCGTTTCTCTGAAAAAGACCAAAAGAAAGGTGGTTCTTGCATTTAAAACATTATCAAAACCGGATTACATCGAAATTTACAATGCACGGAAACAATTTTTAGCTCACCAGTCAATTTTCTCATTTTGTTTGGCACTTTTAAGATCGACATGTTTATTTTTTCCTTTTCGTCTTCAATATGTACACGCTTTTTAACCGAGCGTTTCTCTGAAAAAAACCAAAAGAAAGGTGGTTCTTGCATTTAAAACATTACCAAAACCGAATTACATCGAAATTTACAATGCACGGAAACAATTTTTAGCTCACCAGTCACTTTTCTCATTTTGTTTGGCACTTTTAAGATCGACATGTTTATTATTTCCTTTTCGTCTTCAATATGTACACGCTTTTTAACCGAGCGTTTCTCTGAAAAAGACCAAAAGAAAGGTGGTTCTTGCATTTAAAACATTAGCAAAACCGAATTACATCGAAATTTACAATGCACGGACACAAGTTTTAGCTCACCAGTCACTTTTTCATTTCGTTTGGCACTTTTAAGATCGACATGTTTATTTTTTCCTTTTCGTAAACGTTTACTTATGCACTTGCAACTTAATTATTCGAAAATCAAAGGGGAAATGGAATGATTATGATTTCCTGATGTTACAGGGTGATAAAATTGTGATGAATAATTTTGCATTTTATTTTTTCTACTGAACGGAAGGTGTATTTGTCTAAGTCACAGTAAAATTATTTTCTTAAACACACTTGGAAAGGAAACAAAATTACGACTTGATAAAAATATGTAATATAAAAATAAAATTATTGCCAATTGGAACATTTTAAGAGGGCATTTCTGTCAGAATAAATAGTAGAATGTAATAAAAACAAGGAGCCGGAACATATTTTGAATTTCACATTCCTACATGTCTTTCTATCTGAAACTTGTTTCTTCATTTAGTCAAAGGCACAAATTTGAGTTTCTTTTGAATGCAGCACTCTTCCCCGTATGTAACTTCCAATTTGAATTGAATTTTCGTTAATTCTTCCTACACCAAAACGTGTTACCAAACTGTCTAACTGGACTCTTGTCGCCCCACCATTTTTCCTAGAATCAACGGTTTGCAAAATAAACTGAACTTTGTCCTTGCTTGGTGCACACCAACACAGTAGAAATTGAGAGAATTACAAAACAGAAAAGGGGAAATGCTGATGATCATCTAAAAAACACAACAGCTTGTCTGATATGGCGTCAGTCTGACTTTCTTTTTTTTTTTTGATTTTGATGTTCCTTGAAGAATGCATATTCTTCATTATTTCCCCTTTTTCTGTATCACGAGAAGAATGAAAGACAGAATCGAAGATGCAAATACCGACGCCCAGAAAATTCTCAGAATTCTGTTCTTTTTGCAAAATGTTGTGATTACATAACCGGTTATAAAAAGGGTAAGAAAAGGGAAACAGCAAACATGTAAGGGCAAGACAAGTCTACCCTCCAGATAAGGTCAGGCAAAAAGTCGGACTGAATAAAAACACTTATTTCAAAGAGCCCAAAAGCGGTCCAAATTCAAAACTTCAAATATAATAAACATTGCTAATATTTAATGTACTAAATACTATATGTAGATAGTAAGCAATAGGCAGTTGGAGCTCGTTGTGTACTTCAGAATATGTTTTTGATTTCATTGCGTAACAAGTGAATGATGAGCATGAGGGTGCGAATCTTTGTCGTATGCATATTCGATTTGATTCATCGAATATTTCGGTGGTTAAAGGTCAGGGCATCAGGAAGAAACAGGAAGTGGGTAGCTATGCTAAATACTTACCACTACAGAGCTAATATTTTTCAAAGATCCTTGCACCAAGTCACACGTTTAGGATGCATTGGCTTCTCGATGACAACGTGTGGTTTATTTGCGTCACAAATACAAATTTTGCTTGTTAACATAGCCGACGCCAAGATGGAAATGTGCATTTTCTAAAAAGACGATTTTTTAAAGCCAATTTCGACGCAAAATAATGCCTTATCCATGTAAATTGATAAAGTCATTGAACTTTCTCAAATGGGGATACCCTAAGTCGATGGTTTACAGCATCAATCCCTGAACAGACCCTTCTCCTTCTTATCCTTTTATTAACCCTTTCCTCGTTATATGAACTTATGCGTAGCGAGTTTCCCATCTTTACTGCATCGCTTCTGCTCCGCTTATGGGGTTGGCTAATGTCGCAGACCGCAAGACGCGTCTACATAATGCTCGGTGTTGGATCGCTTCAGTGGTTAGTCCCAGGCGTTGGTGCGCATTTGCCATCTGAGAAATCCAGGAATTCTTTTCCGACCTCGTTTTCTTATAGTTGGAGTGACCGTAGTTGATAGTGCCTTTTTAACTGGATTTTCCGCAGATCTTCTTTGAACGTGGCAATACCAGCTTATTCTATTCGCCTCAAACTGTTCGGTTACCGAATTCTTTATATGTAGACTTCCTCTAATACGCGTAGATCTAATGCAATCGCAGTCCCTGAACAGACCCTACAAGAAAATATCCTCCTGAAGATACCGGCATTGAAACAACGCTTTGCTCTCGCGTCCTCACAAATCCAAGAGTCTTTTGAGAGAAATGGACTGCTTTTAGACGACGTTTTTGAAAACGTAATAAAATTGTCAAATTCCATTTTGCATAAATAAAATATGAGGTGAGACGCTGTAAAGTTCTCCGCTGGACACCCTTTACCAATGTAGAGCACAGGAATTCTTCAAGGTGAACGATGAAATATAGGTCCAAACTGTTGTATTCAACTTGCACAACATACGAGAAGGTGTGAATTTATTATGATCCTTACTCATTTCTGACTGGGAAATACAAAAACATTGTGATATATTCATTCTTCACTTTCATTGTGTAGAATTTAAGGTTCAGCTCAACAGAGGGTCCCAATAAGTATTTTGCTTGAAGTACAATTTTTGATGATATCTTGGACTGAGATGTACAGATCGTTCCTAATCTCTGCTAGTTGCAACATGACAAGTACCTATAACTGGAATGTCTAAACAATGAATAAAACGACACCAAATCCTCTGAAGAAATGATTTTTATTTTTCGTTTTATGAGTGGTTGGTTAGTTAACAAAACAAAACAAAACTAAATAATTGCAAACACAAAATAAAAATTATTACAATCCATTCATCACAAAGTAAAATTTATGAAAAAGAAAAAGAAGAAAACAATCAACAAACATCTAACCCGGCGGCCTTTTGTAAGCTGTTAGTAGTTAAGCACGAAACGAGATAATTACAAACAAAAACAGAAATAATAATTAAATCGAAATAAATTATTGAAGAAATGGTTGCCTTCTCCATTTTTTAGTGGTCCAACACTTAGTGGTTGGTTAATTAACAAACTGAAAGGCAATAGTTACAAAACAAAAATTATCACATGGTGTCACTGGTGAAAGTACTTTTAAAAACAATTGAACAAAAAAGTACACACAAGCGTGTGTGTAGGAGGTAGAAAATGTTGCACAAACTATTTTGGCGGGTGCTCAGCAGCATCTGAAATATCTTCATAGTCTGCAAACTTCCAATTTTGGCAAAAGTGTTTACACTGCCCTTCCTTGTATCTATCTGCTGATTCGCGTTTTTCTGTAAAAACAAAAAAAAAATAAGCAAATAATTTAGAAAACTGTGCAGATTTATTGGAGGTTCGCAAACATACCAATTATGCAATCTATTAAATGTTCCTCCATTTCCGTCATTTGTCTAAGCAGAGCAGCGTCTTCCTCCATTTTCTTCTTCAAATAATTCCACAATGTAAAATAGAAATATTCCGATTTGTACAGTGGAAGCTCTTCATTTTATAGAAAACAATTTTCTTTAATGTCAAATAATAAAAATTTATTCCTTGGTGTGTATTCGTACCTTTTTGTTTGCTCATTTTTTAGCGTTTTTACTGAAATCACAATATTTTATTAAATAAACTGCAATGAAATGTTGGAAGACACAACTTAGCTCTTTGCGGGTCGAAGTTTAAATGGGACACGTAACAATTTGCAACCACCAAATTGTTGATCGTCGCTTCTAGCCCGTCCTTGTCTTACTTGGTGTGGTGAATAGGGAACACACACATTCATATACATTTGCAAGGGGAAGAAAGGTTTGATAATTTATGTGGCAAAGGATGCATACAAAATATGGCGCCGATTCAGAGCAAAACATTTCAATCTGTTATCGCGTTAGAGGCATTAAAAACAATTAAAAAAATTGCGAAAATAAACGCAGATCATTGGAATTGCAAATAATTATAAATAAATTTGATAATTTCATTCATAGCATGCTACTACAGATGCTTTGAAATATTGCTCGTAGAGACGCCGAGTTAGTGTGCGTTGTTGGAAGCTCAATTAAACAGGGGATTCCCATTTTTATGCAATTTTTTACTTCGTGGTGTTAGCTGGTTGAGCTTGAAATCTGCTTGAACTGAGAAGGTCTCTTATTTATAACAGCCACGGCACTGTTTTATTTTTGTGGATGGAGTTTTTTTTTATCCTAACGGACAAGGTGAATTTGGTGCAATCTCCGAAGTCCTTGGTGCTAAACATTAGCTTTTAGATTATACAGAAACAAGTCCCACGATGAATACTACCCACTTGGTTTCGAAAGAACTAAGACTTTTGAACGACAATTCACTTCATTAGTTTTTGATTCACAATAGCTATACCGATCGAGCTGTATACCAACAAATTCACTTGCAAACTGTCTCTCACTTCTATATATGCAAACATTAAACTGTTGACACCTACAACCTCAGTCCACCAGTTAGTTTTGCTGGTGGTTTGAGTTTTTTGTGCAAAACGTTATGAAATTTTTTCAAAAAGATTTAGAAGCACGTGAAAGGAGCCAAATATTATCAAACCACACAAAAAAAGAAGCCATGTTGACGTCAAGAACCAGTTCTATAGGGTTGAGTAGCAGTTTATTTTTTAACAAAATACATAACAGGAACAACATTGCAGACACTGGATAATAATGAGAGATAAACGAAGCATTTTGATTAAATCCAACAACAACTAACATTTGCTTACGGTGCACGAAAAAATGGCATTCAGATAGAAAATGTAAAACCGGTGTAGGTAGGTACGTAGATTTGAAATGCGACGAATGTTGTGGCAGACATGCAATTTAAAGTATCTACCTACATTAGAGTATGAAAATTAATCTGGCAATTTGGGAAAGGGTGGAATCTGTGTGCGCACATATGCAAAGGATAAAGTTGTTCAAGTGGTTTTTTAAAGATAGCGCATAATGCATAATAACCAGTACAGGTAGAGACGATGAAAGTCACGTACAGAAATAGTGTTTTTTTTAAGATGTGCCGACTTTGTTTTAATAAAACAAAGAAATTATCTCCAATTTATTTAAAAGACTAGGTATTTCCTGGCATTTAATTTTTAAATAAAAATAGTGTCAGTCATATGTCCACCACAGCTGCCTTATACAAGGTGGCGTAAAATTAAAAATCCAATTTTGTTTTTGAATTACTTTTTTACTAAATAAAAAAAATGATATTGAGTGAAGGAAATCTTTATTTTTTCTGTTAAGTGGAATATTCTCCTTAAGGGCTGCTATTGTCTGAGGCTTGTTGATATAAGTCCGCGTCTTCAAGTAGTCCCAAAGGAAGAAATCGGGCGATCTTGTTGGCCATGCCAAATCGCCAAAACGGGAGATTACGCGACCAGGAAACGCTTTTTTCACAATATCCAATGTGGCATGTGCTGTGTGTGCAGTTGCACAGTCTTGTTAAAACCACATGTTCACCAAGCCCCGCTCATCCAATTCCGGCAGTAAGAAGTCGTTTATCATAGCCCTGTAGCGTTCGCCAGGAACAGTGACCGTATTGCCGATGGCGTCCTCATTAAAATACGGTGAACGTCGCACCACACAGTGGCTTTGATTGGATGTAATGGCTCTTCGTGCATCACACGCGGATTTTCAGTGCCCCAGAAACGAAGATTTTGCTTGCTTGATTGAATTGAATTGAATTGAAATTGGATTGATTGAGGATGGCTTGACAGTAATTCACACGCGCTCCATTACTTGACGCACGACGCCATTTGCAAAAATTATAACATCATCCGATAGGATGATTAATTTTGCGCCACCTCTTACTAGAGATCCAACATTCGAGGGATTGGAGGCATACATATAGGAATATCCCGTATTGCCTACTCAAACAATGTTTTGCCTCAAAACGTCAATCGTCGCTGATTTATCGGCATCAACAAGTGACTAGACGTAGTCTTACAGTAGTTAGTGGCCAAATGATGGTTCATTTCTTGAAATGATTCAATAAAACGATGTTTTCGTTGGTAGTAGAACACCATCTTGTTGTTTTTCCAGATTGATGCTATGTACATACATAACTCGTTTAGATGGTCGATGATGAAATAGCAAATTTTATTAAAGTTCTGAAACACCAAGCAAAGCTGACAGTGTCTCTTCCCCTATCTCGCTATACGGTTTTTGTATTGAGTCAAAAGTAATCGGCTTCCTTGTTTTGGAACCAGAAATTTCGGAATTCTTATTATCTACCATCGCGCTGTCTCTCAATGTCAAAGACGAATGAACAGTGAAATGAAACAAGAAGTTGACAAGCAGCTTAGCTATCATATTGGAGTAGGGAGGAAGATTGTCGGACGGAGAGAGAAAGCTCGATCTTGTGTTAGCTGCATCCAGTTTCGCACGCTAAGTTGGCTGAGCTCTCCTTCTACTTGCGTGCGCCACCCGAGTCTCGGTCTTCCTCTACTGCGCTGTCCCTCGGGGGCGGATTCGAAGACTTTTCGGACCGGAGCATTGGTGTTTATCCGCTCTACATGACCCAGCCACCTTAACCGCTGGATCTTCACTCTTTTAGCTAGGTCGATGTAGCTGTACAGTCCATAAAGTTCGTCGTTGTATCTCCTCCTCCACTCGCCGTCAATGCAGACGAGACCGAAGATCACTCGTGGAATTTTTCTCTCAAAGCAACCAAGAGCACCCTCATCCATTTTTGATAATGTCTATGCCTCTGCGCCATAGAGCAGGACTGGGATTATTAAGGTCTTAAATAGGGTAACTTTGGTTGTTAGAGAGAGGGCTTTGCTAGTAATTGCCTTCTAAGCCCAACAAAGCAGCGATTGGCAAGAGTTATTCTTCATTTGATCTCAGCGCTCGTGTCGTTGTCTGAATTCATAGCAAAGCCTTTGTAGACAAAGTCCTTAACTACGTCAAAATTATGCCTGTCATGGGTGACGTTTTGTCCGAGATGTCAGCGTTCAGTGTCCTTTTTGCTTGAGAGCATATACTTAGTTACTTAGTCTTGCCTTCATTGACCGCTAAACCCATATTCGCCGCTTCCGTCTCAATACTTGCAAAGGCGCCACTGACATCACGCTGCTTTATTTTATTTTATTTATTTATTATTATTGTGTACTTCTAACACAGTAAGAATACACTTTTAAGTCTGTGAGAGATAAACAATTGGTATTGATTAATTAGAATAAAATTTAAGTAATTAAGATAAAGATACATTTGATAAAATTGAATTGAATAGAGTGAAGAGTAGTAGTATTTACATTTTATAATTTCTGTATATATGTTATTTATTTAAGATTTTTATTTAAACATATAAAGTTTGTAAGTTGTATTTGCCTGAAAAGGAGGTGGGGAATTTAGAAATCTAGTTGCTTTGATTTGAAAAGAAAAGCTTTAACTCGCCGTTAAATCGACGTGCATCATTCAGTTCTCTCAGATTACGCGAAAGTGAATTCCAAGGGCGAATATCAGCAACGAAAAATTGTCTTTCGGATGTTAGGCAAGAGAAATGAGGGAGAATCAAACAGGCAGATCTGTTAGAAGCCGAAAACTGGATTTTATTACTATGGAGGTATGTCGGTTGCGTTGTTTTTATAATGCTAAACTGAATACTAAGAGTACGAAACTTGATGTAGTTCAGAAACGACATCCCCAACAAGTTTTTGCCAAGTGTGAGATGTGGTCGAACCTTCTGAGACTGTAGATATAACGGAGAGTGCTGTTGAACGCTACCTGAAGCTTCTATTTGCTCTCAGCATCACAGTCATAGAATATTTCACATCCATAAATTAACGCAGGAATAACCAGAGATTTACCAAGAACTAACCTTTTCCTCAGCGGTGTGAACTTTTGACCAGTCCACAAAGTTCGAAGCTCTCCATATGCCTTACCTACAATCGCATTTATATGGTTGCCAAGATTTTTTGAATTTTCAACGAATTCTATTGCTGAATTGTTCAGCATGATGGCTGGAAAATAGGATAGCTCTAGCTTCTTTTTTAAATAACTAAGATCCTGTGAAGATCTACATTCAAATCACTGGCACAATTTTCGATAAGTTCAAGAGTACAACTTTTATAAATTTGAATATCGTCGGCGTAAAAGTGCTTTGATGAATTCAGAGAGAATAAGAGAGGTACCAAAATCGATCCTTGGGGAACACCTCGCACTAAAGGAAGAAATTCTAGCAGAGCACCCTCCTGTTTTCTTTCTCTGAGATACGACGAAAGTAACTTTATAGGACAGAGGGACATATTAAAATAATGACGTAATATATCCATAAGAGTGGGGTGGTCGACCATATCGAAAGCTTTGAAGAAGTCTAGAAGGATTTACAGACAAAAAACTTTCGACTACATCTGTGCTTTCTATTCTTGTAAAAAAAAAAAAAAAAAAAACGGTGTATCTGTTAAGACAGCGGGGCCACGATAATTCCTATTTTGATCTACTGCTGAGGCTATAGGATGAATCGATAAGAACATACGATTTAGTTCATTGTTATCAATATCACTGGGGCAGCTTAATTTTTGTTTACCAATCCCTAGCTCACGAAGGTTACTCCATAATTTGCGGCCATCTTACTTGGTATTCAGGCGATTTGAATAAAACTGTGACTTGGCAGCTCTTATTTCACGAACAACACTATTTCTTAAGTGTTTGTAGACTTGGTGGAGCTCGTCTATCCGAAAGCGTTTCCATCGGCGGTAAGCCTGCATTCTTCCAATTAAGTCAATATCGGCGGCGTATGCGAGTAATTGAACGGAATTTTGAAAGATTGTGCCTCTGGTGTTTGCGCGAGTTAAAGGTTCGACCAAGAGGTTGGTGAAAACAAAAACACAACTGTTTTTTGGACAGCGTAACGCCGTATTCCACTTTATTCACAAGACTTCTGAAAATGATTGTTTTTACATTGGTTTTTATACTTAATTTATGCTTCCTCTACAATAATAGCAGCAAATTCTGTGGGAAAGTGCATTTATTAATTCAAGGTGAACAAGGATAAGTTTAAATATGATAATGAATTAATGCAAGGTACATAAATGAAATGTGGATTTCGTCGTTATGGATATGTAACTCGCGTGAGTTTTGCAATATTCTTTCAAGTATGATCGCCTTGTCTAAATCCTTTTTTGACATCAAAAGTCTCGGAGAGATGTTTACCGACCTTGATGGAGCAGCGTGCATTCTTCATCGTCATCCTGCACAGACGGACGGGTTTAGCAGGGATGCCGAAACTAGACATTGCTCTGTATAGCTCGTCTCTATAGATGATGTCATACGCGGCCTTTAGATCGATAAATAGATGGTGTTTATCGATTTGAAGCTCATGTTTTTCTTTCGGAATTATCGGTCTACATCGTCCAGGTTGAAAGGTTCATTCTGCTGGACAGCGACATTTGTTGCGTCATCGCCGTTATACAGTCTAAAGAAAAGATCTTTTCAGATTCTCAGCAGCGACTGCGACTCTACTATGATGTTCCCTTATTCGTTTTAACAGTTTTTGTTCGTGGCACGTTTTTTTTTACCTTTTGGTAAAACTTCCGAATCTCATTCCCGGAGTGGCATCTTTCAATTCCCTCAACCGCACGCTTCTCATGCTCCTTCTTCATCCTCCTGAGAAGCCGGTGTTCGTCTCTCCTCCTCTGCTCATAGAGCTCGTGAGCAGCTCTAGTCTATCTTTGCCGCCTTGTGTGCGTTTTGCTTAGCCGCATGTACTTGCCGGCATTCATCATCGAACCAGGGGTTTCGTTGTGGTGGACGAGTGAAACCCAGCACATAAGAAGCGGGATCTCTGAAGGTGTTTTGGCAGTGTTTCCAATGGTCTTTGATGCTTGATGCTGGCAGTATTGTACCTCTTAAGAGATTAAGAGACACTCGATCGGAAAAGGACTTGGCGATCTCTTCCGTTTGTAGCTGTCTGACGTCGAATTTCTTAACAGCTTTAGTTTGTCTTGGCGTAGTTTGGGATATCCGTAACCGTACCTTGGCTACAACAAGGTAATGGTCCGAGTCGATGTTGGCTCCTCGGAACGTACGGACATCCATAAAACTGGAGGAGTGTCTTGCGTCGATCGCAATGTAATCAATCTGGTTGACTGTTGATTGATCAGGAGTTCTCCAAGTCCCCTTGTGAATATCGAGATAGGGGAACCGAATGCTACCTACGACAATGTTTCGCCTCGCCGTAAAGTCGATTACCCTGAATCCGTTATCGGAGGTGGTGTCGTTGTCGTGCAGGCTATATTTTCCGATCGTTCCACCAAAGATACCCTCTCTTTCTAGCTTTGCATTAAAATCGCCAAGGACAACTTTAATATCATAGCTAGGGCATTGCTTTTAGGTCTTGTTAAGGAGCTCATAGAAGGCATCCTTTGTGCCGTCATCTTTCTCCTCTGTGGGTGCGTGCGCGCATATCAGGCTAATGTTGGTAAATTTATCCTTGATGCGGATTACTACGAGGCGCTCGTTAACATGCCGGAAACTCAATACTTCAAACAACAAATCCGCATCCGTCGATAACAATCGCCGTAGTAGATGTCGCAGTGTTTCACGCATTGTTGGGTTGTCAACAGTAGATCCGTTGTTGTTGTTGCTTCTTAACTTTTGTATTTTTTCAATGGCCGGGCAGAAGGGTTACTTGCATCACGGTTTTTCCATATCGTTCCGATCCTGCCATGATTTGTGATTAAAATTTTGATCATTGATGTATGAAAATTGTTATTTTTATTGTATTTTATTAGCACATAGTTTAAATCATGTTAATCATAAAATTAATGAGCTTGGCTGGGAGGACTATTAGCTTTGGATGCAAATTAAAATGCTCCGATTTAAGTGTTCCGGTTATTAAAATGCCTTTCATCCCCTTAAAAGTGTGAACACGACGTGCATGAGGTTAAAACAGAAACAACACCCAGTTGCACGGTTTTGGTGGTAATCGGTCGAAGGCATAACAGCATGCGGTCGCAGGAGTTGAGTGTTTTCTTGAGATTAAGAGTAGGTACACGTTGTACACGGCCAACTGAAAGCATGCCATTTTCTTTCCCTTCAACGTGTGATATTTATGTATACGAGTATATATGTTTGTATAACTCTGCGACTACGAATCAAATTGTTGAATCAGTAGTCAGTATGGGCTACTTCAAAGTATTTGAAACTGAGGTCAGTAAGGATTTTTAGGACTAGGTACTCAGGAAGGTGAAATAGAAATGATTCAACGCCAGTTCTCATACCTACATGCAAGAGGGTGACTGACTGCGGTATATTGTATTCCGGTCCCTTTCATCTAAGTCCCATGTTTTCTTGTGTTTTCTTTAAATTTGTAACATCTGTTGCAAAATATTAGAATCCACTGCGAAATTCAGCTACTAAGTTCCAAGCTAGACTAATACGAGCAGAGAGTATCAAATCATCGTTTTATAATTTTTTTTAGAATATCTGAGTGAAAGAGCGCGTTCCAGATTCTAGGCACTAAAATTTGCTTGCAAATGCAGGTGACGTTTCTATATTTTACATACGTCATAATTGGATATTTACTTTTAATTTTTAATGATAACTTAGAATTGTTTTAGTAATGATACATATGTACTTACCTCATATTATTAGAAAGGATAAAAGAGAATAAAATAGGCAAAGTACTATAAAAAAACAAAAAACACTGTGGCGCTGGCAGCCCGGGATGGGCCATGGCCTAGCTTCTTGACACTCATTTGTGTTGCTCATGTTGTTATTTTTGTCACATCTGAGCGGGGCCTACGGTTTATCGCCGAGTCCGAACGGCACTCCTTAGCAGCTTTGTCGTAGGCAATTTTACTTTCGGGAGTTTGCCATTGCCCGCCGAAAGGGTGATGGCGATTTGAAAAATTGTTGGTGACCCAGCTAGGAATCGAACCCAGGCTCTCTGCATGATAGTCCAATGAGCTAACTATCGCGCCATCGCCCAAGTACTATAGAATAGGAAATATTATGTGAACAGTTGTGCTACGAAAGTGTATTTATATACGTTAAAGGTAAAATTATCCTTTTTGTTGCAAACATTTCTACTATGTATTTTACAAAATTTGCGATGCCGAAAGAAAGATTTCGTCGTCTTAAATATATCGACGCAGTGGCTCGAGTAGTACAATATTATACAATACAAATACATTCACATTTTCGAAGACGATAACAGTGAAGTCTTTATTTGAGAAGGCTCCAACTCACTGAAAGCAAAGAATAAGGTGGAAGTGCCAGCCGAGATGGATAGCGTTCCCTTTTCTTTAATTTGAAAAGATTTTGTATTTTTATTTAATTTTTTTATTAATTTTCCCAAGAAATATGTACAATCAAAAGTCCTTTACCTGAGTTTCGAACTTGTCTAGACTTTCTCCAGATGAGTCCTGAAACTAAAGGTTGCTCACTTCTCCCACCTTGTCCTCCTTCCTCACCAATCCCAAAATCCTGGACCGGATCAATGTGTCATACGACCGGTGCCGATGACCAACCTGACTGAGGTCCCAGCATTCAAATAGCTCAGTCGTTAACGGAGTATCAAGATACCTGGCGACCTCCGGACTAACTAGCCTTATCTTTATACAGCGGATCTCTATACAGATGGACCTTCTTTCTCCGCTATTCGTGGGACCATTATGGAAAACCTAAAAGAAAAAACAAAACTCGAGGCCGGTACTCCTTTATTACCGGGCGGAAATACGGTCACTGGCCCGACTACCAATAGGGCTTCTGCAATGCGGAACAAAAGAACATCTGTGGCAGGCCATGTTAATCTTTTACCATTCCGGATCCCAAGAGGTCCAAAACAAAATACCTCCTGGACCTTCCGATGCTACATCTCTGAGGTCTTTTAGCGATAGGAGCGACGCCGACGGATATATTTCTAGAGACCGGTAGCAGCTGGTCAAGTTGAGGCTTTCGAGCAACTTCTTGGCCATTATGCGGGAAAATCCCGGACCACCTCCCATCACATCACGAAGCTGGCTGGTATCATGGCCATGTCAAGTTGATAGCTTGCACTAATCAGAGATCTCAGGATCTCTATAAAGAAGCCATATGTGGTCTAGGAGAGGTCTGGCCAGGTACTAGGCTTGAGGTCGTGGCAAAGGAGGATATCCCTAGTAGTCCTAGAACCCTCACCTGGATACCAGCTGAGCCCTCCTTCCTAGAAGACATTCTGGAGATCATTAGGTTTAGTAACCCGACCCTTGCGACTCATGACTGGAAGGTCGCGAAACTTGAAGAATTTTTGATCAATAAGGAATCCCTTAACCATCTAGCGCAGACCAAGTGCATGATTCGATTTGGTTTCGACTCTATTTACCTAAGGGTCTATAAGAATGACGTGCTGGATGCTGATAAGCAAGCGGCTCCTTCTTTATCAAAAGCCATAAATTCAGCCTCGGACCTCGATGCGACGATATCCTTTCCTAAGTTGGATAGCGACGACTCCAACCAGTCGGGGTTGACTAAAAAGACGTCGGCATCCATCTCTTGTTTTACGTCGGATATGGATACCGACGGCGAAACAATCAGAGATCCTTTACGATCAGACTTGGTGGATGAGCTTTTGAGCTCACCATTAGTATCGGAGGACTCTTGCAGCACCGTGGTAGGGGTTTCTTTGGAGGATTGCAGCAATGACGCTACAGTTTCTCCAGATTAACCTCCCCCACTCAAAAAAAAAGGAATCGGCCGTACTCATTCTGCTTCTATCCGAAGGCGCAGATGACATCATCCTAATCCAATAACCATGGATTGCTGAAGGCGTGGTTCGTGGATTAAGGACACTTCTATACGTTCCACTATATACTTAAGGCAAAGATAAGATCAGAACTTATATAAGTGAAATACAGTCTAAATGCATTTCTATTTCCTAGCCTAGGTGATCCCGACTTAACCGTTGTCAGGCTGGAAACGGCCAAAGATACCTTCTGGATAGCTTTGGTGTATCTGGGTCCCGATTAAATGGGCCCTCTCTCTAGTCATAACCTGGAAAGGGTAGTAGAGGAAGCAGGAATACACGAAACTGACCTCATCATAGGATGCGATGCCAACGCACGTCACACAATTAGGATATGTACGTATTGTAATGTTGCATGTACCTTGATAACTATTGATAATACTGGTGCTTGAACCAGAATACCAATGCACGTTAAACAAGAGAGTGCTAGCCAACGATGAGATAAGTTTGATCGTGTCGCGAGAACAAAATTACAACTTATGTAATGTAATGTTTCTCTTAAATACTCGTACTAATTACAATATTTAATTTTGCCTTGTAAGCATACCGCACGGGCAATGGAAAATCGATACATCGAATGTTCGAGCGGATGTCTACCAGGCATGTGCAGTGCTTACTCAACAAATAGTCATCCGCTCGTGCGGATGTTTACAGCGAGCGTAAGTAAGTTTAAAACAATGAAACAGAAAAATATAAAAAAAAATTATTTTGCCCGCTTGCATTTTGTATGGCGCGAGCTGTGCAAAGGGCAATGACTTGCTGCCGCCTTAACAGAATACTACAGTACTAGTACTAACTTCATTGTTTGTAACACTGTTATGGCTCATACATCCACACTGGGGTTGCTTAAATGCACATGCAGGAAGCTCTTCAACAAAGCGAAAAGACTCATACAAGGAATCCTTCAAAGATATTAAAAAGAATTGAGGACGGTAAAGCGTGAATCCTGGAGACCCTTTTGTGATAAAATCACTGAAACCTCTGAGGCATCATCACTCAGAAAAGTCCTCTCAACAAGTCCTTCGATGCCTAGCTGCTTGAAAAAAAGCGACGGCTCATGGACGACCTCAAGTGACGAATCACTCAACCTGCTACTAGTAACTCATTTTCCAGGTAGCTCTCCTTTCACGGCTAGCAACAATCACAATAGAACTGCTGCAGCCGCGACAAAAATTACTGGCCTTATCACAAGAGATAAACTGCCCTGAGAACCGCATAGCTTCAAACCATATAAGTCTGCTTGGCCTGAGCTCTCCAGCCGAGCTACAAAGATCGTCGGATATAATCTTGCCATTGCTTGAAAATATCCCACATACCTCTGTCATGGAAAGAAGTAAATGTAGTTTTCACTCACAAAATGTTATCGTGTTGTCCCAAAGGACCTAAGACCTATTAGTCTATCATATTTCCTTCTAAAAACTCTGAAACCTCTGATTGATATCCATATAAGATCTTGCCTTAATCCTAGACTCCTATCCACGGCACAACATGCCTACTGTAAAGATAAGTCGGTGGAGACGGTTGTACATTTACCAACAAGCCACACTGAACTACGTTATAGAGAATATACAATGGTAACTTTCGTAGACATGGAAGGCGCCTTTAACAACGTCAACATACCCGTAATCAAAACGACGGAATTAACCCCCATAAAACCGATCTTGTCCTATTCCCTACGAAATACAAAATTCCGATTATAGACCCTCCCTCAATCAACGGTACTAGCTTGGTCTTCTCTGATACAGCGAAATATCTAATTTTCAACAGGAAACTAAGCTGGAAACCTAACATTGAAAAACGACTTAAGAAAGCCTTATTAGCTTAATTCGCTTGCATAAGGCCATCGAGAACAGTTGGGGCTTCTAACCTGGCTATATATCTCGGTTATAAGACCGATGCTCACCTACGGGGTGGTTGTTTGGTGGATGGCCTTGGACAAAGCAGTAAACTGCATAAAGCTAAGTAAAGTCCAAAGAACAGCATGTCTGGGCGTAAGCGGAGCACTAAACACTACTCTCTCCGCTACTCTGGCCGTTCTGTTTCACCTGACACTCCTCGACATTTATAGCAGACAAGTAGCCGCCAACGCAGCTATTCGCCTTAAGCGACTTCACAGTGCACAAATAAATATGTTGGAAACGCAAATATTCTTAACACATTAGGAATCCTACCAGAAAACATCGACTATACCATACCCAAACAATGGTTTGACAAGAGCTTTTCTATCTTGCGCTGTCATTTGGACAAAAGCTTTTAGAAGATAGGTTGCGATCAACTGATTGTGAATATATACCTATGCATGCATACATGGAAATCGCAATTTTATAAGAACGGTTAATATGTTGGTCATAGCTAAACTGTCAACCACGGCACGCAATAATCAATTCGTGATGTTGTGACATAAATCAAAGAGACTGAAAGTGTTGCGAATATAATAAAACCTCTGCCAAGCTTCAATCTGCTTGGACTTTCAATAGGAATGATCATCGCAAAATCTCTTACCCAACTCTTCGGCGCGACTTCCACTTATAAATTATATCCTGTTTCTCCTACTTTGCTGGGGTAAGCACATCTGCGATTATTACGTCGTTCTTAGATATTTTTTCGTTTTCGCCTTGTTATGGATTGTTTCAACAACAGGTATACCCATGTGTATATGTGTCTATGCACTTCCCAACTTTTTATGACTATTCAAAACAAAAGGAATAAGTACCGTAGAAACAAAACAACTTCGGCTATCCAAATATCATATATAGTCAGTCATGAGATAAGATTACAATGCTGCAGTAATTACTATACATGTAGAAACAAAGTCAAACTTCGACATATATTTTCATAGTTTGATACCTCAGATATTTCGAGTTCGTAGTTTTCGCGTTTGTTTTTTTTTTTTTAAGAAAGAAAATGGTAAATTGTGAGAAGCAGCCACACCTTCCAACAGAAATTAACGCATGCAAAGAGGATCGGTTGAACGTCGGTGTCACTTTCGCCCATAAAACGGCAATATCCATGGTTGTCAGTTTTTATCTAAAGTAAACAAACATACCGGAGCCTTATTAAAACGAGTTAGCACATTCCAATAACAACAACAATACAGGGCAAGTTATCACAATCCGATATGCGACGCCCAATAACTTGTTCCAACAGGTACAAACAGGTTTCCAGCTGATTCAGCAAATAATTGGTCTGTTGAGTTTCCCACGGAAACGAATGCACGAGCAGGCTATTCGACACCGGATCAAGTGCACGCGAATTGGGTAAAGTGCACTGTCAGGAAGAATGCATGGGAACCTTTGCATAGCTAACGGAGCTTTGGAGTTAAGCTGATGAGGATTGTGAAATCAGTTCTTGTTCTGGTCTGGACTGCATCAAGCATAAATTTATTATTCTAAATAAAGTTATAACGAGATTCGAAAACGGTTGTTTTTATTGTAAGTCGAACAGTTGGGTCAGCCCCTTGGCTGACGTTCGCGTTTTTTTTGTTGTCCTTATAAAGGACAACTTTAACTGGCGCCCGAGCAGGGACAGGCCTAGAAAGTGTATATCCTTTTCGTCCTAGCAATGGTGGCAAAGATATTTAAAAAAAAATAAAAAAATATATTGTCCTTAAATGGGCATAGATCAGACCACCCCCTTTGGAGTGTATGGCGTTGTAACCATGGGAACACAACCGCCTTCCTGGTCTAAATATATATTAAAAAAATTGTTTAAGCCAATAACCAAATTCTGCTGTAACCATGGGAACACAGCGGAGATTGCGAAAAGGACTAAGGGATATACAAGTGAAGTGAAATCGTGCCATTAGTAGGTTGCTTTCAAGTATTAACGATAGCAACTAAACGGGAACCCCACGATCCTTCCATTAAGCCTGTCTCAAACCAAAAATCGCGAAGAAAAGGGAAACAATTTTTTATATATCCTTTTGTTTTGGATCACCGGCGGACCTTCTTTACTACTAACGGTTATTGAAAGCGAGAATGTTATTCACGATCTTGTAAGTGAAGGCATTCCAGAGTGATAAGTGATAAGATAAGTAGAAGCTTGTGTGGAAAAGGAAATAATATAAGAAATTCCGATTGGAATAAAAGCAAGTGCTTGCAAATTTTGCAATTAACGATAAATTATAATCACATCCCTTTGTTAAATTCAAGAGGGTTAAAGGTGTAAAATAGAGAAATCTCTATAAAATGAAAAAAATAAAAAATAAAAAATAAAAAATAAAAAATTTATATTACAAAAAAATAATAATATAAAGAAAAAAAAAGAATTGTGAGAAAGGAATCCTATTGTGAAAACGTGTTCAAAATTAAAAGTGTAAAACTAACTAATAGAAGAGAAGAAGAAGAGCGAAAAATTGTCAAAAGGAAAAGGTAAGGTGCATTGTTTTATATTGAAAAGATCGTGTAAAAATTAAAGAAAATTTATACGCGTACACCCTGCATACTATTTAATAATATTATATAAAAAAAAAAATATACTATATAGATATAATAACTAAAAAATTGATTGAATCTGTGCCGAGATCGAGGGCAGTCACATTTGATAAATTGATATAAATTGTAAATTGGTACTAAGGTTGTATTTTTAATAAAAATGGACGCAGTTGCCAAATCTGTAACGGAGTTGACCGGAGCGGTCAATGCTATTTTAAACCAGCTCAGGGAAATGGATGAGCGCTTAAAGTCACTTGAGCAAGGTACCCATTCAGAACTTGAGACCAGTCGCGGGAACATACCCCTCTGCGGACCAAGGACAGAGGCTGACTTGAAGGAAATAAGTCGGCTCCCCGACTGCGTCAAGGAATTGCAGACCTTCGACGGAAACCCCACGCAATACGTGTCCTGGATACATAATGTAGAGGGTATACTGAAGGACTTCAGTATAATCCGGAGCAAGCCATTGTATCGTGCAATATTACAGCACATCCGTCAAAGCTGATTCTGATTCAGCTCTTATTTCCTACAACATCTTTGACGATGATTGGGAGGAAATTAAAAGAATACTTTCATTACATTACGCCGACAAACGTGACATCAGAACCTTAGAGCATCAACTCAACCAGCTTTCACAGAAGGGGTCGAGATTGGATGAGTTTTACGCCACGGTGAACCACCAGTTCTCCCTAATAATTAATAAGATCAAAACAGAATCCTATTCACAGGAGACTGTCGGTGCACTGGTAGAGACTTACCGGAACCGTGCGCTGGATGTTTTCATAAGAGGCCTTAACGGCGACCTGTCTAGGATGCTCATCGTACAGAAACCCAAAACCCTCCCCGAAGCATACGCTTCGTGTCTGGAGATTCAGAATCTCAATTTCCGAAACCATTCGATTCATGTTAGCAATGCATCGAACACAATAACAGCCCCCCTTAATCAGTCTTTCAGACGGGATAATAGGCCTTCTCCTCCACAATTTAGAAACCACCCAAAGCCACATAATTCGCACCCCCTAGGCCGACTGGTCCAAAACCTCATCAGAAGATGGAAGTTGATCACTCAATTCAGACCAAACAGGTGAACTATGCGAATAGACCTCAAAACAACCCTTTCAAAAGGAAGGCAAACTCCGAGAACTTTTCACGCTCACGGGACTCCTCTCAAAAGCAACAGAAGTTGTTCATCCTGCAAACGGATCAAGAAGTGTCATCAGAAAACCGTGACGAAGCGCTTGAAGGGGACAGTGAGGGACACGAAGAGCCATCGCCCGAAACCTACCACGAAGTAACTGATGCAAACTATGTAGATGAGGTAAATTTTATGAGGGACGCTTATTAAGCGTTCCATACATAGATTATATCCTTAAGAATGGTACAACGTTCAGCTTCCTTGTGGACACGGGGGCTAACAAGAATTTTATCGGTCCACACATACTGTAAATTCAGCAGCCGGCAGCCTTAAAATCACTGACAAAATAACTGGCAAATTCTTTGAGGGGGTTGGAATCGACTTGCAACTAACCTTCTATGTGCTCCCAGGCCTAAAATCGTTCGATGGCATTATCGGTGACGACACATTGAAAGAGCTAGGAGCCATCATTGATCGTAAGGAGAATATCCTTACCCTGATGAATGGAAAGCAAATTCCACTTAAAAACAGGTTAAAGAGATAAAGAGATTAGGGAACTCTTAACAGAGGGAATCATCCGTCCTTCCAAGAGTCCTTACAATTCTCCGATTTGGGTCGTCCCGAAAAAACCCAAACCCACAGGGGAACTTCAGTACCGGATGGTAGTAGACTTTAAACGCTTAAACCTCGTCACCGTATCCGACGCATACCCAATCCCGGACATCACCTCAACGCTTGCCAGTCTAGGTAAGGCGAAATACTTCACCACCCTTGATCTCACCTCTGGATTTCACCACATACCCATGAAGGAGGTCGATATACCTAAAACCGCATTTTCGACTATGAACGGAAAGTACGAATGGCTCAGGTTGCCTTTTGGCCTTAAAAATCCGCCAGCGATCTTTCAGAGAATGATCGACGACGTGCTTAAGGAGTTTATTGGGAGAATATGCTTCGTGTATATCGACGATATTGTCATCTTTGGGAGTGACATGGACGATATGGTAAGGAACATAGAAACTATTCTTTCCCGATTACACGAGGTAAACTTAAAGGTAAATCTGGAAAAGACTCACTTCTTGGAAACAGAGGTCGAATTTTTGGGATACGTCATCACCCCCGATGGAATTCGAGCAGACCCCAAGAAAGTTGAGGCAATACAAAAAATATTACCCCCGGAGAATCTTAAGGATCTGAAAAGCTTCTTAGGACTGACGTCCTATTATAGAAAATTTATCCGGGACTACGCGAAGGTGGCAAAACCTCTTACGAACCTTACGAGAGGCGAAAATGCCCAAATTAAAGCAAGCCAATCAAAACGAATCCAAATTGAATTGAATGCAGATGCATTGCAAGCTTTTAACGAGCTCAAGGCTTTACTAACATCATCAGAGATCCTCGCTTTCCCTGACTTCGAAAGGGCATTTAACCTGACCACGGAAGCTTCCAATTACGCAATTGGTGCTGTTTTGTCGCAAGATATATCGGGACAGGATAAGCCAATTGCGTACATCTCAAGATCCCTCAATAAAACCGATGAGAATTACGCTACAAATGAAAAAGAGATGTTGGCCATAGTCTGGGCACTGTACAATCTGCGTTCGTACGTATACGGATCGAAAAAGATAAGGATCTTTACCGACCATCAGCCACTTACTTTTGCTCTAGGTAACAGGAACTTTAATGCCAAATTAAAGAGGTGGAAAGCCCGCATAGAGGAGTACAACTATGAGTTGGTTTACAAACCAGGTAAGTCAAATATGGTAGCCGACGCTCTCTCCAGATTAAAGACAGAAGTGAATCATTTGTCCAGTTCAACACTATCTGGGACGGCACGAAACTCAAAAAAGGCGTATAAAGGTTCAAGTACTGACACAGCAAGAAGCAACTCATCGACTAATACTGCTAGTGGCACAGCGGGATCCGATGCCATGACGGAAACAGCTAGCGAAAGCGAAGGTTCGACAGACACCGCCACCGAGACTGTCCACAGCGCTGCGCAAGATGGCTCAGATCTTATACCTTACGTCGAGGCCCCTCTGAATGTATTCCGAAATCAGATAATAATCAGGGCTTCTAAAGGCCTAGAGATCTATGAGGAACCACACCCAGGCTTTTCCCGCCACTACATTTCCGTGGAAAACCTGGATAAAAGTAAGCTCACCGAAATTTTGAAGAAAAAGCTCAGGCCGAACGTTATCAATGGCATTAAAATTCCAGAGGCATACTTAGACGTGTTACAAGAGACATATCTAGAAAACTTCAGTAATTACAAAGTCCGCATAACGCAAAGGGTGGTAGAAGATGTAGCAAATGATGAAAGAGTTCTACAACTTATTACTGAGGAGCACAGAAGAGCTCATAGAAATGCGAGAGAGAATAAGGAACAGCTGCTTGAGCGATATTATTTTCCAAAAATGAACAGTCTCATCGTCAAATATACTAAGACATGTGAAATTTGCCTTGCGAATAAATACGACAGGCATCCAACAAATCCTGTACCATCGTATCCTTGTGAGATACTTCACATGGACATAATGGAGTTACAAAACGAGAAATACATCAGTTGTATTGACAAGTTTTCCAAGTTCGCCAAGCTGTTTCATATCAAAAATAAATCCTCGCTATACCTAAGAAACAAAATAACGAAAATCATACATTACTTCACAGTTCCTAAGATACTAGTAACGGACAATGAACGTAGTATTCTGAGTCCAATAATTTTGAACTTCATCAAAATGTTGGGCATAGAACTCTATAAAACTCCTGTTCAACGCAGTGAAGTCAATGGCCAAGTAGAGCGATTACATTCGACAATCCTGGAAATATACCGATGTCTAAGGGCGGAATACAAAGATTTGAAAACGGGGGAACTCCTTAATATAGCTGTCGATAGATACAACAATACCATACATTCCGTGACTGGGAGAAAACCGTCTGACATTTTTTTCAACAGAACTTCCAGAGTTAACTACCAAGGTTTAGTGAACTTTCGCGCCAAGGTAAACCACGACTTGCGCGCGGAAATAGAAAGGAAGCAAAAAACTAACAACAGACGTCATAATGTAAAGAGAGATTCACCAAAGAAGTATAAAAAAGGTGAAATAATCTATACAGCCTGTAAGAAAATTAAAGGTAAGAATAAACCATTATACCAAAAAGAATTTGTATCAAAAGATAATAAAGTGACAGTCCTCACGGCAAGTGGCCGCAGGATTCACAAGGCTCAAATTAAGAACATTTAAAATATATACGTTATATAGTTAATATATGAAAAAAAATTAACAAAGGGGGGTGTATGCACACACACACACACACACACACGATATACGCACAATGCACCTGTAACCATTCCTTATATATTGTAGTAATGTAGTAAAAGTCACAAGTTAAATTTATTTTAAGGGATATCAATTCAATTACAGGATTAGAATTAGCCTTGTATTTTTAATGTAAATTTTAATTAAACCTGTAATACAAGTAAAAAACGTTGCAGAAACAAAAAATTGTTGCTGTTGTCTTTATTTAAACATTTTAACTTCCACTTTTGTAGTAAGGTTGCTGCAAACATGCTTAGATAACCACCTGTATCGAACGAAAAACATTTGCATATCCCACAGATTAACCTCTTTAGCGGCAACCTGGGGATTCCAGATCTTCAATTATAAGGCACCTATAGTCTCTCTTAAGGAGGGCAAGGGTTGGATCGTTGACGGCAGTTTCAAGCTGGTGCATGCCATTAACCTAGAACAATTCGAACATCTGTTGGATGAGGTGTCCAAGGCCACAAGCGGCAAAATTAAGGACGAAGACAGAAGGCACATGATAGAATTCCATTTGTCACAGGTAAAGCGCCGTCTTTATTAACTCAAAGGTAAGCCAACAAGAAGGGCAAGATCAATCAATTGGTTGGGATCTGCTTGGAAATGGGTGGCTGGTAGCCCCGATGCTTCAGACTGGAGCGAAATCCTTCGAAGTGAGGAATCCATAATCGAGAACAGTAACCACCAATATAAAATTAATGAGAAGCTCTTTGGTATCACGCGTGAAATTACACAGAAAATCAATCTGGTAATCGAGAGATATGAAAACGGTATTAAGGGCGTGATTTCTGGAAGATTTGAGCAGGACATTTTGGATGAGATTCTGCTCATCAAAGATGAAGTGAATGAAATCGTTCGGGCTTGCCAAATGGCGAAAAGTGGCCTGATTAATACCAATCTCCTTGATACGGAAGAGGTCAACACGGTCATCAATGAACTTGAAACTCTACCGTACGCTAACGAAATAGAAGCAATTGAGTACGGCACACCCTCAATTTTCACCAATGGCTCAATGCTGTTGTACGTTATTTCAATGCCAAAGGTAGGAATAGAAGAGTATAACTTGTTGATAACACGATCATCAGTTATAGAAGGTAAGCGGATCGACCTGAAATTCAGGAAAGTTCTGATCAACCACAGGGTCACGTATGGCATAAAGGACAGTTGCCTCTCAATAAATAACTCGACAATATGCGAAGATAAGGCCTTAGAGGTAATTCCTGAGGAAAGCTGCGTTGCTAGACTGTTGAAAGGTGGACCCACGACCTGCACTTACCAAACAAGTACCGAGGAGGTCCTGGAACTCCTTAAAGACGACACCATTTTTGTCACCAATTTTAAAGGCGATTTAATTTCTAACAATATTTCAAGGCCTCTTACAGGTACATATATAGTCCAAATACATAACGAGACGATCAAATTGAATGGAAGGACCTTTTCGAGTTCTACGGCTACAACACTACAAGCCCTTCCTCCGGCGTTGATGAACATCACAAACCACAGCCATATTATCGACTTGGGATACGTCCATGAACTCAGCGTTCAGAACATAGAACGCATAGGTAACTTATCCCAACAATTTAAAATCTCTATTTTTACAGAAGTTTCAATCCTCATTGGTGTGGCATTCGTCGTGCTTACCATCTGGCGAAAGATACATGCAAAGCCCAATTTCCCGACAATCTCATCCCCTAACTTACCACAACCAATGGCCTGACCTCAAGGTCACCAAAGGATCTACGAGGCGTAGATTTTCGAAGGGGGAGGAGTTATCACAATCCGATATGCGACGCCCAATAACTTGTTCCAACAGGTACAAACAGGTTTCCAGCTGATTCAGCAAATAATTGGTCTGTTGAGTTTCCCACGGAAACGAATGCACGAGCAGGCTATTCGACACCGGATCAAGTGCACGCGAATTGGGTAAAGTGCACTGTCAGGAAGAATGCATGGGAACCTTTGCATAGCTAACGGAGCTTTGGAGTTAAGCTGATGAGGATTGTGAAATCAGTTCTTGTTCTGGTCTGGACTGCATCAAGCATAAATTTATTATTCTAAATAAAGTTATAACGAGATTCGAAAACGGTTGTTTTTATTGTAAGTCGAACAGTTGGGTCAGCCCCTTGGCTGACGTTCGCGTTTTTTTTTTTGTCCTTATAAAGGACAACTTTAACTGGCATCTTTAACAAGAAGAATAATGATAATCGAAAAATTCTGTTTTAACATGTATACAATACTTCTTAACAGCTGTTTCTTATTATTTGAACTGATTCAAATTGATTCAGTTATTATTTCCCCCAGATATAGACTCTCTATTTCTCTCACGCATTTTCCATGCAGACAGGAGGATCATTCTTCCGTAATGAAATTATAACGTAAACTTTAAAATCAAGAGATCACATTATCTACACCATGTGTCTCTTAAGGATTGTAACAAATCCTCTTAATTCTTTTATGAAAATTTTTATTTTCGAACAAGCTCCTAAAATGTCAAATGCCAATTATTGTTTAACATTTACACATTTTTTCGATTCGTATATTTTGCAAAAAATAAATGTGTATCCATGAAAGAGAGCAGTTTTTTCATTGAATCTATAACAAAAGGCTTTTACTGATAAATAAGTGTGTCCATGCGGAGGAATTTTGAAGTTCACTGCGAACACAGCCAGAAATTTAATTATTCAATTTCCATTGGAAGCGGATGTCATTTAGCTCCGGTAAAAAGTCAAATGAAAGTGTCATTTGAAAATTATTTTGAAAAAATAAAAACAAATATTAAAGTGTCGATTGGCGAGCGTAAATTAGAATTTCTTACACAAATGAAACATCAAAGCGGGGACCATATTATGCGTTTCAAAGAGAATCCTAGATGAAATTCGCAGCGATGTCATATGTTTTACAAAGTGGTATTTGATGCTTAAGGAGTTCATGTTTTCAAATTGTATTTTGATTTTTATTGTATTTGCAGGTACCTTGGTGCATCTTAGCGTGTGCTCATACCATGTATGCAAGTACGTAGGGAATGTGGCCAGCAGGACATGTATCTTCCAGCTGTACAGATAAAACCCTAGTGGGAGGACAAAGTTATATAAATCAAACAAACAAACCCGCTGCGCTTATATATTTGGATTGCCCTATGTACCTTTTGAGTAAGTGTTAGGTCTAAATCTCTCGTGACTACTAATATTTCCTGTAAGGTTGAATGGAATCTTTCTATATCACTATTGCCTGTATGGGTGTTAGTTAGTTAGTTTGCTAAGATGTAGTTCTATTTCTTGCTCTCTAAAAAAAACTCTTTCACATGTTCCGACTTAAATTCATTATCTGTTATAACTTTAAGTGGTTTTCTAAATTTAGAGAAATGCTCGTCTAAGACTTCTAACTTCTTTATCCAATTCCTATTGGGTAACGAATAAGCGTATGCTTTTTTAGTCAGTTTGTCAATCATTATTAGAAATGGTTGTTTCTTAAAATAAAATATATCCATATGAATAACTTCGTTAGGCTTACTAGGCGTTTCACTAAGTTGATATTTCGGTTTTATAGGTTTGCGTTCGTATTTGGTCTCTAAACATGTCTTGATTTCTTTGATGAGATGAGGGTAATATATTTCGTTTTTTAAGCTGTTTAAGTTAGGTTTCTACTATTCCACTGTGGGCAATTTCCTGAGTGTGGTATAAAGAGATTTGTTTATGTGTTTCTTCTACGGTTTTAAGTTCCCTTGCTCTTAGTGTTGCTTTCACAAAATTGATATGTTTATCGTGTCCAAAAAGTTCTATAAGTACCTGCTGTACTTTATTGAATTCGTGGTAAGACAGTTCGGTATGAATTCCTATGAGACCTGGTTTTATAAATCTTAAAATGTCTGTCCAATAGTTTTTGTCTTTCGTCATATTGATAAATATAATATGGGGTGGAGTGTTTTGCTAATTGCGCAAAAATGGTGTTCTTACAAAAACTTTGAATTTTAACGTAAGATCGGGCAACTGAGACTGTACCATTTTCTTTTCGTACAACCTGCGCTTTTTACATATGCACATATCTAGGATTAGACGACCACTTTTCACATGCAATAAACAATTGTCCTTTTACATTTAATACACTTTATTTGATTTTTAGTTTAATTTCTGACACTATTCATCTTAGATACTTTCACATAAAATTCACTTTAATCAACTGCTCTGTTCCACGGACTAAAACATTCTACTCTTAAAAACTACTACTTTTCTCTCGTCATCTCGTATCTTTTGCTTTTATGTCTGTTCGGTTGTTGGTATATCGGGTGTTTGAAGCCAGCTGTCCCTTATGCGTAGCCATCGTATGTACTGTGGGTGCCGTTGGTTATCTTCGTTCTTTGATTTAGTTTTGCGTCGTGCATGGTTTCTGTTATGTCCAAGTAAATGTGTTTGTCATATTGCGTCGCCGTTATTGTCTGTTGGTTTTGCTCCATCCCACATGCATATATATAAATCTAAGTGCCATAAAGGGCCTGACCTTGCAGTGTGAAAATATATAATAATTTTTTTCTTTCAATCTCACTCCTTACATTTACAATTACCCCGGTGAGCAAACATTATTCTTAAGAATTTCATTGGTTGACGTCAGACATTTAGGCGTCGGACTATCACAATGGTGGTTCGTTCTGTAGCAAATCTTGGGGGCGTATAAATAAATATCAATAGGCACAAGTATCCAACTGCGCCTTGTGCCGATCTAGTGTGGGTTAATCACACATCAAGTTCGTTACTCTTTAAGAGACTGAGAGAGAGAGAGCTGGGTGGCCGTGGCTCAAGTAAGAGCCACGCAATATTCGGTGTTCAGAGCCCCAGCTATGCCTGACAGGCAGTCAACAAAAATCAAGTAAAATGGCGATGTTATTAGAAAACAAAAACAACCTAACTCTCACCAATAATCTAGTCTCGTCATTAAATGGAGCGAAATAACCACTGAGCCCAAATATTTTTCTAATCAGTCTCCGACCATTTTCCAAAAACTTAACACATACTGAAGCATAATAGCATTCTATTCATACCCACCCACATTGGTGTTAAATTCTTTTTTAAACAAAAACAAAATTTCAGAATCCAACCAACATGACCGATTAAGTGTTAGAAATAATTTAGAGTACCCGCACATGGGCAGTCTGATTGAACATCATAAGTATTTGAAATAAAATACCATATAACACGGTAAATCGGTGTTTCTGTCATCGAAATCTAACTATAATCAAAGTTTGGCACGGCTTTCAATAGCTTTGCCTGGCTCAAACTTATGTCTTTGCCTTTGACGTATTTACAATTAGCGTTTGAGTAACCCGGCAACCCTTTTAATACAAAATAACAATGCATATCTCAGTACAAAACACCATACTACCACATCTACTGTGTTCTATATATCTTCATCACCATTTTGTTTATTTTATTTTCTCTCAACTCCCGCTGTGTTTCAATAAAAATAAAATAAAATAAACAAAAACGACAACAATTTTCGCGAAACAAAGGCACAACCTGACGATTTGGTAAAGGAATAAGCAATGGAAAACAGCAATGCTTTGACATTGACAGTTCACAGGAATATATGTGCAATCGATTTGGAGCAACCACTGGAAGGCCACTATTGGAATACTGCAATGTGTTTGATCTATTTTATCTCATTTTTAATACAAAGAATGCGTCCCAAAACATTAGAACAGCTGCGTACTATAATTTATCAGAGTTTATCAAAAAATAAGCTCGCTCTATTGGATAAATAAATAAAATTCAAGCGGAAAAGTATTAAGTAAAATGTCAGACGAAAGTAACAAATTTGCCTAGTGAGTGTAATTAACATATGTACATATATGACAAAAAAATCCTTCATTTCGCTTTGATTTTTTATATATTTAATTTTCTTAGAGGAGAGTTCTTTTTATTCTCTTCCCCCGGAGGAGATACAACTACAAATCGATTTTCAAAAACTTCGGATAGAATTCGAAACAGAAAGAAAACATGCCGGCGACATTGAAACTTTGGAGGAGATGGAGCAGTTAGACACCAAGTTCATAAGTACGCTTGTTTTTATTATATATCGGTTTACGTGTATTTTGTTATTAGTCCCATTTTTAAATAAATAAATATATTTTATTCAGAAAAAGAGGGAATGTCTCGACCGGTTTGTGAGACATTATTTCCGGAAGAGAAGAAAGAGATAAAACAAGACTCGGAGAGTCAACCCATGGAAACCCAAATAATAGTTTGTGAGAAAGATATGCAAAAGTGGAGGAGAGAGCGAAGAAGAAGAAGAAGACTAACATGGGAAGCCGAGGAGCAAGCAATTCTTCCTACAAAAAAACGCAGAACTTAAGGAGAGTAAAACCAAATCCACTTTGAAAAAAATACTTTTTTCTGTTGTTCCTCAACAACCTTTGTGTTTCGTTCGTTTAACATAAGTTTCCTTCTTATTATATTTATTTTTTTCTTGAAAATACTAAAAGTGAATTCAATGTTAATTTTCGTTTAAAATAAAGTTTTTTTTTTAATTTGTTTTACTCAATTGGTAACAAGTAGAAACTAGTGGCAAGTGGTTGGGAGGCATGTATGTTCCTATCGCCTAGTGACAGGTTAATGGAAAGTTGTCTAGTGCTCCCTTACATCGAAGCGTTTCTACCATCGAGTTCTTGGTAGTTTTTATCGATTAGCATAAAGAGATCCCTTTCACAGCAAAGCGAAACCATTGTTATTTGCAAAACGGAATAAGATGTGAGTACACTACCTGTAACCCTAAGTACGAACACATGAAGCCGCGCAATTAAGTTCTTTGTACCTGTAATTGCTGGAGGTCTGCAATTTGTATTAAGTACTCCATGTACCTGATCAGTCGTTATAGACGTACATATATGTATATGTCACCCCTCGTCTGACTGAGTCCTTTTGCGCAGCATGCAGGGACAGCAGGTAATGAATACATCTCATGTCATCTACCATTGGTCAGAAGGGACAAAAGAAAATCTACCGTCATTTCAGCATCCCACTCGTAGTTGTTGGTAGATTATAGAATTTCAACTGATTATGCCATGCTTCAATCTATTTCAATAGATCAGATGAATTAATTTGCATTTAAGACATAGTTCACACAAAACAAACGTTCTGTCATCAAAGCCACAAACTCATCTATTCACTCTACAGCGGGTAGAGTCCTAAGATTTATTGACTAGAGCAAACTATATGCCACTGGAAAGGAGATACAGGAAGCCCATGGCTCTCCATAGGCACCATCGGACAACTTCTCCGTACCATGCAACAGCTCCCATAGGAATCCACAACCCCTTGTTCATAACGATGAATCTCAATTTGGTGTAGGTATCTCTTGGCACTGCCAATACAAGTGCCATACCAACCACACTATTTACCAAGTTATATGTGTGATAAACTTGTACCTAATAACTGAGAAACCGGCAGCATTAGGAATCAGCCACATATTCGATTCTACAGAACAATATATGTAAATCAAATATGTAATATACGTAAACGAAGATGTTTGAGCTGTCTTTACAGGCTTCCATGCTTCCTACATCGTGTCAAAATTTATTACATCTGTAGACACTCAGGCAAAAAATAATAGTCAATCCAGTTTATATGTAGATTCTGTAATTTTTATTATTTTTAGTTTCAACGACAGCAGACTAAGAATACTCTTAACACAAGCACAAGCTGGTCGTGCTGCAGACAACTGCTGGCACTGTGCGCTCTCTTTTCAGAATTCCATCATTTCATGCATTTTTGTCTCAGCAACTCTCCCAACAATTCAATTCAGTTTATCATGAAAAATAAAAAGAAAATAATAATACAATTGCTGATTTATTTTACCAATTTACCGTGTTAAATGTCTTTCGACTTAATGATATCCTTTCGGATGAGTGGGCCTTCACAAGAAATCGCTCTTTGAATACTTGTTCTCATTTCATTTTCGTCACAATTGTGTTTGTTGCAAATCAACTCTGAATTAGTGTAGCCTTAAACGCCAATGGGCCACTTTGTAATGTCGTTTCCATCTGCAGCTCAAACTATCGTTGAATATCCCTCCGGTTTCCTTCTTGTCAACAACAACAACCATCATACGAGGGACAATTATCGGCGACTAATTACTCCGAAAAGGTACCTTCCTACATAATTAAAACAAGCACTGTTACATTTACTTCGAAATGAAAAGGAAATCCACTCAGCACCTGTAAGCCAAATGAGGCTATGCTGTTTAAGGTGAAGTCTCCGAATGGACAGTGGACACTGCAATAGCAAATTTGGTTTCAATTCCAATAATTTCTTTTCTGCCACCTTGCACTACATAAAGCACCTCATAAAGATCACTTCTATCTCTCCAACTTCCTAAAGGACGAGTAATGTACTTACGTCACTGCTCACTCACAGATGACTTGTACGAAATGTAAATGAAATACCTGACAAAAACACTATCTAACGCTTTTGTTTACATATTAAGTCCCCTTGGCAATTATTTTAGACAAATATAATAATTTAAAGCAAAGCCGATTACAACATCCACATACGAGTACATGGGAATCCTCCAAAATCAACCAATTTACCATCAGGCAGTCCAGGTACAACGCGGGCTTTATCGCCATCCTAATATCCCTCAAGCCAACCATAAAATCAGCAAAAAAAAATATTTCATATGCTCTAACACCCTCTTGACAATAAAAGTTACCGAAAACAAAAACAGCAGCACAAGCCTAATCATTAACATCTGTAACAAACTGGCTATAGAGTACCAGGTAACCTACATAATGTTTACAACAATACACGGATATTACAAGACGAAATCGAAATACTATATTAAAGAACCTAAACAAACCCACAGCGAAAGGACTACTGAATTGTTAATATGCACCGACATTCTTTTATCATTAATTTGCAACTAAGGGATTGATACCTTGCACTTCATTGTGTGGACGCATAGGTAGATGATAGCTGGATGAAGTCCTTCCAATTGAATATGCTCAGATCGAAATTAATCGTTTACCTCAACATATTCGACACCTAGGGATACTTGCTTTCGTATATTAAAATCGCCACAATCAGTATTGGTACATTGCATTCCACTGCAATCGGCGCGTCCGTAAATGAATCTCAGGTGTCAGACATTCTAAAGGCTACATTAGCATCGTTCTGCTGCACATTTATTTCCTACGGGTACTTTAGAGTTTAAATCACATAAAATCTAGCTTTTCAGGTATAATTTGGCTCAGCTTACTGTTGCCGAGGAAGGCGACTCTCGCTCACAAAATCATGTGGGCCACAGTATAGAACGCCCGAAATGAACAGGAGTTTAAGGTTTAGCGGAGTTTATATTTCTAATCGAATCTTCTCAGCAACATAAGCCGGCAGTAGTGTTGGGCTTGGTTGACTTCTAAAATCTAGAATGTAATTAAAATTGATCAAATTTATGTTAACAAATTCAAATTACTCTCCCATTAGCTCCTGTCTATTATCACAGATCCAACTGATTGAAGAATGGGCGCACGGTCTGCATGTGGTCCGATCGTTGGGTCTGCGCATTCATCAATGTTGAATACCAACGACAATAATATTTTGCATTCCCAGTTGCAGTGGACGAGTTTTAATAATTTATTGTATATGACTTTGTCCTCCCACTAGGATTTTATCTGTACAGCTGAAAAATACTTGTCCTGCTGGCCACATTCACTACGTACTTGCATACATGGTATGAGCACACGCTAAGATACACCAAGGTACCTGCAAATACAATAGAAATCAAAATACGATTTGAAAACATGAATTCCTTAAGCATCAAATACCACTTTGTAAAACATATGACATCGCTGCGAATTTCATCTAGGATTCTCTTTGAAACGCATAATATAGTCCCCGCTTTGATGTTTCATTTGTGCTAGAAATTCCAATTTACGCTCGCCAATCGACACTTTAGTATTTGTTTTTATTTTTTCAAAATAATTTTCAAATGACACTTTCATTTGACTTTTTACCGCAGCTAAATGACATCCGCTTCCAATGGAAATTAAATAATTAAATTTCTGGCTGGCTCACAAAATCATGTGGGCCACAGTATAGAACGCCCGAAATGAACAGGAGTTTAAGGTTTAGCGGAGTTTATATTTCTAATCGAATCTTCTCAGCAACATAAGCCGGCAGTAGTGTTGGGCTTGGTTGACTTCTAAAATCTAGAATGTAATTAAAATTGATCAAATTTATGTTAACAAATTCAAATTACTCCCCCATTAGCTCCTGTCTATTATCACAGATCCAACTGATTGAAGAATGGGCGCACGGTCTGCATGTGGTCCGATCGTTGGGTCTGCGCATTCATCAATGTTGAATACCAACGACAATAATATTTTGCATTCCCAGTTGCAGTGGACGAGTTTTAATAATTTATTGTATATGACTTTGTCCTCCCACTAGGATTTTATCTGTACAGCTGAAAAATACTTGTCCTGCTGGCCACATTCACTACGTACTTGCATACATGGTATGAGCACACGCTAAGATACACCAAGGTACCTGCAAATACAATAGAAATCAAAATACGATTTGAAAACATGAATTCCTTAAGCATCAAATACCACTTTGTAAAACATATGACATCGCTGCGAATTTCATCTAGGATTCTCTTTGAAACGCATAATATAGTCCCCGCTTTGATGTTTCATTTGTGCTAGAAATTCCAATTTACGCTCGCCAATCGACACTTTAGTATTTGTTTTTATTTTTTCAAAATAATTTTCAAATGACACTTTCATTTGACTTTTTACCGCAGCTAAATGACATCCGCTTCCAATGGAAATTAAATAATTAAATTTCTGGCTATGTTCGCAGTGAACTTCAAAATTCCTCCGCATGGACACACTTATTTATCAGTAAAAGCCTTTTGTTACAGATTTAATGAGAAAACTGCTCTCTTTCATGGATACACATTTATATTTTGCAAAATCTTTAAATCAAAAATAAATTAAATGGTACACAAAACTTTGGCGTTTCACATGTTGGGAGCTTGTTCGAAAATAAAAATTTTCATAAAAGAATTAAGAGGATTTGTTACAATCCTTAATATGACACATAAATAGTGTAGATATTTTGATTTTAATGTCTAGGCTATAATTTCACTACGGAATCATCCTTCTGTCTGCATGGAAAAATGCGTTCGAGAGATAGAGAGGTTATATCTGGGGGAAATAATAACTGATTCAAGTTGAATCAGTTCAAATAATAAGAAATACGAGTAGCTGTTAAGAAGTATTGTATGCATATTAACACGTCATTTTTCGATTATCATTATTCTGCTTGTTAAAGATGCCCTGTATAGTTGTTGTTATTTGAATGTGCTAACTCGTTTTAAGAGGGCTCAGGTATGTTTGTTTACTTTAGATATTTTCATGCGGTTGAGGTATATTATCATGTTGTTCTCTTTTGTCTTGGTTTTCAGGTATAATCGTTGACTGACTACCATTGCTATTGCCGTTTTATGGGCGAAAGTGATATCGATATTCAACCGATTTTCTTTGCAGATTAAAAGTGTGCTGCGTTAATTGCATCAGAAAAAGTGTCTGCCTTTCACAGTTTTCACAGTCTTCAATTAAAAAAAAGAAAACAAACACGAAAACTACGAAATATCTGAGGTGTCAAACTATGAGAACATTGATGTCGAAGTTTGACATTGTTTCGACATTCATTGTCGTCATCATTGTAATCTTATCTTACGACTATATATGTAAAATATTTGGATAGCCAAATTTGTTTTGTTTCTACGGTACTTATTTCTTTTGTTTTGAATAGTCAGAAAAAGTTGAGAAGTACATAGACACATATACACATGGGTATATGGGGTATATGTGCTATTGAAACAATCCCTGACAAGTCCCGAAACAAACAAAGGTCTATGAACGACGTAATAATCAGCAAAATGCAGATGTGCATACTCCAGGAACGTAGAAGAAACAAGATATAATGCTCAACAACCAAAATGCAAAATGCATGTGGCCAGCCATGCGATGACGGGGTATGTGAATATGGCTTAACTCGGCACGGGTTAGTAAATATACGAGGGCGGGTCAATAAGTCCGTGACTTTTGGATGAAAACACAGATTTTTTGATAAAAAAATAATTTTATTTTTTAACGTAGTCTCCCTTGAGCTCTATACACTTTGTCCAAAGCTTCTCCAATTTTTTTGTCCCTTCCAAAAAAAATGATTTGTCGAGGTCCTCAAAATAGGCCTTTTTTTGCTAGATGACTTCATCATTGGAGTCAAATCTTTTTCCACCAAGCCATTTCTTCAGGTTTGGGAACAAGAAGTAGTCGCTCGGAGCCAAATCTGGAGAATAGGGTGGATGAGGGAGCAATTCATAGCCCAATTCATGGATTTTTGCCATGGCAACTGCACATGTGTTTGTGGTCGACTGTGAGCAAACGCGGCACCCATCTTGCGGAAAGCTTTCTCATGCCCAGGTGATCATTCAAAATTGAAACCACTGAGCCATGCGAGATCCCTACGGCTTCCACAATCTCTCGCACTTTCAATCTTCGGTCGGCCAACACCATATCGTGAATTTTTTCGATTGTTTCGGGTGTAGAGACCTCAACTGGGCGTCCAGGACGTTCGGCATCTTCAGTGCTTGTACGGCCACAACGAAATTCAGTAAACCACTTTTTTACCATTGAAATCGATGGTGCAGAGCCCCCATAGTATTTATCAAGCTTAGCCTTAGTCTCGGTAATGGTTTTTTTTCGCAAGAAATAATGCTTAATAAGCACACGAAATTCACTTTTTTTCCATTTTCTCCTCAAATTAGTGAGTAGTCTGATAAAAATAGCTGTCAAACACAAACTAACTGACGCAGCAAGTTTGAATTTTGACAGGAGTCAACTGACAGATGCCTGTTGACAGGAGCAGTGTTGCTGTTTCAGTAAAGAGGTCAGAAATTCAAAAAGTCACGGACTTATTGACCCGCCCTCGTAAGTAGTATGTACTACCGATCTACCGATTTTGTAAATGAGTGCGCGCATCCAGCTGAAGAAATCTTTTCCAGCAAGACGGGGATCCGAAGCATACAGCAAAGATCGTTCAAAAATTTCAATTGATGGAATGACCTACATAGAGTCCGGATCTTAACCATTAAAAGGAGGGTGGGTGCATTTGAAAATTAACGCAAAACTATCGACGAACTTTCGCAAAGGGTCCAAAGGAAATGGCAATATATTGTACACGAAATCATAGAAAAATTGGTGGACAGTATGTCCAAATGACTTAAGAACATGTAAATAAAGAAAACACTTTGAACAAAATATTAGTTTTTTAAATTGATGGCGATAAGACAGCCATAACTATACATATTACAAATGTGCAAATCTGCCCGAATAGAGAATTTTTTGTTTCTTGTTAATTTTTTTTTTAATAAATGAATTTTTTACTGGTTTTTATAACGAGAAAAATATTCAAAATAAACTCAAAATTAATTTCAAATTTCTATTGGCTTACTCATTGTGAGAACATAACCATGGAGATGCAAAGCATCCGGACAGTTTTGCTTCCCACTGTACATACATATATTGCCGTGAATTACCTGTTCCCTTTAATTTTATTCAAATTCTGGGATGATATTGCTCTGTCTGTTGAAGATGTACTAGGAAAAATGGTCGTTAACCCTTTGCCACGCCCATGGTTAATCTCGGCAAGTGTTTAGTTTTTCGAAAAATTTGGTAGAGAGAGAGGGAGGCTAGCTCATTCTTCAGATACTAGGTTTCACTGATTTGGAAGGTATTTATTCTACAATTGTCGCAAAGAGCAAGCTAAACCAGTGTCTTATACATGTAAACAACGAATTAATTTCCCATTGATGGCTACAACTGTGGTATTGTCCACCACAGATAAGAGATTCATATCCTTCTGTCAGGTCGACAGATTCGATCCTCATGACTTAACATTTGATTCAAGACTATCGCTTCCCGACGATCGTTTGTTCAACACGCACAAGACTTTTTAGGGTCCTAATTCTCCACTGTTGTTACATTTCTTATCAGTAACCGAGCGTACACCTGGAGGAGACTACTTTTCGCTTTTTATTATATCAGACAAATTCTTAGACAAATTTGATTTTCAATCCTTTCATTAACTTGAAGACTGAAGAATTGACGCCGAGACAAACTAATGTCAGTGATGCATCCTAAAGCAACTCATAAAGGTTAATGTAATCTTGTGGTACCTCAAAACGTTAACAGTTTATTTGGGCCACTTTTTGCATCCAGAAATCTATATAATACTAGGTAATCACTGATACAGGTAACCGCCACAAGTCCAAGCAATACTGTTGTTTTTTTTAACTTTATACGAGTAACTTTGGTCTTTCTCTAAAAGCCATGTGAACTACTGATATGACACCAAAACCTTAAAGAACTGGTGTTTATACCTGAGAGCTCCATTGAGTGATTCTTTGCGTGAAGTGTATTTAACAAAACTAGAAAGTGCGATAGAACCCGCTGGACTAAACTGTAGGTATTTCTATGATAGCATATGCAGATACAAATGTAACCCTCACATCCGAGTCTTTAAATAGTGAACGCAACACCGAACGTCAAAAAATATGTTCTGTTGTGAGTGTATGTTGAAAAACAAAAAACCAACTCAACAAGTGTTTTGTATACGCCAGACGCTAAGTCAGCATGTTATCCTAGACAACGAACTAGGTTCACACGACACCTGTGACAAATTTCTCACAATTACTAAAATTGTAAGCTGAACACAAAAGATGCATAAATCGAGGTAGTCAATAAGTTCACAACAGAATAAACTAATTAGCAGTGCGGGTATAAGTTTCGGTAAATCATTTTTAACGTAATTAAAAGGGAAATTAATAAATAGAATAACAGATACAAATCAAGTGTTAATTTTTATTTTATCATATATATGTGGATATTTGGTTGTGTGCTTTTGGTCGTGTTTTTCTTATCGTCGACTTCTTTTGCTTAAGTTTATCCTTTCTGTCAATACATAATAGAATGCAACACACAAAGAACAAAACAGACAACAAAGTAAACAAACAAAGAAACAACAAAGATCATAGAAAACAAAGACACAAAGGATATGGGTGGAACGGATAGAAGTATACCACAACGATAGGTAAGGACAGCATTCAGTAAATTTACCTGTGCTCTTTCAAAACAGGTAAGGACATCCGAAGAACAATAATAAAGCAAAGCAAATGGTATGGTGAAGTTCCACCAATGATGTTTAATGACAGCTCTAAATTATATTTAAATTAACTCAAATTGATGCAAATAATATTCCTCACAGACACAGGCTTTCTCTTTCTCTCACACAGTTTTCCCTGCATACAGAAGGATTATTCCTTAACACGGCGTCTCCACCGCATGCCATATAGCGTTCTATGAAAATTGCTTGTGGAGACCATTAATAATATGCTATGAGAAATTGCATTTAAGATATTGCTTAGCTCAAAGCATTTTATAGATATCATTTTATGGGCTCTCATTTCTAATGCAGTTTGACATTTTTGTTATTTTCCCCATGGCTGAGTGCAGAATGAATGAAATTATGAAATTTATTTATAATTATTTGCTATTCCAATGATCAGCGTTTATTTTCGCAATTTATTCCAATTGTTTTTAATGCCTCTAACGCGAGAACTCATCGAAATGTTTTGCTTTGCAACATTTGACGTTAAAATAGTAAGCTATGAAATGCTCACCCTAAATTTTATATCATTCTATCATTCTTTCTTTTTATGAGAAATAACAGATAGTATGGTATGAAATATTGCCTGTGGAAACGCAGTGTAAAGATATTACAATCTACACATTAAAATCAAATTATCTACACTATGTGTGATGTTACAATCTCTCATATCTTCTTTATTTTCAATTCCGAACAAGCTCCTCAAATGTCAAATGCCACTTATTGCTTAACATTTACACATTTTTTCGATTCGTATATTTTGCAAAAAATAAATGTGTATCCATGAAAGAGAGCAGTTTTCTCATTAAATCTGTAACAAAAGGCTTTTACTGATAAATAAGTGTGTCCATGCGGAGGAATTTTGAAGTTCACTGCGAACATAGCCAGAAATTTAATTATTTAATTTCCATTGGAAGCGGATGTCATTTAGCTCCGGTAAAAAGTCAAATGATAGTGTCATTTAAAAATTATTTTGAAAAAATAAAAACAAATACTAAAGTGTCGATTGGCGAGCGTAAATTGGAATTTCTAACACAAATGAAACATCAAAGCGGGGACCATATTATGCGTTTTAAAGAGAATCCTAGATGAAATTCGCAGCGATGTCATATGTTTTACAAAGTGGTATTTGATGCTTAAGGAGTTCATGTTTTCAAATTGTATTTTGATTTCTATTGTATTTGCAGGTACCTTGGTGTATCTTAGCGTGTGCTCATACCATGTATGCCAGTACGTAGTGAATGTGGCCAGCAGGACATGTATTTTTCAGCTTTACAGATAAAATCCTAGTGGGAGGACAAAGTCGTATACAATAAATTATTAAAACTCGTCCACTGCAACTGGGAATGGAGCATTCTATAGTCACGTACAGACAAATCCAACTAATTGTATGTTACTCTAAGACGTCTAGTTTTAGTAAGTTAACTATATATGCCTTATCCTAATTTTAATTAAATCTTTGTACATTAGTCCTTTATTATAAGCTAATAATTTGAAAGTATTTCACTAAGTCTTAAAAAAACTATTAAACATTGATCATAGGGGCATTAGAACTGTATTTAACCTAAGAATCAAAGTTGCTATTTAGTAGAAAAAAATATAAAAAAAAACATTGTTATGTTTTTTGTCACGTACAGACAAACTACGTCACGTGTCTGACAGAGTTGACGGAAAAGTAATTCTAATTATTTTTCAATAACTAAATACTATTTTTTCTTCTGCCAAGCTATCTGTTCGGCACTCTACCCTTTTCTTTTCGGTTTTAATAAAATGAAATTTTGAAATACCAATTATGAGTTTGACGTTTTCCGAAGGCAAAGCAGTCATTATTTTCTCAGATATTTGTGAGGCTGGCAGATATATCACTCGTGTTTTCGTTACCAACCGCGATGCCATTCCAACGAAGTCTTTGGCAGATTGGATCACAACATTATGACCTTGGCTCATCATTTTCTCTCGTACAAGTCTTTTTATATTTCCGCCTACTCCAAAAAAAAATTTATTAAATTTTTCACTTAGTAAATACGTTAATTTAACCATGAATGGGTTTTTGAATTCTGAAGCAGGACCGTCACTCCAAATTATTTCAGCTGATGGTAAAGATGAACTTTCGTCTTCTGTGCTGATCAAGTCGAATAGCTTATTTAAAAGAACAAAGAAAGTGTCTTTATCTTTGGCGTTTGCATCCGAGCATATAACGTAAGTTTGACATTTACCTTTGTAAAAACTTGCCTCTGTAAACATTCACAACCAAACGACATAGAAAAGTCAACTTGAAGGATACGCACTTTTTCATACATCTTGTCATGTTCGAATTCAGCTGCTTGTATTCGAATATCGAATTAACGTGATGCATCAGCCTTGCGATAGACTTAATTAGCTTTTTTTTAAGTTCACCAGCGTTGGTTTCATTGGTTATTAAGCGTAGTTTATTTTCAAAATTTTGTTCCCATTCCTTCCAAACACATGATCTGCTATATTCTACAGACAGCGTTATTTTTTGACCGTCCACCAGTCGTTGTTGTAGATTTCTTTCTGACCTCTTAATTTTAGATTGAAATTTTCATGTATTAAACATTTACACTGATCCTTAGGAGTGTCTTTCATAAGTAAGACGTTTTTTGGTCTGAGGCTGCTAAATTTTGAAAAACCGATTTCAAAATCAGGATTTAAGTCACTAAAAATAGAGAAGGCTTCTCTTAAGTACAACGTCAAATAATGCTTCTGACTTTTCTTTTTAATACCATTTTCCCAAATAACTACATAATCACTAAAACCTGGACAAGTGTACACGATATCCGGACGAAAGTAAAAAGATTTCACAGCCTCATAATCCTCGGAATTCTCACCTAAAATGCTAGCACTTGTTTTATTGGCTAATGCAATGTTCATCTTAATGGCTAGTTTTGTGACTACTGCTTTTCTCTTTCTTGGTGATTCAGGCAAAGCTCTTAAAGCCTTGCGAACTGCTTTAGATAAAGTTTGTTTCGATTTGTACGGAGATGTAGAAGGTTCATTATTAATACTTGTAGAAATTTCAATTCGCTTCTTAGCCCTTTGCATTATTTTTTTATCTCCTTGCTTACGTCGCATGGCTGCCAATTCGCTTTGTGTTGATCGCTTTATCTTGCGATATTTAGCGATCCTCATCGATTCCTTAGCTTTGAAGTCTGGATCTTCAGCCTTTTTCTTTTCTCGAAGTTTTCTCATGCCATTGATCAGCCATTATTAAAACTTGATGCCTTTTCATAAAATATAAGGGAATTTAATTTAATGAATTGAGAAATTGATGACAAAAACACAAGTTGAAAGAAAAGCGTGACGTACAGACAATTTTTTATCGTCAAATTTCCATTATAAGGTAATAAGTTACGCTTTCACTTTTTGAATAATTAATTAGATCACTGGCAGTTATCAATAAAGAACACAATTTAATTTATGAAAATATATTGTTTACCAATTTATGTTACTGAATGTGAATTAAGCGTCACGTGTCGGACACTGAAACTTGCCAAAAGTTTAGGTCTATATCTCATAAGCGAAATGGTGTATTTTAAAGAACTGTTATGCAGCTTATACTGCTCACCAAACAATTTAACTTGAACAAAGAATTGAAGCTTTATTTACTGTACAGTGGCAGCAATTACCGCACAAAAATGATAAAAAAAAAAAACAATTGTATCTAATGTTGTTGTTGTTGTTGAATGAGGTTAGAAATAAAACATGTGACTTACGCTTAATATTTTGTTCAAATTATTGTACAAGAGTACTTCATCTTGCTGTAAATGTGCATTGAAATTTAAAGATCTAGTATTTGTAAATTGGTTGAGATTTCCAGACCCAACGATCGGACCACATGCAGACCGTGCGCCTATTCTTCAATCAGTTGGATCTGTGATAATGGACAGGAGCTAATGGGGTATGAACTGGTTTATATTTGTTTACATGAATTTGATCAATTTCAATTACATTCTAGATCTTAGGAGTCAACCAAGCCCAACATGACTGCCGGCTTATGTTGCTGAGAAGATTAGATTAGAAATGTAAAATCTGCCAAACCTAAAACTCCTGCTCATTTCGGGCGTTCTATACTGTGGCGATCGAAGAGGCCCACATGATTTTGTGAGCGAGAGTCGCCTTCCTCTGGGCAACAGTAAGCTGAGCCAAATTATACCTTAAAAACGAGATTTTATGTCATTTAAACTCCAAAGTACCCCTAAGAAACAAATGTGCAACAGAACGATGCTAATGTAGCCTTTAGAATGTCTGACACCTGAAATTTATTTCCGGGCACGGCGATTGCAGTGGAATGCAATGTACCAATACTGATTGTGGCGATTTTAATATACGAAAGCAAGCATCCCTAGGTGTCGAATGTGTTGAGGTAAACGATTAATTTCGATCTGAGCATATTCAATTGGAAGGACTTCATCCAGCTATCATCTATCTATGCGTCCACACAATGAAGTGCAAATTAATGATAAAAGAATGTCGGTGCATATTAACAATTCAGAAGTCCTTTCGCTGTGGGTTTTTTTGTGTTCTGTAATATTTCGATTTCGTCTCCTAATGTCCGTGTAGTGTTGTAAACATTATGTAGGTTACCTGGTACTCTATAGCCAGTTTGTTACAGATGTTAATGATTAGGCTTGTGCTGCTGTTTTTGTTTTCGGTAACTTTTATTGTCAAGAGGGTGTTAGAGCATATGAAATATTTTTTTTTGCTGATTTTATGGTTGGCTTGAGGGATATTAGGATGGCGATAAAGCCCGCGTTGTACCTGGACTGCCTGATGGTAAATTGGTTGATTTTGGAGGATTCCCATGTACTCGTATGTGGATGTTGTAATCGGTTTTGCTTTAAATTATTGTATTTGTCTAAAATAATTGCCAAGGGGACTTAATATGTAAACAAAAGCGTTAGATAGTGTTTTTGTTAGGTATTTCGTTTACATTTCGTACAAGTCATCTGTGAGTGAGCAGTGGCGTAAGTACAATACTCGTCCTTTGGGAAATTGGAGAGATAGAAGTGATCTTTATGAGGTGCCTTTATGTAGTGCAAGGTGGCAGAGAAGAAATTGTTAGGATTGAAACTAAATTTGCTATTGCAGTGTCCACTGTCCATTCGGAGACTTCACCTTAAACAGCATAGTCTCATTTGGATTTCCTTTTCATTTCGGAGTAAATTTAACGGTCCTTGTTTTAATTATTTAATTTCTATTCAACAGCTGGGAGGAATATTCATCTAGGAAGGTACCTTTTCGAAGTAATTAGTCGCCGATAATTGTCCCTCGTATGATGCCACTAGTTGACAAGGAGAAAACCGGAGGGATATTCGACGATAGTTTGAGCTGTAGATGGAAACGACATTACAAAGTGGGCCATTGGCGTTTAAGGCTACACTAATTCAGAGTTGATTTGTAACAAACACAATTGTGACGAAAATGAAATGAGAACAGGTATTCAAAGAGCGATTTCTTGTGAAGGCCCACTCATCCGAAAGGATATCATTAAGTCGAAAGCCATTTAACACGGTAAATTGGTAAAATAAATCAGCAATTGTATTATTATTTTCTTTTTCTTTTTCATGTTAAACTGAATTGAGTTGTTGGGAGAGTTGCTGAAACAAAAATGCATGAAATGATGGAATTCTCAAAAGAAAGCGCATAGTGCCAGTAGTTGTCCCCAGCACAAGCTGGTCGTTAAGAGTATTCTTAGTCTGTTGTCGTTGAAACTAAAAATAATAAAAATTACAGAATCTACATACGTATATACTGGATTGACTATTATTTTTTGCCTGAGATAGAGTTACCTTTAGTAGTGTGCAGTGACAGTGTACGAACAGTTGCTATTTCGTCGAAGTATCGAAGTCGGAGCTTTTGTAGAGTTGGACGCTTACCTACTCAGTAAGTGTCTATAGAGGTTACAAACTTTAATACGATGTAGGTAGGCATGGAAGTCTGTAAGGGCAGCTCAAAGATCTTCGTCGCTCATTAAATAGAGGCTTGGCAAGCACAAATGAAGCAGGATTTGCATATATTGTTCTGTAGAATTGAATAGGTGGCTGATTCTTAATGCTGCCGGTTTCTCAGTTATTAGGTACAAGTTCATCACACATATAATTTGGTAAATAGTGTATTTGGTATGGCACTTGTATTGGCAGTGCCAAGAGATGCTTACACCAAATTGAGATTCATCGCTATGAACAAGGGGTGGTGGATCCCTATGGGACTGTTGAATGGTACGGAAAAGTTGTGCGATGGTGCCTATGGAGAGCCATGGGCTTCCTGTATCTCCTTTACAGTGGCATATAGTTTGCTCTAGTCAATAAATCTTAGGACTCTACCCGCAGTAGGGTGAATAGATAAGAGTTTGTGGCTTTGATGACAGAACGGGTGTTTTGTGTGAACTATGTCTTAAATGCAAAGGAATTCATCTGATCTATTGAAATGGATTGAAGCATGGCATAATCAGTTGAAATTCTATGATCTAACAACAACTACGAGTGTGATGCCGAAATGACGGTAGATTTTCTTTTGTCCCTTCTGACCAATGGTAGATGACATGAGATGTATTCATTACCTGACAGCCCTGCATGCTGCGCAAAAGGACTCTGTCAGAAGTGGAGTGACAAATACATATATGTATGTACGTCTAAGATGACAGACCAGGTACATGCAGTATTTAATACAAATTGCAGACCTCCAGCAATTACAGGTACAAAGAACTTAATTGCGCTGCTTCATGTGTTCGTACTTAGGGTTACCGGTAGTGTACTCACATCTTATTCCGTTTTGCAAATAACAATGGTTTCGCTTTTCTGTGAAAGGGATCTCTTTATGCTAATCGATAAAAACTACCAAGAACTCGATGGTAGAAACGCTTCGATGTAAGGGAGCACTAGACAACTTTCCATTAACCTGTCCCTAGGCGATAGGAACATACATGCCTCCCAACCACTTGCCACTAGTTTCCACTTGTAACCAATTGAGTAAAACAAATTAAAAAAAAAACTTTTATTTTAAACGAAAATTAACATTGAATTCACTTTTAGTATTTTCAAGAAAAAATAAATATAATAGAAAGGAAACTTATGTTAAACGAACAAAACACAAAGGTTGTTGAGGAACAACAGGAAAAAAAGTAATTTTTTCAAAGTGGATTTGGTTTTACTCTCCTTAAGTTCTGCGTTTTTTTTTGTAGGAAGATTTGCTTGCTCCTCGGCTTCCCGTGTTCGTCTTTCAAGCTTCCACTTCTTTCGCTCTCTCCTCCCACTTTTGCCTTTCTTTCTCCCAAGCTATTATTTGTGTTTCTCGCTGTTGACTCTCTGAGTCTTGTTTTATCTCTTTCTTCTCTTCCGGAAATAATACCTTACAAGCCGGTCGAGACATTCCCGCTTTTTCTGAATAAAAATGGGACTAATAACAAAATACACGTAAACCGATATATAATAAAAACAAGCGTACTTATGAACTTGGTCTCTAACTGCTCCATCTTCTCCAAAGTTTCAATGTCGCCGGCATGTTTTCTTTTTGTTTCGAATTCTCTCCAAAGTTTTTGAAAATCGATTTGTAGTTGTATCTCCTCCGGCGGAAGAGAATAAAAAGAACTCTCCTCTAAGAAAAATTAAATTATATAAAAAATCAAAGCGAAATGAAGGATTTTTTTGTCATATATGTACATATGTTAATTACACTCACTAGGCAAATTTGTTACTTCGTCTGACATTTTACTTAATACTTTTCCGCTTGAATTTTATTTATTTATCCAATAGAGCGAGCTTATTTTTTGATAAACTCTGATAAATTATAGTACGCAGCTGTTCTAATGTTTTGGGACGCATTCTTTGTATTAAAAATGAAATAAAATAGATCAAACACATTGCAGTATTCCAATAGTGGCCTTCCAGTGGTTGCTCCAAATCGATTGCACATATATTGCTGTGAACTGTCAATGTCAAAGCATTGCTGTTTTCCATTGTTTATTCCTTTACCAAATCGTCAGGTTGTGCCTTTGTTTCGCGAAAATTTGTGTCGTTTTTGTTTATTTTATTTTATTTTTATTGAAACACAGCGGGAGTTGAGAGAAAATAAAATAAACAAAAATGGTGATGAAGATATAGAACACAGTAGATGTGGTAGTATGGTGTTTTGTACTGAGATATGCATTGTTATTTTGTATTAAAAGGGTTGCCGGGTTACTCAAACGCTAATTGTAAATACGTCAAAGGCAAAGACATAAGTTTGAGCCAGGCGAAGCTATTGAAAGCCGTGCCAAACTTTGATTATAGTTAGATTTCGATAACAGAAACACCGTTTTACCGTGTTATATGGTATTTTATATTTGATTTCAAATACTTATGATGTTCAATCAGACTGCCCATGTGCGGGTACTCTAAATTATTTCTAACACTTAATCGGTCATGTTGGTTGGATTCTGAAATTTTGTTTTTGTTTAAAAAAGAATTTAACACCAATGTGGGTGTGGGTATGAATAGAATGCTATTATGCTTCAGTATGTGTTAAGTTTTTGGGAAAATGGTCGGTTATTTCGCTCCATTTAATGACGAGACTAGATTATTGGTGAGAGTTAGGTTGTTTTTGTTTTCTAGTCACCTAGCCATCTTGCTTGATTTTTGTTGACTGCCTGTCAGGCATAGCTGGGGCTCTGAACACCGAATATTGCGTGGCTCTTACTTGAGCCACGGCCACCCAGCTCTCTCTCTCTCAGTCTCTTAAAGAGTAATGAACTTGATGTGTGATTAACCCACACTAGATCGGCACAAGGCGCAGTTGGATACTTGTGCCTATTGATATTTATTTATACGCCCCCAAGACGACGCCTAAATGTCTGACGTCAACCAATGAAATTCTTAAGAATAATGTTTGCCCACGGGGGTAATTGTAAATGTAAGGAGTGAGATTGAAAGAAAAAAATTATTAATATTTTCACACTGCAAGGTCAGGCCCTTTATGGCACTTAGATTTATATATATGCATGTGGGATGGAGCAAAACCAACAGACAATAACGACGACGCAATATGACAAACACATTTACTTGGACATAACAGAAACCATGCATGACGCAAAACTAAACAAAGAACGAAGATAACCAACGGCACCCACAGTACATACGATGGCGACGCATAAGGGACAGCTGGCTTCAAACAGCCGATATTATCAACAACCGAACAGACACAAGAGCAAAAGATACGAGATGACGAGAGAAAAGGTGTATTTTTTAAGAGTAGAATGTTTTAGTCCGTGGAACAGAGCAGTTGATTAAAGTGAATTTTATGTAAAAGTACGAGGGCGGTCAATAAGTCCGTGACTTTTGGATTAAAACACAGATATTTTGATAAAAAAAATTATTTTATTTTTCAAACGTAGTCTCCCTTGAGCTCTATACACTTTGTCCAACGCTTCTCCAATTTTTTTATCCCTTCCAAAAAAAATGATTTGTCGAGGGTCCTCAAAATAGCCTTTGTTTGCGAGATGACTTCTCATTGGAGTCAAATCTTTTTCCACCAAGCCATTTCTTCAGGTTTGGGAACAAGAAGTAGTCGCTCGGAGCCAAATCTGGAGAATAGGGTGGTATGAGGGAGCAATTCATAGCCCAATTCATGGATTTTTGCCATGGCAACTGCACATGTGTTTGTGGTCGACTGTGAGCAAACGCGGCACCCATCTTGCGGAAAGCTTTCTCATGCCCAAGTGATCATTCAAAATTGAAACCACTGAGCCATGCGAGATCCCTACGGCTTCCCACAATCTCTCGCACTTTCAATCTTCGGTCGGCCAACACCATATCGTGAATTTTTTCGATTGTTTCGGGTGTAGAGACCTCAACTGGGCGTCCAGGGACGTTCGGCATCTTCAAATTCAGTAAACCACTTTTTTACCATTGAAATCGATGGTGCAGAGTCCCCATAGTATTTATCAAGCTTAGCCTTGGTCTCGGTAATGGTTTTTTTTCGCAAGAAATAATGCTTAATAAGCACACGAAATTCACTTTTTTCCATTTTCTCCTCAAATTAGTGAGTAGTCTGATAAAAATAGCTGTCAAACGCAAACTAACTGACGCAGCAAGTTTAAATTTTGACAGGAGTCAACTGACAGATGCCTGTTGACAGGAGCAGTGTTGCTGTTTCAGTAAAGAGGTCAGAAATTCAAAAAGTCACGGACTTATTGACCCGCCCTCGTATCTAAGATGTATAGTATCTGTAATTAAACTAAAAATCAAATACAGTGAATTAAATGTAAAAGGACAATTGTTTATTGCATGTGAAAAGTGGTCGTCAAATCCTAGATATGTGCATATGTAAAAAGCACAGGTTGTACGAAAAGAAAATGGTACAGTCTCAGTTGCCCGATCTTACGTTAAAATTCAAAGTTTTTGTAAGAACACCATTTTTGCGCAATTAGCAAAACACTCCACCCCATATTATATTTATCAATATGACGAAAGACAAAAACTATTGGACAGACATTTTAAGAAGATTTATAAAACCAGGTCTCATAGGAATTCATACCGAACTGTCTTACCACGAATTCAATAAAGTACAGCAGGTACTTATAGAGCTTTTTGGACACGATAAACATATCAATTTTGTGAAAGCAACACTAAGAGCAAGGGAACTTAAAACCGTAGAAGAAACACATAAACAAATCTCTTTATACCACACTCAGGAAATTGCCCACAGTGGAATAGTAGAAACCTAACTTAAACAGCTTAAAAAGCGAAATATATTACCCTCATCTCATCAAAGAAATCAAGACATGTTTAGAGACCAAATACGAACGCAAACCTATAAAACCGAAATATCAAATTAGTGAAACGCCTAGTAAGCCTAACGAAGTTATTCATATGGATATATTTTGTTTTAAGAAACAACCATTTCTAACAATGATTGACAAACTGACTAAAAAAGCATACGCTTATTCGTTACCCAATAGGAATTGGATAAAGAAGTTAGAAGTCTTAGACGAGCATTTCTCTAAATTTAGAAAACCACTTAAAGTTATAACAGATAATGAATTTAAGTCGGAACATGTGAAAGAGTTTTTTTTAGAGAGCAAGAAATAGAACTACATCTTAGCAAACTAACTAACTAACACCCATACAGGCAATAGTGATATAGAAAGATTCCATTCAACCTTACAGGAAATATTAGTAGTCACGAGAGATTTAGACCTAACACTTACTCAAAAGGTACATAGGGCAATCCAAATATATAAGCGCAGCGAGATTGTTTGTTTGATTTATATAAATTTGTCATCCCACTAGGATTTTATCTGTACAGCTGGAAGATACATGTCCTGCTGGCCACATTCACTACGTACTTGCATACATGGTATGAGCACACGCTGAGATACACCAGGGTACCTGCAAATACTCGTACAATAGAAAATACAATTTGAAAACATGAACTACTTAAGCATCAAATACCACTTTGTAAAACATATGACATCGCTGCGAATTTTATCTAGGATTCTCTTTGAAACGCATAATATGGTCCCCGCTTTGATGTTTCATTTGTGTAAGAAATTCTAATTTACGCTCGCCAATCGACACTTTAATATTTGTTTTTATTTTTTCAAAATAATTTTCAAATGACACTTTCATTTGACTTTTTACCGGAGCTAAATGACATCCGCTTCCAATGGAAATTGAATAATTAAATTTCTGGCTGTGTTCGCAGTGAACTTCAAAATTCCTCCGCATGGACACACTTATTTGTCAGTAAAAGCCTTTTGTTATAGATTCAATGAAAAAACTGCTCTCTTTCATGGATACACATTTATTTTTTGCAAAATATACGAATCGAAAAAATGTGTAAATGTTAAACAATAATTGGCATTTGACATTTTAGGAGCTTGTTCGAAAATAAAAATTTTCATAAAAGAATTAAGAGGATTTGTTGTAATCCTTAAGAGACACATGGTGTAGATAATGTGATCTCTTGATTTTAAAGTTTACGTTATAATTTCATTACGGAAGAATGATCCTCCTGTCTGCATGGAAAATGCGTGAGAGAAATAGAGAGTCTATATCTGGGGGAAATAATAACTGAATCAATTTGAATCAGTTCAAATAATAAGAAACAACTGTTAAGAAGTATTGTATACATGTTAAAACATAATTTTTCGATTATCATTATTCTTCTTGTTAAAGATGCCCTGTATTTCTGTTGTTATTGGAATATGCTAATTCGTTTTAATAGGGCTTAGGTATGTTTGTTTACTTCAGATAATTACATGCGGTTGAGGTATATTATCGTTTTGTTTTCTCTTGTTTATTATAACTTTTCAGGTATACATAATCGTTGACTGACAACCATGGATATTGCCGTTTTATGGGCGAAAGTGCCACCGATCCTCTTTGCATGCGTTAATTTCTGGAGGAAGGTGTGGCTGCTTCTCACAATTTACCATTTTCTTTCTTAAAAAAAAAAAACAAACGCGAAAACTACGAACTCGAAATATCTGAGGTATCAAACTATGAAAATATATGTCGAAGTTTGACTTTGTTTCTACATGTATAGTAATTACTGCAGCATTGTAATCTTATCTTATGACTGACTATATATGATATTTGGATAGCCGAAGTTGTTTTGTTTCTACGGTACTTATTCCTTTTGTTTTGAATAGTCATAAAAAGTTGGAAAGTGCATAGACACATATGTTGTTGAAACAATCCGTAACAAGGCGAAAACGAACAAATATCTAAGAACGACGTAATAATCGCAGATGTGCTTACCTCAGCAAAGTAGGAGAAACAGGATATAATGTATAAGTGGAAGTCGCGCCGAAGAGTTGGGTAAGAGATTTTGCGATGATCATTCCTATTGAAAGTCCAAGCAGATTGAAGCTTGGCAGAGGTTTTATTATATTCGCAACACTTTCAGTCTCTTTGATTTATGTCACAACATCACGAATTGATTATTGCGTGCCGTGGTTGACAGTTTAGCTATGACCAACATATTAACCGTTCTTATAAAATTGCGATTTCCATGTATGCATGCATAGGTATATATTCACAATCAGTTGATCGCAACCTATCTTCTAAAAGCTTTTGTCCAAATGACAGCGCAGGATAGAAAAGCTCTTGTCAAACCACTGTTTGGGTATGGTATAGTCGATATTTTCTAGTAGGATTCCTAATGTGTTTGGACTTTACTTAGCTTTATGCAGTTTACTGCTTTGTCCAAGGCCATCCAGCAAACAACCTCCCCCGTAGGTGAGCATCGGTCTTATAACCGAGATATATAGTCAGGTAAGAGGCCCCAACTGCTGTCGATGGCTTTATTCAAGCGAATAAAGCTAATAAGGCTTTCTTAAGTCTTTTTTCAATGTTAGGTTTCCAGCTTAGATTCCTGTTGAAAATTAGATATTTCGCTGTATCAGAGAAGACCAAGCTAGTACCGTTGATTGAGGGAGGGTCTATAATCGGAATTTTTTATTTCGTAGAGAAGAGGACAAGATCGGTTTTATGGGTTTTATTCTCAGTCCACAGCGATCCTCCCAGCTTGTTTATATGTTATAATTATACTGTAGGAGCTCTTTAATCGTAAGTAGATGTTATCCTGAGACGGCTGTAGCAACGTCATCCGCATGCGCAAACACCTTGCTACCACCCTCTTCCAGGTATATCAGCAGTTTGTTAACCACTAAGTTCCAGAGAAGGGGTGAAAGGACACCGCCCTGCGGCGTACCTCTATTGACACTTCTTTTGACAGAAGACCCACCCAGTTTGGAGTTGATAATCCTGCTCTTTAGTTTGAGACTGATCAAATCCCCAAGTGAGTTATCTACCTTCGGAGCTGACAGCGCCGTTATGATTGCGGATGTGGTGACGTTGTTAAAGGCGCCTTCCATGGCTAGGAAGTTACCATTGTATATTCTCTATAATGTAGGGATCGTTCGATGTGGCTTGTTAGTGAATATAGAGCCGTTTCCACCGACTTTTCTTTACAGTAGGCATGTTGTGCCATGGATAAGAGTCTAGTATTAAGGCTAGATCTTATATGGATATCAATCAGAGGTTTCAGAGTTTTTAGAAGGAAATATGATAGACTAATAGGTCTTAGGTCCTTTGGGAAAACACGATAACATTTTGTGAGTGAAAACTACATTTACTTCTTTCCATGACAGAGGTATGTGGGATATCTTCAAGCAATGGCAAGATTATATCCGACGATCTTTGTAGCTCGGCTGGAGAGCTCAGGCCAAGCAGACTTATATGGTTTGAAGCTATGCGGTTCCCAGGGCAGTTTATCTCTTGTGATAAGGCCAGTAATTTTTGTCGCGGCTGCAGCAGTTCTATTGTGATTGTTGCTAGCCGTGAAAGGAGAGCTACCTGGAAAATGAGTTACCAGTAGCAGGTTGAGTGATTCGTCAATTGAGGTCGTCCATGAGTCGTTGCTTTTTTCAAGCAGCTAGGCATCGAAGGACTTTTCTTAGTTGTGATGCCTCAGAGGTTTCAATGATTTTATCACAAAAGGGTCTCCAGGATTCACGCTTTACCGTCCTCAATTCTTTTTTATATCTTTGAAGGATTCCTTGTATGAGTCTTTTCGCTTTGTTGAAGAGCTTCCTGCATGTGCATTTAAGCAACCCCAGTGTGGATGTATGAGCCATAACAGTGTTACAAACAATGAAGTTAGTACTAGTACTGTAGTATTCTGTTAAGGCGGCAGCAAGTCATTGCCCTTTGCACAGCTCGCGCCATACAAAATGCGAGCGGGCAAAATAATTTTTTTTTATATTTTTCTGTTTCATTGTTTTAAACTTACTTACGCTCGCTGTAAACACCCGCACGAGCGGATGACTATTTGTTGAGTAAGCTCTGCATATGCCTGGTAGACATCCGCTCGAACAATCGAGGTATCGATTTTCCATTGCCCGTGCGGTATGCTTACCAGGCAAAATCAATTATTGTAATTAGTATTTAAGAGAAACCCAAAAATAAAGCGACACAGTTCTTTTTAGAACAACATAAGTTGTAATTTTGTTCTCGCGACACGATCAAACTAATCTCATCGTTGGCTAGCACTCTCTTGTTTAACGTGCATTGGTATTCTGGTTCAAGCACCAGTATTATCAATAGTTATCAAGGTACATGCAACATTACAATACGTACATATCCTAATTGTGTGACGTGCGTTGGCATCGCATCCTATGATGAGGTCAGTTTCGTGTATTCCTGCTTCCTCTACTACCCTTTCCAGGTTATGACTAGAGACCCCATTTAATCGTGACCCAGTAGAAATGCATTTAGGCTATTTAGGAACTTATATAAGTTCTGATCTTACCTTTGCCTTTAGTATATAGTGGAACGTGTAGAAGTGTCCTTAATCCACGAACCACGCCTTCAGCAATCCATGGTTATTGGATTAGGATGATGTCATCTGCGCCTTCGGATAGAAGCAGAATGAGTACGGCCGAGGCCTTTTTTGAGTGGTGGAGGTTAATCTGGAAAAATCGTAGCGTCATTGCTGCAATCCTCCAAAGAAACCCCTACCACGGTGCTGCAAGAGTCCTCCGATTCTTATGGTGAGCACCGTCAGTATCCATATCCGACGTAAAACAAGAGATGGATGCCGACGTCTTTTTAGTCAACCCCGACTGGTTGGAGTCGTCGCTATCCAACTTAGGAAAGGATATCGTCGCATCGAGGTCCGAGGCTGAATTTATGGCTTTTGATAAAGAAGGAGCCGCTTGCTTATCAGCATCCAGCACGTCCTTCTTATAGACCCTTAGGTAAATAGAGTCGAAACCAAACCGAATCATGCCTTTGGTCTGCGCTAGATGGTTAAGGGATTCCATATTGATCAAAAATTCTTCAAGTTTCGCGACCTTCCAGTCATGAGTCGCAAGGATCGAATAACTGAACCTAATGATCTCCAGAATGTCTTCTGGGGAGGAGGGTTCAGCTGGGATCTAGTTGAGGGTTCTAGGTCTACTAGGGATATCCTCCTTTGCCACGACCTCAAGCCTAGTACCTGGCCAGACCTCTCCTAGACTGCTTATTGCTTCTTTATAGAGATCCTGAGATCTCTGATTAGTGCAAGCTATCAACTTGACATGGCCATGATACCAGCCAGCTTCGCTTGTGATGGGAGATGGTGCGGGATTTTCCCGCATGATGGCCAAGAAGTTGCTCGAAAGCTTCAACTTGACCAGCTGCCATCGGTCTCTAGAAATGTATCCGTCGGCGTCGCTCCTATCGCTAAAAGACCTCAGAGTTGTAGCATCGGAAGGTCCAGGAGGTATTTTGTGTTGGACCTCTTGGGAACCGGAATGGTTGCCTCCAATTATCTCTGGCGCTTGGAGAAGTCTTTTAGCGACTTGGAAACGTCGTTAGCCCACTCTAAGTTCCTTTTTGTTTCCGCATCTCTTTCCACCTTCAGAATAAATCCGCAGGTTTTGATAATGCATACAGCATTCCCAATTTCGGCGTTTCAGGTAAGGCGCGACATGGACCATGGTAGGACCATGTCTTGCCACGGTCGTATAGCTACTTGGCAGCTTTGTTTTGAGGTCGTTACTATTGCCTTGTAAAAGATTAACATGGCCTGCCACAGATGTTCTTTTGTTCGGCATTGCAGGAGCCCTGTTGGTAGTCGGGCCAGTTACCGTATTACCGCCCGGTAATAAAGGAGTACCGGCCTCGAGTTTTGTTTTTTCTTTTAGGTTTTCCATAATGGTCACACGAATAGCGGAGAAAGAAGGTCCATCTGTATAGAGATCCGCTGTATAAAGATAAGGCTAGCTAGTCCGGAGGCCGCCAGGTATCTTGATACTCCGTTAACGACTGAGCTATTTAAATGCTGGGACCTCAGTCAGGTTGGTCATCGGCACCGGTCGTATGACACATTGATCCGGTCCAGGATTTTGGGATTGGTGAGGAAGGAGGAGAAAGTGGGAGAAGTGAGCAAGCTTTAGTTTCAGGACTCATCTGGAGAAAGTTTAGACAAGTTCGAAACTCGGGTAAAGGACTTTTGATTGTACATATTTCTTGGAAAAATTAATAAAAAAATTAAATAAAAATACAAAATCTTTTCAAATTAAAGAAAAGGGAGCGGAATTAGTTTCATTTTCTGATACCTCGCTGTCCATCTCGGCTGGCACTTCCACCTTATTCTTTGCTTTCAGTGAGTTGGAGCCTTCTCAAATAAAGACTTCACTGTTATCGTCTTCTAAAATGTGAATGTATTTGTATTGTATAATATTGTACTACTCGAGCCACTGCGTCGATATATATAAGACGACGAAATCTTTCTTTCGGCATCGCAAATTTTGTAAAATACATAGTAGAAATGTTTGCAACAAAAAGGATAATTTGACCTTTAACGTATATAAATTTACTTTAGTACTTTGCCTATTTTATTCTCTTTTATCCTTTCTAATAATATGAGGTAAGTACATATGTATCATTACTAAAACAATTCTAAGTTATCATTAAAAATTAAAAGTAAATATCCAATTATGACGTATGTGAAATATAGAAACGTCACCTGCATTTTCAAGCAAATTTTAGTGCCTAGAATCTGGAACGCGCTCTTTCACTCAGATATTCTAAAACAAATTATCAAACGATGATTTGATACTCTCTGCTCGTATTAGTCTAGCTTGGACCTTAGTAGCTGAAGTTCGCAGTGGATTGTAATATTTCGCAGTAGATGTTACAAATTTAAAGAAAACACAAGAAAACACGATCATATCTATTGAAAATTATGAATGACACTGTATCAACTCTTTTTTTTTTTAACCTCTTTTTCTTATATAATATTATCATGCTTCGGCATGTGTTAAGTTTTTGAAAAATGGTCAGAGAGAGAGAAGAAAGATATTGGGGCTCAGTGGTTATTTCGCTCCATGGGTGGCATCCAACATTTAATGGCGAGACTGAATTATTGCTGAGTGTTGGCTTGTTTTTGTTTTCTAGTCACCTAGCCATCTTGCTTGATTTTTGTTGACGGACTGGCAGGCATAGCTGGGGCTCTGAACACCGAATATTGCGAATTAAAATCCAATTCAATCTTATTGGAGCCATGGCCACCCAGCTCCCTCTTTCTCTCTCACAGTCCCATGAAGAGTAATGAACTTGAATGAATAGTTAACCTACATTATCTCCACACAAAGCAGTTGGAGATTTGTGCCTATTGACATTTGTTTATACGCCCCCACGACAGGCAATGGAATGAGCCGGTATTGTGATAGTCCGACGCCTAAATGTCTGACGTCAACCAATGAAATTCTTAGGAATAATGTTTGCTCGTTCGTGTAACTGCAAATGTAAAAAGTGAGAATTAACCAACAAAATTATTGTATACCTCACCCTGCAAGGCCAGACCCTTTATGGGACTTAGATGAAAGGGACCGGAATACAATATACCGCAGTCAGTCACCCTCTTGCATATAGGTATGAGAACTGGCGTTGAATCATTTCTATTTCACCTTCCTGAGTACCTAGTCCTAAAAATCCTTACTGACCTCAGTTTCAAATACTTTGAAGTAGCCCATACTGACTACTGATTCAACGATTTGATTCGTAGTCGCAGAGTTATACAAACATATATACTCGTATACATAAATATCACACGTTGAAGGGAAAGAAAATGGCATGCTTTCAGTTGGCCGTGTACAACGTGTACCTACTCTTAATCTCAAGAAAACACTCAACTCCTGCGACCGCATGCTGTTATGCCTTCGACCGATTACCACCAAAACCGTGCAACTGGGTGTTGTTTCTGTTTTAACCTCATGCACGTCGTGTTCACACTTTTAAGGGGATGAAAGGCATTTTAATAACCGGAACACTTAAATCGGAGCATTTTAATTTGCATCCAAAGCTAATAGTCCTCCCAGCTAAGCTCATTAATTTTATGATTAACATGATTTAAACTATGTGCTAATAAAATACAATAAAAATAACAATTTTCATACATCAATGATCAAAATTTTAATCACAAATCATGGCAGGATCGGAACGATATGGAAAAACCGTGATGCAAGTAATCCTTCTGCACGGCCATAGAAAAAATACAGAAGTTAAGAAGCAACAACAAGCCTCGGATACGGACGGATCTACTGTTGACAACCCACAAGAGTGTCAAACACTGCGACATCTACTACGATTGTTAGTCGATCGCTACGGCGATTGTTATCGACGGCAAAAGCAGCGCCTTTTTGGATGCGGATTTGTTGTTTGAAGTCTTGAGTTTCCGGCATGTTAACGAGCGCCTCGTAGTAATCCGCATCAAGGATAAATTTACCAACATTAGCCTGATATGCGCGCACGCTCCCACAGAGGAGAAAGATGACGGCACAAAGGATGTCTTCTATGAGCTCCTTAACAAGACCTAAAAGATCGATACTCACCATCTATTTATCGATCTAAAGGCCGCGTATGACATCACCTATAGAGACGAGCTATACAGAGCAATGTCTAGTTTCGGCATCCCTGCTAAAACCCGTCCGTCTGTGCAGGATGACGATGGAGAATGCACGCTGCTCCATCAAGATCGGTAAACATCTCTCCGAGACTTTTGATGTCAAAAAAGGATTTAGACAAGGCGATCATACTTGAAAGAATATTGCAAAATTCACGCGTGTTACATATCCATAACGACGAAATCCACATTTCATTTATGTACCTTGCATTAATTCATTATCATATTTAAACTTATCCTTGTTCACCTTGAATTAATAAATGCACTTTCCCACAGATTTGCTGCTATTATTGTAGAGGAAGCATAAATTAAGTATAAAAAACCAATGTAAAAACAATCATTTTCAGGAAGTCTTGTGAATAAAGTGGAATACGGCGTTACGCTGTCCAAAAAACAGTTGTGTTTTTTTTTTTCCACCAACCTCTTGGTCGAACCTTTAACTCGCGCAAAACACCAGAGGCACAATCTTTCAAAAGTCCGTTCAATTACTCGCATACGCCGACGATATTGACTTGATTGGAAGAATGCAGGCTTACCGCCGATGGAAACGCTTTCGGATAGACGAGCTCCACCAAGTCTACAAACACTTAAGAAATAGGTGGTTCGTGAAATAAGAGCTGCCAAGTCACAGTTTTATTCAAATCGCCTGAATACCAAGTAAGATGGCCGCAAATTATGGAGTAACCTTCGTGAGCTAGGGATTGGTAAACAAAAATTAAGCTGCCCCAGTGATATTGATAACAATGAACTAAATCGTATGTTCTTATCGATTCATCCTATAGCCTCAGCAGTAGATCAAAATAGGACTTATCGTGGCCCCGCTGTCTCAACAGATACACCGTTTTTTTTTTTTTTTTTTACAAGAATAGAAAGCACAGATGTAGTCGAAAGTTTTTTGTCTGTAAATCCTTCTAGACTTCTTCAAAGCTTTCGATATGGTCGACCACCCCACTATTATGGATATATTACGTCATTATTTTAATATGTCCCTCTGTCCTATAAAGTTACTTTCGTCGTATCTCAGAGAAAGAAAACAGGAGGGTGTTCTGCTAGAATTTCTTCCTTTAGTGTGAGGTGTTCCCCAAGGATCGATTTTGGGACCTCTCTTATTCTCTCTGAATTCATCAAAGCACTTTTACGCCGACGATATTCAAATTTATAAAAGTTGTACTCTTGAACTTATCGAAAATTGTGCCAGTGATTTGAATGTAGATCTTCACAGGATCTTAGTTATTTAAAAAAGAAGCTAGAGCTATCCTATTTTCCAGCCATCATGCTGAACAATTCAGCAATAGAATTCGTTGAAAATTCAAAAAAATCTTGGCAACCATATAAATGCGATTGTAGGTAAGGCATATGGAGAGCTTCGAACTTTGTGGACTGGTCAAAAGTTCACACCGCTGAGGAAAAGGTTAGTTCTTGTTAAATCTCTGGTTATTCCTGCGTTAATTTATGGATGTCAAATATTCTATAACTGTGATGCTGATAGCAAAAAGAAGCTTCAGGTAACGTTCAACAGCACTCTCCGTTATATCTACAGTCTCAGAAGGTTCGACCACATCTCACACTTGGCAAAAACTTGTTGGGGATGTCGTTTCTGAACTACGTCAAGTTTCGTACTCTTAGTATTCAGTTTAGCATTATAAAAACAACGCAACCGACATACCTCCATAGTAATAAAATCCAGTTTTCGGCTTCTAACAGATCTGCCTGTTTGATTCTCCCTCATTTCTCTTGCCTAACATCCGAAAGACAATTTTTCGTTGCTGATATTCGCCTTTGGAATTCACTTTCGCGTAATCTGAGAGAACTGAATGATGCACGTCGATTTAACGGCGAGTTAAAGCTCTTCTTTTCAAATCAAAGCAACTAGATTTCTAAATTCCCCACCTCCTTTTCAAGCAAATACAACTTACAAACTTTATGTGTTTAAATAAAAATCTTAAATAAATAATATATATACAGAAATTATAAAATGTAAATACTACTACTCTTCACTCTATTCAATTCAATTTTATCAAATGTATCTTTATCTTAATTACTTAAATTTTATTCTAATTAATCAATACCAATTGTTTATCTCTCACAGACTTAAAAGTGTATTCTTACTGTGTTAGAAGTACACAATAATAATAAATAAATAAAATAAAATAAAGCAGCGTGATGTCAGTGGCGCCTTGCAAGTATTGAGACGGAAGCGGCGAAAATGGGTTTAGCGGTCAATGAAGGCAAGACTAAGTAACTAAGTATATGCTCTCAAGCAAAAAGGACACTGAACGCTGACATCTCGGACAAAACGTCACCCATGACAGGCATAATTTTGACGTAGTTAAGGACTTTGTCTACAAAGGCTTTGCTATGAATTCAGACAACGACACGAGCGCTGAGATCAAATGAAGAATAACTCTTGCCAATCGCTGCTTTGTTGGGCTTAGAAGGCAATTACTAGCAAAGCCCTCTCTCTAACAACCAAAGTTACCCTATTTAAGACCTTAATAATCCCAGTCCTGCTCTATGGCGCAGAGGCATAGACATTATCAAAAATGGATGAGGGTGCTCTTGGTTGCTTTGAGAGAAAAATTCCACGAGTGATCTTCGGTCTCGTCTGCATTGACGGCGAGTGGAGGAGGAGATACAACGACGAACTTTATGGACTGTACAGCTACATCGACCTAGCTAAAAGAGTGAAGATCCAGCGGCTAAGGTGGCTGGGTCATGTAGAGCGGATAAACACCAATGCTCCGGTCCGAAAGGTCTTCGAATCCGCCCCCGAGGGACAGCGCAGTAGAGGAAGACCGAGACTCGGGTGGCGCACGCAAGTAGAAGGAGACCTCAGCCAACTTAGCATGCGAAACTGGATGCAGCTAGCACAAGATCGAGCTAGCTGGAGACGCTTGTTGATTGAGGCCCTTTTGCCCACTGAAACAAAAAGCTTTCTCTCTCCGTCCGACAATCTTCCTCCCTACTCCAATATGATAGCTAAGCTGCTTGTCAACTTCTTGTTTCATTTCACTGTTCATTCGTCTTTGACATTGAGAGACAGCGCGATGGTAGATAATAAGAATTCCGAAATTTCTGGTTCCAAAACAAGGAAGCCGATTACTTTTGACTCAATACAAAAACCGTATAGCGAGATAGGGGAAGAGACACTGTCAGCTTTGCTTGGTGTTTCAGAACTTTAATAAAATTTGCTATTTCATCATCGACCATCTAAACGAGTTATGTATGTACATAGCATCAATCTGGAAAAACAACAAGATGGTGTTCTACTACCAACGAAAACATCGTTTTATTGAATCATTTCAAGAAATGAACCATCATTTGGCCACTAACTACTGTAAGACTACGTCTAGTCACTTGTTGATGCCGATAAATCAGCGACGATTGACGTTTTGAGGCAAAACATTGTTTGAGTAGGCAATACGGGATATTCCTATATGTATGCCTCCAATCCCTCGAATGTTGGATCTCTAGTAAGAGGTGGCGCAAAATTAATCATCCCATCGGATGATGTTTTAATTTTTGCAAATGGCTGGAGCGCGTGTGAATTACTGTCAAGCCATCCTCAATCAATCCAATTTCAATTCAATTCAATTCAATCAAGCAAGCAAAATCTTTGTTTCTGGGGCACTGAAAATCCGCGTGTGATGCACGAAGAGCCATTACATCCAATCAAAGCGACTGTGTGGTTCACCGTATTTTAATGAGGACGCCATCGGCAATACTGTCACTGTTCCTGGCGAACGCTACAGGGCTATGATAAACGACTTCTTACTGCCGGAATTGGATGAGCGGGGCTTGGTGAACATGTGGTTTTAACAAGACTGTGCAACTGCACACACAGCACATGCCACATTGGATATTGTGAAAAAAGAGTTTCCTGGTCGCGTAATCTCCCGTTTTGGCGATTTGGCATGGCCAACAAGATCGCCCGATTTCTTTCATTGGGGCTACTTGAAGACGCGGATTTATGTCAACAAGCCTCAGACAATAGCAGCCCTTAAAGAGAATATTCCACTTAACAGAAAAAATAAAGATTTCCTTCACTCAATATAATTTTTTTTATTTAGTAAAAAAGTAATTCAAAAACAAAATTGGATTTTTAATTTTACGCCACCTTGTATAAGGCAGCTGTGGTGGACATATGACTGACACTATTTTTATTTAAAAATTAAATGCCAGGAAATACCTAGTCTTTTAAATAAATTGGAGATAATTTCTTTGTTTTATTAAAACAAAGTCGGCACATCTTAAAAAAAACACTATTTCTGTACGTGACTTTCATCGTCTCTACCTGTACTTGTTATTATGCATTATGCGCTATCTTTAAAAAACCACTTGAACAACTTTATCCTTTGCATATGTGCGCACACAGATTCCACCCTTTCCCAAATTGCCAGATTAATTTTCATACTCTAATGTAGGTAGATACTCTAAATTGCATGTCTGCCACAACATTTGTCGCATTTCAAATCTACGTACCTACCTACACCGGTTTTACATTTTCTATCTGAATGCCATTTTTTCGTGCACCGTAAGCAAATGTTAGTTGTTGTTGGATTTAATCAAAATGCTTCGTTTATCTCTCATTATTATCCAGTGTCTGCAATGTTGTTCCTGTTATGTATTTTGTTAAAAAATAAACTGCTACTCAACCCTATAGAACTGGTTCTTGACGTCAACATGGTTTCTTTTTTTGTGTGGTTTGATAATATTTGGCTCCTTTCACGTGCTTCTAAATCTTTTTGAAAGAATTTCATAACGTTTTGCACAAAAAACTCAAACCACCAGCAAAACTAACTGGTGGACTGAGGTTGTAGGTGTCAACAGTTTAATGTTTGCATATATAGAAGTGAGAGACAGTTAGCAAGTGAATTTGTTGGTATACAGCTCGATCGGTATAGCTATTGTGAATCAAAAACTAATGAAGTGAATTGTCGTTCAAAAGTCTTAGTTCTTTCGAAACCAAGTAGGTAGTATTCATCGTGGGACTTGTTTCTGTATAATCTAAAAGCTAATGTTTAGCACCAAGGACTTCGGAGATTGCACCAAATTCACCTTGTCCGTTAGGATAAAAAAAACTCCTTCCACAAAAATAAAACAGTGCCGTGGCTGTTATAAATAAGATACCTACTCAGTTCAAGCAGATTTTAAGCTCAACCAGCTAACACCACGAAGCAAAAAATTACATAAAAATGGGAATCCCCTGTTTAATTGAGCTTCCAACAACGCACACTAACACGGCGTCTATACGAGCAATATTTCAAAGCATCTGTAGTAGCATGCTATGAATGAAATTATCAAATTTATTTATAATTATTTGCAATTCCAATGATCTGCGTTTATTTTCGCAATTTTTTTAATTGTTTTTAATGCCTCTAACGCGATAACAGATTGAAATGTTTTGCTCTGCAACATTTCAACGATTGAATAATAAGCTATGAAATGCCCACCCTAATTTCATATCATTCTATCATTCTTTCTTGGAAAGTGTAAAATATTTCTCGTGGAGACGCAGTGTTACTCGAAGAAAAACTAGCCCTAGGCTTTACACAACAGCAGGGAGTTTCACTGTGCTAAGGGTTACAAAATGGGAATCACCGATTTGCACACACTTTTTGTTCGCAAGTATTTTCGTATGAGTTGAACGACACGAACAACTTCGCATAATGGCACATGTGGAATGGAACATTAATTTACCATTAAACACCCTACCATTGCATTCATTTATTCCCCTTTGATGACGTGTCTGACAATTTCATTCAAATTGCCGTTAGAATCGGCGCCATATTTTGTATGCATCCTTTGCCACATAATTATCAAACCTTTCTTCCCCTTGCAAATGTATATGAATGTGTATGTTCCCTATTCACCACACCAAGTAAGAAAAGGACGGGCTAGAAGCGACGATCAACAATTTGGTGGTTGCAAATTGTTACGTGTCCCATTTAAACTTCGACCCGCAAAGAACTAAGTTGTGTCTTCCAACATTTCATTGCAGTTTATTTAATAAAATATTGTGATTTCAGTAAAAACGCTGAAAAATGAGCAAACAAAAAGGTACGAATACACACCAAGGAATAAATTTTTATTATTTGACATTAAAGAAAATTGTTTTCTATAAAATGAAGAGCTTCCACTGCACAAATCGGAATATTTCTATTTTACATTGCGGACTTATTTGAAGAAGAAAATGGAGGAAGACGCTGCTCTGCTTAAACAAATGACGGACATGGAGGAACATTTAATAGATTGCATAATTGGTGTGTTTGCGAACTTCTTACAAATTGCACATTTACTAAATTATTTGCTTGTTTTTGTTTATTTTTTTTTTTTTTACAGACAACTGCAAATCAGCAGATAGATACAAGGAAGGGCAGTGTAAACAATTTTGCCAAAATTGGGAATTTGCAGACTGAAGATGCTGCTGAGCACCCACCAAAATAGTTTGTGCAACATTTTCTACCTCCTACACACACGCTTGTGTGTACTTTTTTGTTCAATTGTTTTTAAAAATACCTCCACCAGTGACACCATGTGATAATTTTTGTTTTGTAACTATTGCCTTTCAGTTTGTTAATTAACCAACTACTAAGTGTTGGACCACTAAAAAATGGAGAAAGCAACCATTTCTTCAATAATTTATTTCTGTTTTTGTTTGTAACTGTCCCGTTTCGTGCTTAACTACTAACAGCTTACAAAAGGCCGCCGGGTTAGATGTTTGTTGATTGTTTTCTTCTTTTTTTTTTTCATAAATTTTGCTTTGTGATGAATGGATTGTAATAATTTTTATTTTGTGTTTGCAATTATTTAGTTTTGTTTTGTTTTGTTAACTAACCAACCACTCATAAAACGAAAAATAAAAATCATTTCTTCAGAGGATTTGGTGTCGTTTTATTCATTGTTTAGACATTCCAGTTATAGGTACTTGTCATGTTGCAACTAGCAGAGATTAGGAACGATCTGTACATCTCAGGCCAAGATATCATCAAAAATTGTACTTCAAGCAAAATACTTATTGGGACCCTCTATTGAGCTGATCCTTAAATTCGACAAAATGAAAGAGGATAGAATGAATATATCACAATGTTTTTGAATTTCCCAGTCAGAAATGAGTAAGGATCATAATAAATTCACACCTTCTCGTATATGTTGTGCAAGTTAAATACAACAGCTTGGACCTATGTTTCATCGTTCACTTCGAAGAATTCCTGTGCTCCGGGTCAGTTTATAAACGTTAACATTTCTACATTAGTAAAGGGTGTCCAGCGGAGAACTTTACAGCGTCTCACCTCATATTTTATTTATGCAAAATGGAATTTGACAATGCGACTATTTTTTAAAAGACTGCATGTGCGACGCAAATGTAACGCCAATTCTCTTCGCTGACGACGCAGTTATACTTAGCGATAACGTCGAAGATTTACAGAACGCCTTAGATTCATGGAGAAATGCGCTAGAGAGAAACGGGTTTAAAATAAGTCGTTCAAAGACGGAGCATTTGACGTGCCCATTTGCGCATCCGTTGCGACCTGTTCCGGATATAATGTTAGACGGAATAGTTCTTCCGAAAAGCACTATCTTTAAGTACTTAGGATCAATCGTTAACATGTAAGCGAAATGTGACGACGACGTAAGCCACAGAGTGAGTGTGGGATGGATGAAATGGCAGGAAAATTCGGGTATCTTTTGCGACCGAAAATTTCCCCTTAAATTAAAGGGGAAACTCTACACCACGGTTGTTAGACCAGCTCTTATATACGTTCACAGTGCTGGACAATGTACGAAGCGTTTAAAAACAAAATGACGGCAGCGGAAATGAAAATGTTAAGGATGTCTAGTGGAGTCACTAAACGCGATTGCATTAGATCTACGCGTATAAGAGGAAGTCTACATATAAAGAATTCGGTAACCGAACAGCTTGAGGCGAATAGAATAAGTTGGTATTGCCACGTTCAAAGAAGATCTGCGGAAAATCCGGTTAAAAAGGCACTATCAACTACGGTCACTCCAACTGTAAGAAAACGAGGTCGGAAAAAGAATTCCTGGATTTCTCAGATGGCAAATGCGCAACAACGCCTGGGGTTAACCACTGAAGCGATCCAGGACCGAGAATTATGTAGACGCGTTCTGCGGTCTGCGACATTAGCCAACCCCATAAGCGGAGCAGCAGCGATGCAGTAAAAATGGGAAACTCGTTACGCATAAGTTCGTATAACGAGGAAAGGGTTAATAAAAGGATAAGAAGAAGAAGAAGAAGGAATTTGACAATGCGGATTACGATTTCCAAAACATGTCGTCTAAATGCAGTCCATTTCTCTCAAAACACTTGGATTTGTGAGGACGTGAGAGCAAAGCGTTGCTTCAATGCCGGTATCTTCAGGTGGACATTTTCTTGTAGGGTCTGTTCAGGGATTGCGATTGCATTAGATCTACGCGTATTAGAGGAAGTCTACATATAAAGAATTCGGTAACAGAACAGTTTGAGGCGAATAGAATAAGCTGGTATTGCCACGTTCAAAGAAGATCTGCGGAAAATCCGGTTAAAAAGGCACTATCAACTACGGTCACTCCAACTATAAGAAAACGAGGTCGAAAAAGAATTCCTGGATTTCTCAGTTGGCAAATGCGCACTACCGCCTGGGGCTAACCACTGAAGCGATCCAGGACTGAGCATTATGTAGACGCGTTTTGCGGTCTGCGACATTAGCCAACCCCATAAGCGGAGCAGCAGCGATGCAGTAAAAATGGGAAACTCGCTACGCATAAGTTCGTATAACGAGGAAAGGGTTAATAAAAGGATAAGAAGAAGAAGGCAAAAACATGCCTTCAAGGAATCTTAAGATTTTTAATAATTACCAATTTGGCCAACACTCTCACGGAGTATTTTAATCTTTGTAGATTAATGTCAACTTTTCCCGTAACAACCGCATCAGTGGAAAGATCATTTTCATGCCTCAAAAAAATCAAAAATTTCCTTAGAAATAAATGTGGACAGGAAAGATTGTCACATTTAGCTATTATTTCAATTGAAAAGCAATTGTTAAAAGAAATACAAGCTAAAGGCAAGTTTCATGACCAGATAATAGACAATTTTGCTTCAGAAAAAGAAGAATAAATTTATTGTACAAAGCTTAGTAAACTTTTAATTATTTGTTTTCCCTTAAATTCAAATCTTCAAGGTATAGCAAGATTTTTAATTATTACTGGTTTAAGGACTTTTTTTAATTTAACGTTTGTTGCTTCCGCTTCCCAAAAATTCACGCCTCGTGCCTGGTACATATATGTTGTTCTTGTCCTTTCCAGTTTCATACTTGTCTTTGTCCTTCTTTTTCTGTGTTTTTTTTTTGCAATTGCAATTGTGTTTACTTCAATTTTAGTTAATTTCAACTATGCTTCTTTTATCTTTAAATTTCTACGCACATGGTACTTGTTTTTTTTTTCTTATTTTGTACTGAATAGAAGAGTAATCCTCCTTTTTTCCAACAATTTTTTTCTGTTTTTTTTTTCTTTTAATTGTTACTAACTTTTTGTATTAGTTAATTCACTTTGCTGTGCAGTAGTTCATTTGATTTCTTTTTGCAGCTTTTTTTGCTTTTACCAGTAATGGATTTTTTTTTTTGTTTTATAAAGAATTTAACACTCAAGAGGGTATGAATACTCTTAAAATGCCAGAGCATGTGTTAAGTTTTTCGGAAAATGGGATAGAGAAAGAGAGGGAAAGATCTTTGGGCTCAGTGGGTGGCATCCAACATTTAATGGGTAGACTAATTACTAATTATTGTTGAATTTTAGACAACCATTCATCTCACATGATTTTGGTTGCCTGAAAAAAAAGAGTGTCCTTCGGTCGCGGTTGGGATTGAAGGCAGAACCCTCCGATTGGGAAGTCAATTTACTACCACTTGAGCCACGGCCACCCACGTTTGTTGTTTTGATGGACATATGTAACTCAGGGTTCCGTTCTGTCTCCGCCACTTCTAATCCAATTTATTCCTTTGGTGACGACAATACTCTCTGCTTTTCATATTCGTTCCTGGACTCACGTCCCTGCTCTTCGGCTGTAGGACGGGAATGGCAGCGTATGTTAAGCTCATTAAATTCTGATATTATCAGCATAACCAATTGGGAAACTACCAACAGAATGGAATTTAATGCTTCCAAAGCACAATGCTGGCTGCTGTCGCTAAAGCGAATTTCAAATACCCAACCATTATCCATGAATGGCACTTGCATAGTCGGAACCGAAAAACTTTCCATGACAACCTACGTTGGAATGACCACATATTCGAAGTTGCCAAAAATGCTGCGATATGTCCAGATTTCCTCAAGTGATGTAAGAAACATTTCACCCCCTCTGATCTGGCTTCAATATATAAAGCTTTTATTCGCCAAAAATTGGAGTACAATGCTCACATCTTTTCAGGTTCTCTCAAGACATCTTTGCGCCTACCAGATAGGATTCAAAACCTTGCGATAAAGCTCATAGGTGATGCTAATATTACCCAGTCGGTTGTCACCTTCGACCAACGGCGTAATGTAATTCCTCACCTTGTTCTATCGCTATTTTCACCACCAGTGCTCCGCTGAATTTGCCAATAGAATTCCATCAATTCAAACTTCTCACAGTAACACCCATCTCGCTATGAATGCTCATCAAGCCAACTTTCGGACATACCCTGAAATATCGTGATACTTTCCTAAGCCGAACAATTCGCTTATGGAATGCCCTGCCAAGCTCTTTACTCCGTAGTCATTACAACCTCCAAACATTCAAGACCAACGTACATCGGTACCTCTCTTTCTATCCTCCCTAATTTTCCATCGCCCGCGCTGTGTGCAATCGTTATAAGGGTAAGCACCCTTAAAAAAAATCAAAATAATAATGATTTTCTTATATATAATTGCTTACAGAAACTAGTCTAACTTAAATGGCAGTGAAATATTTTTGAGATGCCGCTGTATATTCATTTTATATAACATCCCTTCGTTCAATGCGCTTACGCTTACGGAAAAAGATTGATTTACAACACACCACCAAGTGTTCGGCTACTGGTGGTCAGTTAGTTGCAAAGCAAATTTCAATTTATTTAGCAACAAAATGTCAGTTGAATTTGTGTCACGGACACATGGGTTCGACTCGCCAGAATCCTGAAACAACAGTCCAATCGACACTCAATGCGATTTCATTTCAGCCAGAGCCGGCATGTATAATGTAAGCGACTATGTATGTAACTATCTATTTTCTGATTCAAAAAGCTACAAAATCCTTCAACTTCTTATGCATATGCATACATACATAAGTACTCGTATGTAAATATGCATCCATGCCTAGCTATGCATCTTCTAAATCAAACCACAAAGAAGCACAGCCCAGAGAGAATGAAAAGCAACAACAACAACAGAAAACAAATTTTTATTTATTAGGTATTCAATGCAATTGCATTTTTTATTCGAAAGAAGAAAAACAAAATCTTGTTTGGAACACTACTCGTAGTAGGTACATTGGTAAATTGAAATATTTAACCAGCAATCTCTCGGCAAAGCCAATAATTAACCAGGCCCAGGATAATGGCTGTGAAAGCCCATATTACCCAGAACTCTTTCTGTTTAAATACAAGATACTCTCCCTCGAATTCATCCGGATACTCATAGTCTTCAACGACCTCGTTATCACCCATATCTTCGCCCCAGTTGCCACTTGCCATTGATCAATCTGAAAATATATATATTTGTTTTCTCATCTTCAAAAATGCACTTTTCTAATAAAAATAAAACGAAAATACCTGTCAAAGGAAAACTAAAAGAAGAGTTTCAAAATTCAGAATATTGAAGGTTTGAATTCCTGAACTTCCTTGGCAGCCTCTCGTTTCGCAAATGAAAATGAAATTCGACTGAATAGCTGAACTGTTTGCAATTTCCCAATACTATAAAACAAATGGTGTTAAGACCCCTTAAATAAGAACCAGTGCAGCGGCGAATCCATTTTTCCCCTTCTTCGTGTTACTTACCTACATACGAGTCGAAATGTATGTAGCAAATTTTTGCGAAATTTTCTCCATGCATGGTATGGAAGATGATTGCATCATCGTTCAACCGAACTAACGGTATTCTTCAACTTCTCTCGCAAGAAAAAAAACAACCATATGCCCTTTTATACATGTGCGTATGTACGTATCTCAGAATTGCGTACCGCTTACCTTTTAAAATAAAATTCGATTTTTGCCCAAATACTCGTATTCTCCATAAAACGATGAAAATTTAATGAAAGAAAGGCTCCATTTTGAAGACACACAACCGAGGCATAAGTGATTTGAAAATTCCCCAACTTTTCGCACCATATACAAGAACAACACAGGCACACACAAAATTTTTTTAGAAAATAAAATTCATTTAAACACATTCATTGTTGGAAGGAAACGAAACATTGTAGTTTTAGATACTATTTACTTTAAATTGTTGAAAAAAAGTATATTTGTAGGAGCCATGCCGTGATAGCTATTACCAGAATGATGCCACAGAAGAAGCAACTCCCTTCCTGGTCCTGCTCGTATTCCTCTTCGAGTTCGTCCGGATCTTCCTCCAGAAAATCATCCTGGTCATCGTGCATAATTTCACCCCAGTTTACAGCCATTTTTGTATTCTTCTTAAGATCAGCGAATTGAAATTGTTTTTTTTGTTTGCTTTTACAACAAATTTGAAATTTAAGGTCTTGCTCAGCAGGCGGTCAGTTTGAATATGAAAAATAATAATTATCTGGCGGCGAATTTGACAGCGGCGAATAGCTACGGCAGGAAATGTATATGTTTATGTATATATATAGGAAATGCATATTTCCTGCAGATATTCGACCACCAGAGTTGCCAATTCTTCGTTCTGATACTAAATACAATACTACTCGTAGATATGGAGCATTTATTCCAAATTCGAGAGAAATAATTTAGCTGCAACGCAATCATAGATGAAAAGGTTATTGAATGTAAACACTTGCGCAATTGTATGGTAGCTTAGGTATTCCTTGAAACAACGGCTTCTAATCTCGGCAGCTAGGTCCTTCAATTTTAGAGTTACGTGCTAAAAAAAAAACACTAATAATAATTTTTGTTACCAACATGTAGTACATTCAAAGGAACAATGTTTTAGGATTTTCTGAAGAAATTGAAATGAAAACTTGTTTCCTTTTGAGGAAGTTCGTAAGGGATTTTGTGGATACTGATTGGGATAGTCATATCATAAGGTTATCTGTCTGTTGAAACTGTAAACATTGAGCTTCACCTGGATACTGTGTCGTTTCTCAGAGAATTCTTACGAAAAAGCGCCGCAAATATTCTGTGCCTTTCGGCCAAAGACATATGAAATGGAGAAGCACAAATTGGCTAAATATTGCCTGCGGTGCGGTTAGAAAACAAGGCTGACCTCCTCTGTAGATCCCACAATAAAGGACAGCTTTTGGTCGACGTAAATACGTTCTGCTGCTTTCTAGAGGGAATCTCTCTACTTTTTTTTCCACTGTAAGTGCATTTTCAAAGCACCATCTAAGTGCAATGGAGTGTTATAACTCTCACTGGAATGTGAATGAACTCTCTTCTATCAGTCGTTCAACTACAATTCCGGAACTGCTGCCAACGTGATCCTCTTTAGGTGATACTTACTTATGGTCCTATATATTCATATGTTCGCTTCAAAATCAAATAAATTGAAGATCTCCTCTTCATCCAAAATTGTGTTCATCCTATTCGGATTATCCAGGACTACGTGCCTGGGTATAGAACAAGTTTTACTCTATGGTGACTGATTTGAAAATGGCTGAACAATTGTGGGCAACAAATTTGCGCATTGAATCCCTTTTCTGTAGACACACCATGTAGGGCTATTAAATGCATAATTCCACCCTTCTATTAATCTTCTGTTTGGGCACGTTCTTTAAGAAGACAATGGATTATACATATATTGTAGCTGCGGGTAGTCGTTGACGGTTGGTGAATTCAAAGATAGCATTCCCCGTGTGGCTTGAGTCGATTTTCCGTATTTCTGTCGGTGGTCAGAGAGACTCGATCCTATCAACACAAACAGAAGGATTAAGATTCAGTTTAACGCAGTTTGTAGTGAAAAAAAACGAACGTCATCGAGTAGAAAGTGAATAAGGCTCCTCGACTTTGCCATACGAGTATTTGCAAAGTGATTATGACAAATTGACTCGGCTCTACTGAGCCTTTGACCTAATTTAACCCAAACTAGGGCGATTGTTGTCTCTAAATTATCCCATCTGAAGGTGGTAGTCACAAAAATCTGTAGCTAACAATCTTCCAACCACCATCAACCTGAATCCAAGAGTCGGGAATGACATTTTTAATATTTTACCATTTCCACCCTTATTCACATTGTTCCGTCAATTGCTAAACAAAGTCTAACAGTGGTGAATGCTGTCAAGGGGGATAATCTTAACAAAAGACTTTCAAGGTGTGGCCACAGAGAAGCCATACATTGCAGGAATATTTAAAAAGAGAGCCAGCTCCGTCAGGAAAAATATGAAGTAAACAATAGAGCGGGTTTGGTTGATTGGAATACACTCAAGTTACTCATAATCCGTGTAGAGCACGAAATTCCTCCTAAATTGTCTTGTTCGATTTTTTCCATCATAATTCGAGGAGATAAAGTGGTCAATTAGACAGTAGATTGGTCAGGAAATCATGCCACTAAACCTTCTCCAAATACACTACCTTGCCCAGTAGGAGCATTATTTCTTTTTTCTATCTCTCTCATCAGCAAACTCACCTAATTACAAAGTTGAATTCAAATTAGTTAAATTGGAAGCAAGTGAAGCAACAGATAAAATGCTTCCACACTAATCCAACACATGCTACATTAGTAGCAATAACAAGTGCGAGATGGCAACTCTGTGTAAGGGTAGAAATTAACAAATTCGCCAACAGTCCTAAAAAAGATAATTTTTCAGCCACAAACATGCTAAAACAAGAACAAAAAGTGAACGATACGATCCGTGTAATAGAGGGTATTTGTCGAAACGTAGTTTGTTACTTTTCACACGATTCAGCCGCCAAATCGTACTTCGTTTTCATATCCAAAGTGACTGGCTGTCAGAGAAGGCTTAAAATTTCTGGTTCAAAGTTAATTCAGTAAATATACATATATAAATACATATCAGTGCATATATTCACACAGGACTGTAAAAAGAGCAAGACAACATTTTCTTACAAATCTTAAGAGGAATACGAAGATGTCCGGACGCTGGGAGAGAATGGGCGATAACCCACCTGAATTAATAGGCGAAATTCCGGATAATGACGATCGAAATCTCGCCTTTTTGATTTGGTTGCTCATAACTTTACTCATAGTATGGCCCAGAGAAGTCGACATTTATCTATAAGTTTAAAGGATATCACTGTGTTCTGTTTGCTTCGATTGTAGTTATGAATGTGATTAAATGAGAAAAAAAAATCGGTGTGTTTGCGTTGTATGTAGCTGGTGTGAAAGATTGGTCAATTTTCAGATCATTTTGTCGTTTGTGGCTTTGGTTGGTTGTGTGTTTTTTTTTAATGAATCCTAATTTCATCAGATTTTGGTCATTTAATTCAGAAGCTTTGGGCAAAAATCTAATTTTGTTTCAAAGTTAAAATCTACGCATTTCTAAAGCTAATTACGGATTCACATATATATATATATATATATGTATATGTATGGAGGGCCAGGTGGTTGTTTTTCGTTTCTCTTTTGAGAGAATTTCAAAAGTACCGTTAGTTTGCTGAGCGGCGAACGCATTCATATTTGCATACCTATGAGCCAAAAATGCGCGGCCACATAATAAATTTAATTCATGGATTAAAGAAGAAAAAATTTAAAAAAAAAATTTATATATATTTTCAGATTCCAATCATGTATTTAGCACCACATGAGTTAAGTTGTGCCAATTATTGTTGACGTCCGGTTAAATGTAGAGCACTTGCACCATATAGCATCCGACATAATCGACCATCGAGGCCGCTATTTGCCGTATTGTTGTTGACCATTTTCGCGAAACATTTTATTTGGGAGGTGCTGTGGCACCGAGATGCATAAGACGATTGTGTACTGAAGAGAATATTGCATCCGTTCAGGAGATTCGATTATCGATTCGACGTCGTCCACAACAACTTGGTCTTTGTCCGTTCACTTTATGGACAATTTTATTGGCACGGTTTTGCGTCGATATTTCGGTGAATGGGCCGAAACTAAACTGGGAATCCGCTGTTTTATCGAAAAATCATCATCATGTTCAGCGAAGAAGCTCATTTGTGGCTCGATGGGTATGGAAATGAGCAAAGTTGTCGCGAACATAATCCACATGAGATGCACGTTTTAGTGAGATCTGTGGGGTGGAGGAGTCATCAGACCATAATTTGTCGAAAATAAATCTGATCAGCGTTATACGGTCAAGGGAAATGACTTTTTCGTTCACCAATTGAATGGCATGCTTGTGTAAGGGATGTAGTTCCAGAAGGATGACGCTAAGTACCATACGAAAAACAAAAAACACTGTGGTGCAGGCAGCCCGGTATGGGCCATGGAATAGCTTCTTGACACTCATTTGTGTTGCTCATGTTGTCATTTTTGTCACATCTGAGCGGGGCATACGGTTTATCGCCGAATCCGAACGGCACTCCTTAGAAGCTTTTTCATATGCAATTTTACTTTCGGGAGTTTGCCATTGCCTCTCGAAGGGGTGATGACGATTCGAAAAATTCTTGGTGATGCCGGGGATCGAACCACGGACCCTCTGCGTGATAGTCCAGTGAGAAAACCATCGCGCCATCGCCACCATCGTGCCATGGAAATGGAAACGCTGATAAATCGTCAGCTCATGAAATATCTCGAAACACGAAAACTTCGTAATGACCGGCAGTACGGTTTTAGTAGCATTAGGTCCACTGGTGAGTTGATGGCATGTCTCACCGAAAAGGGGAACCAAAGTCTACATCAATCTGGCGAAAGCAAGGTAGTTGCACCTGATATTTCTAAGGAATTTGACAAAGTTTGGCATCAGGCTCTTTTGTCGAAAATGCGTGCATTTGGGATCGACGACTCTCTTCTTCGATGGATTAGAAATTACCTTTCAGAACATTGTCTTGGATGGTTTCAGGTTTGATATTCACAAAATAAATGTTGCTGTGCCCCAGGAGTAGTGGATTATCTTTCCGCAGAAACAGATTTTTATGTTGCTTCAACAAACAAAAAATTCAATGCAACCGGTTTTTTTCAGGTGTTTTATTTTCCACTGCCAAGGTACAAGTGCAGTCACAAACTTCTTCTAGCTTACATCTCACATGTGTTGTACAGAAAAATATAACAGAACACAAACAAAAAGCGAATAGAGAACAAATGAGATAAACATAAAGCCAAGCAGGTATAGCCATCGTGCGGACTAGTGTTTGCAGGTTGCGACTGTCACTGTACCATAGCTGGAGAACAACATGCATGCGGCTGTTTCCTTGCTGTCTTGCGTGGCATCATGTGGATAGCGGATCAATTGAAGAAAGCAACATGTTTACCGATGCTGTGGTACTTTATTGGGACGCATGCTCTTGTTGCTGATTTTGGCTTCGGGTAAACATTTTGTTTCCAAGCGCATACATGCTCCCGCTGTTGCTAGGCAGTTGTCCATATGGATGGTGTAGTCGAGATGTTGCTAAGCTATTTGACTTCATGCACTGTGTCGTATACGTTTTATTTTATTTTAGATTTAAAAAAAATTAAATAGTTTTGTAATATGTGATTTTTAAAGAATGATTGCTTTTGTTACGTTTCCTGTACAACGTGTATATTTAACATTAAATCATTTTACAGATTTAGTTTGGTTAATTGCAACATTTAAGGGTTCTTAATTATTTGATTAATTCCAAAAATTTGGATATATTTATTGATAGCAAATTATGTTCAATTCCTATAATTCATTTGTGTTTTACCTACAACTAAATAACAACTAGAATAAAAACAAAAAAATAGATGAAGAAGACAAGAAGAAAAAATATTTTGCTAAGCCAAGACTAAAGTATCAGATATGTATTGTATGTATGTAATAAAAGACAAATGTAATTAATAATGTTTCTTTGTTTTAATTGAGTTTCATTCACTAATTTAATGTAACGAAAATATATGATAATTCAGTTTTCAGAAAATAATTTAATGTAGGTGCTTCAACATAGCGACCCCACAACATCGAATTTCAATCAGCCGTTCATAGACCTCCGTGAGGAATCAACGTGTTTCGGCTACTCATAAAAGTAATTACAAAAAACGTAGTGAGTTACATAGACAATAAGACTCGGTATTGACAAGTGTTTCGGTAGCCCGGGTGGTAGTGCCTTCGAACAAGTAAATCAGGGGTCGTGGGTTCGATTCCCCCAAAAGTTTAAGTGAGGTCTTTTCTTTGTTTTGTTTTTAAATTAAAACAGTCAAAAGAACACCAAAGTGCGATCGGACGATAAGCAAACAGGAGCGGTCCGCTATTCCAATAGCGGGACCGGCAGATGAAGAAATGTCATCCGATGATCAAGCCGTAATATCGGCCCATCCAGAGGCAATGACCAAACGGAGGAGGAGAGTGAAACCAACTCCTAAACTTGTGAAGCGCCCTTCCCTTTCAACGTCTACCGAAAAGCTGCCCGGTAGAGCGAGGGAAGAGGTGCCAACAACATTGGCAAGGGCAGCAGAACAAAATCGAAATAGGGAAGTCGTAGACAATGACGACCTAGAGCCTAGAGCACCGGAACCGGCAAATGACATGCTAGCTATCTTGCTCTCTATCCAGGGGCAGATGGCTCAGCTGCAACGTCAAAATACCGAGCAAGCTACGCTGCTAGATCAAATATACGCACTGCTTCCGAGCCTAACGCACCTCCAGTCGTAATGGGTACGTACATGGCGGAGCAAACCCTGAAGTTTCTTGCAGTGAATGTTAATTCACTGATTAGGATTGAGCGAAGAGACACACTGTTTAAGTTGCTTAAAGACCAAGCCCCTGATGTGCTTTTGGATAGCGAAACTAAGCTAACCAAAAGACACAAAATGAGGCACAGAAGGTATAAAATCATGCGAAGATATCGACCCAACTCCATACAAGGAGGAGGCGTTGCAATCTTCGTAAGAAAAGGTATACGTTTCAAAAGAATATACAGTCGTGTAGTACGTAGGTTTCAGGTGCTAGAAACATGAATCATGTGTATCCCTCTCCGTAGTGGAAAGCGGTTATACATGGTGTCAGTTTATGCATCCAAGACTGGAATTGGAGGAAAACTATTTTATTATCGGCGGAGATTTCAACGCCAAACATAGCGATTGGGGAAATAATACACCAAACACTAGAGGGAACCAACTATTCAATTGGTGGACTCAACACAGTGTTATGTATAGACTCGGCCTAAAGGCGACGGATAGTCCGTCGTTTCCTAGACACGGCTCCTATTTGGATCTCCTGCTGTTTGACACACGAATACAACTGACAGGTATGAACCAACAAACTGTAAACTGTCTTCGCACTTTTGTGTATGACAGTGACCATTGCGGTCTTAGTACCGAAATAACCGTTCCGAACGAAAATGCGGAATTGGATGAGTGTGTTCAAAGGCATTCCCACAACTATAGTAGAGTGCGTTGGACACACTTCTCCAGAGCACTCTCCTCGAATTCGCTCTACCTACCGTCCAACAGAAATCTGTCAAACGAGGAGATTGACAGATATCTAAAACTAATGGACGAGACAATTAAACGAACAATGGACACAACGATACCTCGGTATCAATACACTGACAACGAAGACTTGTTCCGCAATTCAACTATAGACGCACTGCACCGACATAAAAGTCGACTACTCTCAAGACTGAAGACCTTGTACAGACAGTTTACTGACAGACAAAACCCGGAGATTTTGACATTAAAGTCGTCGATCAAAAACCTCCAAACATTAATAAAAGAAAATTACAGGGCTTCTGTAAGTTTGTATTGGAACAACAGAATTCAGGCTGTAAACACCAACAACCCGCAAATAAATAAAACTTTTCGGAGGAAAGATCAAGACAACCTTTCATGTCTTAAATCGCCCGAACGACTGACAATAAACGCATACTTTCAACAGCAGGCATAGATCCAAATGAGGCTATTGATGATGACAACTTCTTTGTGATCGAAGATCCGCACGAGAAGGTCGAGGCTATAGGAGCGACTTTCCAGGAAGTGTACAAGGCGAATGACACGATTGGCCAAACGACTTGGAAACTCGAGTCCTTTTGCACAATTTCTATCTTCGAAATGAATTAGTGAACTGGCGAATCGAGAACTCGGGTTTCACCCAGTTCAGTGACGAGGATATGGCAAATAATGTCATCGCCAATGAAAGGGAACAACCCCCGTTCATTTCGAAGGAAGAACTCCAAACGATCTTCGACACAATTAGAAGTAAAAAATCAGTGGGAATCGACATCTCCCACTAGAAGAGGTGGACATTTACACCACCCTGTTTAACAATGCAATGAATAATGCACATTATTCAGCGTATTGGAAAACTGCGGTGGTACATCCCATTCCCAAAAGGGATAAAGACACCTCCAATCCGGCGAATCTCCGGTCGATCAGTCTCCTTCCAAACATCAGTAAGGTTTTCGAAAAAGTCATCAATAGAGTCCTGACTAAGTGGGTTGAGGACAGAAATATAGCTCTGGATAATCAATTCGGTTTCAAGGCGGGGCATGACGTTATTCATGCCGCGTCTAAACTGGTTTCTGATATCCAATGGAACAAAGCCAAGAAACAGTACACGGGTGCCTGCCTGATTGACTTGGAGAAGGCTTTCGATACCGTATGGTTAGAGGGACTTTTCTACAAGTTGAACAGACTGGGCATTAGTAAACCACTGCTGTATATTCTTTTCAATATGCTTTCAGATAGACAATTCATCGTGAAAAATGGCGATGTGACTTCTACTGGTACATTCAACATTAAAAACGGTCTGCAACAAGGTGCGGTCAATTCGCCAATCCTTTTCAACATTTACACAAGTGATCTGATAGGTTCACTTTACCATGCAGACGACTTAATCGCGTACAGATCAGGTCCAAAGATTGAGGTTATAAACATTCTTTTCCAACGTGACTTCGATAAAATTAAACAATATTGCGACGACTGGAAGTTGCAGATCAACTTTCAGAAGTCGGAACCCATTCAGTTTAGGACGCCTTTGTCTGGGGCCTCTACGGATATCAGAAAGAATTGGCGAAAGTTTCAGATCGTGGGACAACACGGGCAGCCACTTGTTTGTCGAAATGTAGTCAGATACCTTGGGATCTGGCTAGATCAATATCTGTATTTTAACAAACATATAGATGTTGCTCTGGCCAGAGCCAAAGGTGCTTTTGCCCTTACAAAAAGACTGTTTTATAGCAGGCAACTCGATGCGAGGGTAAAGGTGATCTGCTACATGGCCCTTATTAGGCCTATGCTTATATTTGGTTGTCCCGTGTGGTTCAACGTGAGAGCAAGTCTTTTGGAAAAGATTCGGGTGTTTGAGAGGGCTTGTCTTCGCTTATACAGAACACCAGAGTCTGAGTACATAAAATTCTATTCTAATGAGGTCTTGTACAATAGGGCGAACCTAATAAGAGTGGACAATTTTGCTATTAAGCTGACTCGAAGGCACATTGCAAGAGCAATGACCTCGTCGAACAACCTGATCTCCGGGGCTTGCTACCCTAATTATTTGTATCATGAGAGAGTTCGCGTTGACGGCTTTATCCCTCCAGAAGCGTTCCTCTACCTCGATATGAAAGGTCTGATCCAGGACAGATTAGCGGTGTCGTTAATCTTCCACGTCGCTCTAACAGCTGCGGACAAGCGACTCAACTACGACAGAGACGTCGCACACGGCAGTGCGAAGCGTCTCCGGTTTAGTAGGCGGTAGGGAGTCGCGACATTAGGGATGTTGCTCGGCAGCACCAACAATTTTCGTGGCTTGCAAAAGAAGGAGAAGCTCCATCATCGAATTCCTCTAGTGCAGGGTAGCTCCATTAAGGAGCAGAGTTGGTCAGCCTAATCTTTTTTAGCCGTGGCCGGCTTACATAGATGTAGGTAGGGTTAAGGTAGATTTAAGAGTAAAAATTTAAAAAAAAAAAAATAATAATAATAAAAACTGAAAAAAAAAACAGAGATGGGTAATCTTTTCTAAAAAAAAGTGGTAATCCAAGCCACACCAAAGAAACAAAAAGGAAATAATACTTGTACAATAAGTTAGCTTAAGTAGGTTAAGTAGGCTTAGGATTTATTTTAAGTAGTCGGTAAGTTTTAGTTTGTAAGTAAAAAAAAAGTACATTTACTAAGTTTTTTATTTAATAAAATGTATTTTCTTAGTTGTAGTCTTAAATTAATGTAACTAAAAAAAAGGTACTGTACGGAACGTCGAAAGACATGTAGATTAAGAATTATGTTAAACTTAGAGTGTCCGCATGGGGCCAGTAAGTTATAATAAGATAGTTTTCTAAGTTATTTAAGCTAATTTTTAAGCGTTTTTTTTGTATAGCTTGTAAGAATTTCTGAATTTCAAAAATAAAAATGCATTTAAAATAAAAAAAAAAGCTATTGCTTCTCACTCGGAGGGTCAAGGTTCGAATCCTACTCATGACAAGTTTTTTATTTGTGTAATTGGAACTCAGTCAGAAAAATCTGCGTGTGAAGGCATAACACTGACATGTAGATTTGGCTGTTGTAGAGTTTCAAGCACAAAAACAACCGTTAAAATTTACAACCTGAATCATTCCGAGTGAAGAAAAACTCTCCGTCCTATTCGGACTCCCACCCCTGGAGAGTCAATATCGAAACCAAACACACCTGAGTTTCAAACCACTACATCACAACATCCTTTTATCTTTCCCCCCGCGCCCATGCAACAGTATAAGGGTATCATAAACCCCTTGAGGCGCGCGTAAATTATAAAATAAAAAAAAAAGATCAAAGTGCTTGACGATATTAGAATTCAATATGACAGCGAATACCTTTCACTGCTCTGCTTACTTGATTTCTCGAAGGCCTTTGACACGATCAGTCATGAGGTTCTTTGCACTAAACTGAAACTTTACTTTGGTATGAGCGATTGCTTGGTGTGCTAGATTAGGAATTACCTTACAAATCGTATTCAAATAGTTATTGCTAACTCAAAATGCTCTCAACCAAAAAATATAATTTATGGAGTTCCCCAAGGTTCAGTTCTTAACCCAATTCTTTTCTGTCTTTTCATTAATGATTTACCGCAAGTGTGTCGAAATACATATGTACATATTTTAAGCCGATGACGTGCAGATATACCTTTCTCGACCACTTGGCCTGGTGGAAGATCTTGTGGATAGATTTAATTCGGACTTGTCTTCCATTGCAAAATGGTCTCAAAACAATGGTCTGATTCTAAATCCAAAAAAGAGTCAGATAATTTTAATTTCAAAAAAAATTTACAATGTCGAAGAGTTACCGCCTATTTTTCTCAACTCCACAAGGCTAATCTTCTCTGACACCGTGGTGAGTCTTGGATATAAAGTAAATCGGTCTCTTTCTGCCACTGATCATGTAAACTTAATTAAAGCGCGTGTATATGCAGGATTGCGAAAGCTCTGGCTGTTTTCTAGTTTTACACCTGTTAGCACCAAACTGAGGTTGATAAAGTCCATTCTTTTGCCCATTTTTGATTATGTCATAGTTATCTACTGCAAACCAGATTCTCTCTGCCAGCACAAATTACTTGTTGCTTTTAACGATATAGTTCGATATGCATTTGGAGTAAGAAGATACGACCATATAATCCTTTACCATAAGAAGGTCCTTGGGTGTTGATTTTCTAATTTTTGGACATTAAGATGCTGGGTGTTTTTACATAAATTTAATCACCACCGAATTAATTTGAAAAATTGAAATTTGTTCAGTCACCTAGAACTTTCAATCTTATCTCGCCCTCTTATACATATCTTAACTCGTCTCATCTCATCTTTGTTCATGTTTCCAGACTGTGGAATTCACTGCCTACCACCATTATATAAGAAATAGGAGCTAAGCAATTTAAATGTGCCCTATTTGCACACTTTTCATCTTTGTAATCTATTCTTCTCTTCCTTTCTTTATTTCAAGTTTCTTTTCCCTTTATGCTTCCTCAATTTTCTCCTTCCTTTCCTCAGTATTACGAATATTCTTTAAGTTAGTTTAACATTTGATTCAAAACCTGCAAATTTAGTTTATTCTTTCACTTGATGTTTTAATTGTGCTCTTTTTTGCATAAACTAATTGAATGTGGTAAACTAATTTGAATGAGCTTTCATGTACTATAAAAGACTTCTGCTCTTAGTTGTACCCTGCCAAATAAAATTGAAATTGAATTGAATTGAACAAAATACGCACATACTATAATATTTTTGCTTACTAGAACTCACAAAAATATTCCTCCTACTCCAAACACACTGATAATGGACAACATCACTCCATTATAGGCATTCCTTCGATATCGCCTACTTAAAACAAATCCCATACCAAAGTCAAAGTAAAATCTCCTCTTTGCTTACCGTTTAACGGCATGTAAGGAATGAGTTGAGTGTATGCATTTCAAAAACTCAATAAAGAAATCCAAAAACCATGACATCAGATGCGGAAATATTGACTGGTTTATTGTCTTACTTTCAACGAGTTACATATCCTTGAAAAAGGGGGTAGAAAGGTTTTTCTTACACTTCACAGTGGTCGATTTCATAGGCCAAAAATAAAAATAAGAAGTCTGAAATTTGATACTGTATGTATCAAAATTATTTCTTATAAGAACAATAAACTTACTTACTTTAGGTGGCGCTACAGTCCGGGGTGGACCTGGGCCCTCAGTCAACAAGCTTCTCCAGCCAGCTCGATCCCTGGCTAGCTGCCTCCAGTTTCGCACGCTAAGTTGGCTGAGGTCCTCTTCCATTTGCGTGCGCCACCTGAGTCTTGGCCTTCCTCTACTGCGCTGTCCCTCGGGATTGAATTCGAAGACTTTCGGACCGGAGCATTGGTGTTCATCCGCTCTACATGACCCAGCCCATCTTAGCCGCTGGATCTTCACTCTTTTGGCTAGGTCGATGTAGCTGAACAGTCCATAAAGTTCGTCGTTGTATCTCCTCCTCCACTCACCGTCAATGCAGACGGGACCAAAGATCACTCGTGGAATTTTTCTCTCAAAGCAACTAAGAGCACCCTCATCCATTTTTGATAATGTCCATGCCTCTGCACCATAGAGCAGGACCGGGATTATTAAGGTCTTAAATAGGGTAACTTTGGTTGTTAGAGAGAGGGCTTTGCTAGTAATTGCCTTCTAAGCCCAACGAAGCAGCGATTGGCAAGAGTTATTCTTCGTTTGATATCAGCGCTGGTGTCGTTGTCTGTATTTATAGCGAGCGTAGGTAGACAAAGTCCTTAACTACCTCAAAGTTATATCTGTCGAGGGTGACATTCTGTCCGAGACGTCGGTGTTGGTTGTCCTTTTTGCTTGACAGCATATACTTGGTCTTGCCCTCATTGACCGCTAAACCCATTTTCGCCGCTTCCGTCTCAATACTCGCGAAAGCGCCACTGACATCACGCTGCTTTCTCCCGATTATGTCAATATCGTCGGCGTATGCGAGTAGTTGGACGGACTTTTGAAAGATAGTGCCTCTTGTGTTTGCTCGTGAGTTTTGCACTATTCTTTCAAGTACGATGTTTAAAAAATCCCATGACAGCGCATCGCCTTGTCTAAATCCTTTCTGGACATCAAAGGTCTCGGTGAGATCTTTACCGACCTTGATGGAGCAGCGTGCATTCTCCATCGTCATCCTGCACAGACGGACGAGTTTGGCAGGGATGCCAAAACTAGACATTGCTCTATATAGCTCGTCTCTATAGATGCTGTCATACGCGGCCTTAAAATCGATGAATAGGAGGTGGGTATCGATCTTTTAGGTCTTGTTAAGGAGCTCATAGAAGGCATCTTTTGTTCCGTCATCTTTCTCCTCTGTGGGAGCGTGCGCGCATATCAGGCTAATGTTGGTAAATTTATCCTTAATGCGGATTACTACGAGGCGCTCGTTAACATGCCGGAAACTCAAGATTTCAAACAACAAATCCGCATCCAAAAAGGCGCTGCTTTTGCCGTCAATAACAATCGCCGTAGCGATTGACTAACAATCGTAGTAGATGTCGCAGTGTTTCACACTCTTGTGGGTTGTCAACAGTAGATCCGTCCGTATCCGAGGCTTGTTGTTGCTTCTTAACTTCTGTATTTTTTCTATGGCCGGGCAGAAGGGTTACTTGCATCACGGTTTTTCCATATCGTTCCGATCCTGCATGATTTGTGATTAAATTTTGATCATTGATGTATGAAAATTGTTATTTTTATTGTATTTTATAAGCACATAGTTTAAATCATGTTAATCATAAAATTAATGAGCTTGGCTGGGAGGACTATTAGCTTTTTGGATGCAAATTAAAATGCTCCGATTTAAGTGTTCCGGTTATTAAAATGCCTTTCATCCCCTTAAAAGTGTGAACACGACGTGCATGAGGTTAAAACAGAAACAACACCCAGTTGCACGGTTTTGGTGGTAATCGGTCGAAGGCATAACAGCATGCGGTCGCAGGAGTTGAGTGTTTTCTTGAGATTAAGAGTAGGTACACGTTGTACACGGCCAACTGAAAGCATGCCATTTTCTTTCCCTTCAACGTGTGATATTTATGTATACGAGTATATATGTTTGTATAACTCTGCGACTACGAATCAAATCGTTGAATCAGTAGTCAGTATGGGCTACTTCAAAGTATTTGAAACTGAGGTCAGTAAGGATTTTTAGGACTAGGTACTCAGCAAGGTGAAATAGAAATGATTCAACGCCAGTTCTCATACCTACATGCAAGAGGGTGACTGACTGCGGTATATTGTATTCCGGTCCCTTTCATCTAAGTGACATAAAGGGTCTGGCCTTGCAGGGTGAGGTATACAATAATTTTGTTCGTTCATTCTAACTTTTTACATTTGCAGTTACACGAACGAGCAAACATTATTCCTAACGTCAGACATTTAGGCGTCGGACTATCACAATACCGGCTCATTCCGTTGCCAGTCGTGGGGGCGTATAAACAAATGTCAATAGGCACAAATCTCCAACTGCTTTGTGTCGAGATAATGTGGGTTAACTATACATGGAGACGAGCTATTCAGAGCAATGTCTAGTTTCGGCATCCCTGCCAAATCCGTCCGTCTGTGCAGGGTGACGATGGAGAATGCACGCTGCTCCATCAAGGTCGGTAAACAACTCTCCGAGACTTTTGATGTCAAAGAAGGATTTAGACAAGGCGGTGCGCTGTTATGCGATTTCTTTAACATCCTACTTGAAAGAATATTGCAAAACTCACGCGAGTTACATATCCATAACGACGAAATCCACATTTCATTTATGTACCTTGCATTAATTCATTATCATATTTAAACTTATCCTTGTTCACCTTGAATTAATAAATGCACTTTCCCACAGATTTGCTGCTATTATTGTAGAGGAAGCATAAATTAAGTATAAAAACCAATGTAAAAACAATCATTTTCAGAAGTCTTGTGAATAAAGTGGAATACGGCGTTACGCTGTCCAAAAAACAGTTGTGTTTTTTTTTTCCACCAACCTCTTGGTCGAACCTTTAACTCGCGCAAACACCAGAGGCACAATCTTTCAAAAGTCCGTTCAATTACTCGCATACGCCGACGATATTGACTTGATTGGAAGAATGCAGGCTTACCGCCGATGGAAACGCTTTCGGATAGACGAGCTCCACCAAGTCTACAAACACTTAAGAAATAGTGTTGTTCGTGAAATAAGAGCTGCCAAGTCACAGTTTTATTCAAATCGCCTGAATACCAAGTAAGATGGCCGCAAATTATGGAGTAACCTTCGTGAGCTAGGGATTGGTAAACAAAAATTAAGCTGCCCCAGTGATATTGATAACAATGAACTAAATCGTATGTTCTTATCGATTCATCCTATAGCCTCAGCAGTAGATCAAAATAGGACTTATCGTGGCCCCGCTGTCTCAACAGATACACCGTTTTTTTTTTTTTTTTTTTACAAGAATAGAAAGCACAGATGTAGTCGAAAGTTTTTTGTCTGTAAATCCTTCTAGACTTCTTCAAAGCTTTCGATATGGTCGACCACCCCACTATTATGGATATATTACGTCATTATTTTAATATGTCCCTCTGTCCTATAAAGTTACTTTCGTCGTATCTCAGAGAAAGAAAACAGGAGGGTGTTCTGCTAGAATTTCTTCCTTTAGTGTGAGGTGTTCCCCAAGGATCGATTTTGGGACCTCTCTTATTCTCTCTGAATTCATCAAAGCACTTTTACGCCGACGATATTCAAATTTATAAAAGTTGTACTCTTGAACTTATCGAAAATTGTGCCAGTGATTTGAATGTAGATCTTCACAGGATCTTAGTTATTTAAAAAAGAAGCTAGAGCTATCCTATTTTCCAGCCATCATGCTGAACAATTCAGCAATAGAATTCGTTTAAAATTCAAAAAATCTTGGCAACCATATAAATGCGATTGTAGGTAAGGCATATGGAGAGCTTCGAACTTTGTGGACTGGTCAAAAGTTCACACCGCTGAGGAAAAGGTTAGTTCTTGGTAAATCTCCGGTTATTCCTGCGTTAATTTATGGATGTCAAATATTCTATAACTGTGACGCTGATAGCAAAAAGAAGCTTCAGGTAACGTTCAACAGCACTCTCCGTTATATCTACAGTCTCAGAAGGTTCGACCACATCTCACACTTGGCAAAAACTTGTTGGGGATGTCGTTTCTGAACTACGTCAAGTTTCGTACTCTTAGTATTCAGTTTAGCATTATAAAAACAACGCAACCGACATACCTTCATAGTAATAAAATCCAGTTTTCGGCTTCTAACAGATATGCCTGTTTGATTCTCCCTCATTTCTCTTGCCTAACATCCGAAAGACAATTTTTCGTTGCTGATATTCGCCTTTGGAATTCACTTTCGCGTAATCTGAGAGAACTGAATGATGCACGTCGATTTAACGGCGAGTTAAAGCTTTTCTTTTCAAATCAAAGCAACTAGATTTCTAAATTCCCCACCTCCTTTTCAAGCAAATACAACTTACAAACTTTATATGTTTAAATAAAAATCTTAAATAAATAACATATATACAGAAATTATAAAATGTAAATACTACTACTCTTCACTCTATTCAATTCAATTTTATCAAATGTATCTTTATCTTAATTACTTAAATTTAATTCTAATTAATCAATACCAATTGTTTATCTCTCACAGACTTAAAAGTGTATTCTTACTGTGTTAGAAGTACACAATAATAATAAATAAATAAAATAAAATAAAGCAGCGTGATGTCAGTGGCGCCTTTGCAAGTATTGAGACGGAAGCGGCGAAAATGGGTTTAGCGGTCAATGAAGGCAAGACTAAGTAACTAAGTATATGCTCTCAAGCAAAAAGGACACTGAACGCTGACATCTCGTACAAAACGTCACCCATGACAGGCATAATTTTGACGTAGTTAAGGACTTTGTCTACAAAGGCTTTGCTATGAATTCAGACAACGACACGAGCGCTGAGATCAAATGAAGAATAACTCTTGCCAATCGCTGCTTTGTTGGGCTTAGAAGGCAATTACTAGCAAAGCCCTCTTTCTAACAACCAAAGTTACCCTATTTAAGACCTTAATAATCCCGGTCCTGCTCTATGGTGCAGAGGCATGGACATTATCAAAAATGGATGAGGGTGCTCTTGGTTGGTGCCTCGGTGAGTGGAGGAGGAGATACAACGACGAACTTTATGGACTGTACAGCTACATCGACCTAGCCAAAAGAGTGAAGATCCAGCGGCTAAGATGGCTGGGTCATGGAGAGCGGATGAACACCAATGCTCCGGTCCGAAAAGTCTTCGAATCCGCCCCCGAGGGACAGCGCAGTAGAGGAAGACCGAGACTCGGGTGGCGCACGCAAGTAGAAGGAGACCTCAGCCAACTTAGCATGCCAAACTGGATGCAGCTAGCACAAGATCGAGCTAGCTGGAGACGCTTGTTGATTGAGGCCCTTTTGCCCACTGAAACAAAAAGCTTTCTCTCTCCGTCCGACAATCTTCCTCCCTACTCCAATATGATAGCTAAGCTGCTTGCCAACTTCTTGTTTCATTTCACTGTTCATTCGTCTTTGACATTGAGAGACAGCGCGATGGTAGATAATAAGAAGTCCGAAATTTCTGGTTCCAAAACAAGGAAGCCGATTACTTTTGACTCAATACAAAAACCGTATAGCGAGATAGGGGAAGAGACACTGTCAGCTTTGCTTGGTGTTTCAGAACTTAAATAAAATTTGCTATTTCATCATCGACCATCTAAACGAGTTATGTATGTACATAGCATCAATCTGGAAAAACCACAAGATGGTGTTCTACTACCAACGAAAACATCGTTTTATTGAATCATTTCAAGAAATGAACCATCATTTGGCCACTAACTACTGTAAGACTACGTCTAGTCACTTGTTGATGCCGATAAATCAGCGACGATTGACGTTTTGAGGCAAAACATTGTTTGAGTAGGCAATACGGGATATTCCTATATGTATGCCTCCAATCCCTCGAATGTTGGATCTCTAGTAAGAGGTGGCGCAAAATTAATCATCCTATCGGATGATGTTTTAATTTTTGCAAATGGCGTCGTACGTCAAGTAATGGAACGCGTGTGAATTACTGTCAAGCCATCCTCAATCAATCCAATTTCAATTCAATTCAATTCAATCAAGCAAGCAAAATCTTCGTTTCTGGGGCACTGAAAATCCGCGTGTGATGCACGAAGAGCCATTACATCCAATCAAAGCGACTGTGTGGTGAGACGTTCACCGTATTTTAATGAGGACGCCATCGGCAATACTGTCACTGTTCCTGGCGAACGCTACAGGGCTATGATAAACGACTTCTTACTGCCGGAATTGGATGAGCGGGGCTTCGTGAACATGTGGTTTTAACAAGACTGTGCAACTGCACACACAGCACATGCCACATTGGATATTGTGAAAAAAGCGTTTCCTGGTCGCGTAATCTCCCGTTTTGGCGATTTGGCATGGCCAACAAGATCGCCCGATTTCTTCCTTTGGGACTACTTGAAGACGCGGACTTATATCAACAAGCCTCAGACAATAGCAGCCCTTAAGGAGAATATTCCACTTAACAGAAAAAATAAAGATTTCCTTCACTCAATATCATATTTTTTATTTAGTAAAAAAGTAATTCAAAAACAAAATTGGATTTTTAATTTTACGCCACCTTGTATGAGGCAGCTGTGGTGGACATATGACTGACACTATTTTTATTTAAAAATTAAATGCCAGGAAATACCTAGTCTTTTAAATAAATTGGAGATAATTTCTTTGTTTTATTAAAACAAAGTCGGCACATCTTAAAAAAAACACTATTTCTGTACGTGACTTTCATCGTCTCTACCTGCACTGGTTATTATGCATTATGCGCTATCTTTAAAAAACCACTTGAACAACTTTATCCTTTGCATATGTGCGCACACAGAATCCACCCTTTCCCAAATTGCCAGATTAATTTTCATACTCTAATGTAGGTAGATACTCTAAATTGCATGTCTGCCACAACATTTGTCGCATTTCAAATCTACGTACCTACCTACACCGGTTTTACATTTTCTATCTGAATGCCATTTTTTCGTGCACCGTAAGCAAATGTTAGTTGTTGTTGGATTTAATCAAAATGCTTCGTTTATCTCTCATTATTATCCAGTGTCTGCAATGTTGTTCCTGTTATGTATTTTGTTAAAAAATAAACTGCTACTCAACCCTATAGAACTGGTTCTTGACGTCAACATGGCTTCTTTTTTTGTGTGGTTTGATAATATTTGGCTCCTTTCACGTGCTTCTAAATCTTTTTGAAAAAATTTCATAACGTTTTGCACAAAAAACTCAAACCACCAGCAAAACTAACTGGTGGACTGAGGTTGTAGGTGTCAACAGTTTAATGTTTGCATATATAGAAGTGAGAGACAGTTTGCAATAGAATTTGTTGGTATACAGTTTGATCGGTATAGCTATTGTGAATCAAAAACTAATGAAGTCAATTGTCGTTCAAAAGTCGTAGTTCTTTCGAAACCAAGTAGGTAGTATTCATCGTGGGACTTGTTTCTGTATAATCTAAAAGCTAATGTTTAGCACCAAGGACTTCGGAGATTGCACCAAATTCACCTTGTCCGTTAGGATAAAAAAAAACTCCTTCCACAAAAATAAAACAGTGCCGTGGCTGTTATAAATAAGATACCTACTCAGTTCAAGCAGATTTTAAGCTCAACCAGCTAACACCACGAAGCAAAAAATTACATAAAAATGGGAATCCCCTGTTTAATTGAGCTTCCAACAACGCACACTAACACGGCGTCTATACGAGCAATATTTCAAAGCATCTGTAGTAGCATGCTATGAATGAAATTATCAAATTTATTTATAATTATTTGCAATTCCAATGATCTGCGTTTATTTTCGCAATTTTTTTAATTGTTTTTAATGCCTCTAACGCGATAACAGATTGAAATGTTTTGCTCTGCAACATTTCAACGATTGAATAATAAGCTATGAAATGCCCACCCTAATTTCATATCATTCTATCATTCTTTCTTGGAAAGTGTAAAATATTTCTCGTGGAGACGCAGTGTTACTCGAAGAAAAACTAGCCCTAGGCTTTACACAACAGCAGGGAGTTTCACTGTGCTAAGGGTTACAAAATGGGAATCACCGATTTGCACACACTTTTTGTTCGCAAGTATTTTCGTATGAGTTGAACGACACGAACAACTTCGCATAATGGCACATGTGGAATGGAACATTAATTTACCATTAAACACCCTACCATTGCATTCATTTATTCCCCTTTGATGACGTGTCTGACAATTTCATTCAAATTGCCGTTAGAATCGGCGCCATATTTTGTATGCATCCTTTGCCACATAATTATCAAACCTTTCTTCCCCTTGCAAATGTATATGAATGTGTATGTTCCCTATTCACCACACCAAGTAAGAAAAGGACGGGCTAGAAGCGACGATCAACAATTTGGTGGTTGCAAATTGTTACGTGTCCCATTTAAACTTCGACCCGCAAAGAACTAAGTTGTGTCTTCCAACATTTCATTGCAGTTTATTTAATAAAATATTGTGATTTCAGTAAAAACGCTGAAAAATGAGCAAACAAAAAGGTACGAATACACACCAAGGAATAAATTTTTATTATTTGACATTAAAGAAAATTGTTTTCTATAAAATGAAGAGCTTCCACTGCACAAATCGGAATATTTCTATTTTACATTGCGGACTTATTTGAAGAAGAAAATGGAGGAAGACGCTGCTCTGCTTAAACAAATGACGGACATGGAGGAACATTTAATAGATTGCATAATTGGTGTGTTTGCGAACTTCTTACAAATTGCACATTTACTAAATTATTTGCTTGTTTTTGTTTATTTTTTTTTTTTTTTACAGACAACTGCAAATCAGCAGATAGATACAAGGAAGGGCAGTGTAAACAATTTTGCCAAAATTGGGAATTTGCAGACTGAAGATGCTCCTGAGCACCCACCAAAATAGTTTGTGCAACATTTTCTACCTCCTACACACACGTTTGTGTGTACTTTTTTGTTCAATTGTTTTTAAAAATACCTCCACCAGTGACACCATGTGATAATTTTTGTTTTGTAACTATTGCCTTTCAGTTTGTTAATTAACCAACCACTAAGTGTTGGACCACTAAAAAATGGAGAAGGCAACCATTTCTTCAATAATTTATTCCGATTTAATTTTTATTTCTGTTTTTGTTTGTAACTGTCCCGTTTCGTGCTTAACTACTAACAGCTTACAAAAGGCCGCCGGGTTAGATGTTTGTTGATTGTTTTCTTCTTTTTTTTCATAAATTTTACTTTGTGATGAATGGATTGTAATAATTTTTATTTTGTGTTTGCAATTATTTAGTTTTGTTTTGTTTTGTTAACTAACCAACCACTCATAAAACGAAAAATAAAAATCATTTCTTCAGAGGATTTGGTGTCGTTTTATTCATTGTTTAGACATTCCAGTTATAGGTACTTGTCATGTTGCAACTAGCAGAGATTAGGAACGATCTGTACATCTCAGGCCAAGATATCATCAAAAATTGTACTTCAAGCAAAATACTTATTGGGACCCTCTATTGAGCTGATCCTTAAATTCGACAAAATGAAAGAGGATAGAATGAATATATCACAATGTTTTTGTATTTCCCAGTCAGAAATGAGTAAGGATCATAATAAATTCACACCTTCTCGTATATGTTGTGCAAGTTAAATACAACAGCTTGGACCTATGTTTCATCGTTCACTTCGAAGAATTCCTGTGCTCCGGGTCAGTTTATAAACGTTAGCATTTCTACATTAGTAAAGGGTGTCCAGCGGAGAAGTTTACAGCGTCTCACCTCATATTTTATTTATGCAAAATGGAATTTGACAATGCGGATTACGATTTCCAAAACATGTCGTCTAAATGCAGTCCATTTCTCTCAAAACACTTGGATTTGTGAGGACGTGAGAGCAAAGCGTTGCTTCAATGCCGGTATCTTCAGGTGGACATTTTCTTGTAGGGTCTGTTCAGGGATTGCGATTGCATTAGATCTACGCGTATTAGAGGAAGTCTACATATAAAGAATTCGGTAACAGAACAGTTTGAGGCGAATAGAATAAGCTGGTATTGCCACGTTCAAAGAAGATCTGCGGAAAATCCGGTTAAAAAGGCACTATCAACTACGGTCACTCCAACTATAAGAAAACGAGGTCGGTAAAAGAATTCCTGGATTTCTCAGATGGCAAATGCGCAACAACGCCTGGGGCTAACCACTGAAGCGATCCAGGACCGAGCATTATGTAGACGCGTTTTGCGGTCTGCGACATTAGCCAACCCCATAAGCGGACCAGAAGCGATGCAGTAAAAATGGGAAACTCGCTACGCATAAGTTCATATAACGAGGAAAGGGATTGATGCTGTAAACCATCGACTTAAGGTATCCTCATTTGGGAAAGTTCAATGACTTTATCAATTTACATGGATAAGGCATTATTTTGCGTCGAAATTGGCTTTAAAAAATCGTCTTTTCAGAAAATGGGCATTTCCATCTTGGCGTCGGCTATATTAACAAGCAAAATTTGTATTTGTGACGCAAATAAACCACACGTTGTCATCGAGAAGCCAATGCATCCTAAACGTGTGACTTGGTGCAAGGATCTTTGAAAAATATTAGCTCTGTAGTGGTAAGTATTTAGCATAGCTACCCACTTCCTGTTTCTTCCTGATGCCCTGACCTTTAACCACCGAAATATTCGATGAATCAAATAAATGACACTCAAATCGAATATGCATACGACAAAGATTCGCACCCTCATGCTCATCATTCACTTGTTACCCAATGAAACAAAAACATATTCTGAAGTACACAACGAGCTCCAACTGCCTATTGCTTACTATCTACATATAGTATTTAGTACATTAAATATTAGCAATGTTTATTATATTTGAAGTTTTGAATTTGGACCGCTTTTGGGCTCTTTGAAATAAGTGTTTTTATTCAGTCCGACTTTTTGCCTGACCTTATCTGCAGGGTAGACTTGTCTTGCCCTTAAATGTTTGCTGTTTCCCTTTTCTTACCCTTTTTATAACCGGTTATGTAATCACAACATTTTGCAAAAAGAACAGAATTCTGAGAATTTTCTGGGCGTCGGTATTTGCGTCTTCGATTCTGTCTTTCATTCTTCTCGGGATACAGAAAAAGGGGAAATAATGAAGAATATGCATTCTTCAAGGAACATCAAAATCAAAAAAAAAAAAGAAAGTCAGACTGACGCCATATCAGACAAGCTGTTGTGTTTTTTAGATGATCATCAGCATTTCCCCTTTTTCTGTTTTGTATTCTCTCAATTTCTACTGTGTTGGTGTGCACCAAGCAAGGACAAAGTTCAGTTTATTTTGCAAACCGTTGATTCTAGGAAAAATGGTGGGGCGACAAGAGTCCAGTTAGACAGTTTGCTAACACGTTTTGGTGTAGGAAGAATTAACGAAAATTCAATTCAAATTGGAAGTTACATACGGGGAAGAGTGCTGCATTCAAAAGAAACTCAAATTTGTGCCTTTGACTAAATGAAGAAACAAATTTCAGATAGAAAGTCACGTAGGAATGTGAAATTCAAAATATGTTCCGGCTCCTTGTTTTTATTACATTCTACTATTTATTCTGACAGAAATGCCCTCTTAAAATGTTCCAATTGGCAATAATTTTATTTTTATATTACATATTTTTATCAAGTCGTAATTTTGTTTCCTTTCCAAGTGTGTTTAAGAAAATAATTTTACTGTGACTTAGTTAGACAAATACACCTTCCGTTCAGTAGAAAAAATAAAATGCAAAATTATTCATCACAATTTTATCACCCTGTAACATCAGGAAATCATAATCATTCGATTTCCCTTTTGATTTTCGAATAATTGAGTCGCAAATGCATAAGTAAACGTTTACGAAAAGGAAAAAATAAACATGTCGATCTTAAAAGTGCCAAACGAAATGAAAAAGTGACTGGTGAGCTAAAACTTGTGTCCGTGCATTGTAAATTTCGATGTAATTCGTTTTTGATAATGTTTTAAATGCAAGAACCACCTTTCTTTTGGTCTTTTTCAGAGAAAGGCTCGGTTAAAAAGCGTGTACATTTTGAAGACACACAATCCGAGCACACTGAAACATGCATTAAGTTGCAAGATGAGGTCCTAAAGGAGGAACGTCGTAAAGGTACAATTTGCTTTCTATTCACTAACAATTTTTCTTCAAAAACTAATAAATACTCGTACAAATCTTTTCAAGGTAAAATGGGGGCAGAGACAGCAATTTAAATCAAGAAATGCATTATCCGCATCGAAAAACTGCAACTGAAAGATGCAGAACCAACAAAGAATGTTCCTCCGGAAAAATTCTAAACATTCAAAAATGATTTTATTTCCTCCAGATTTATTTATTGATTAATTGTTTTTTTTAAGACAACCTCCGTTGTTTCTTTAACTCAAATTACTAACAAATGTTCATTTATCCGTTAATTACTAACAAGTGTTGATTTATGTGTTTATTTCTAACAACTCTTCTTTTCCAATTCAACACGCGAAATAATTTCTTTTAAATAAAAAATTCTAAAAATGTATTTGGATCTATTTTATTCAATTGGCATCAGAAAGTAATTGGTGCGTTGTTCCTAGGGCCTCGTGACAAGGGAATGGGATGGTGTTAAGGGTGCGGGGGCAATCGATCTCGATGACTTGTAAGTAGTTCAGTTTAAGTTGGCTAACCGAGCCGTGCAGGCTCGATAATGAATATTGGAATCAGTAAGGTTACTACTCATAGGCTAGCTGATACAGTCGGGAAGTCCTCCAGCGAGGTTGTTAAACGGGTCAAGGTGAGAACGGGGATGTTCGCTACACAAACGAGTATCTATTCCCATTACTGCAGTACAGGTGAGCATGGTTCATGAGAGTTCCCTGAAAAATATAGGATACAAAGCGCTTTTGAACTTCAGGTTACGCTTCTGATATTTTACATTAAAGGGGACATGGAGGAGTAAGCTAAGTTAATATGTTAGGAAAACTTCAACTTAAAGTAATGAGCTTAGCACGGAAGTAGGTAGTAGTTCTGTACTCTTGTTGCCTTATATTTGAAGAATACTTTACAAGAGGCGTACGAGTATTTTGCATATATACGCCCACCACAATTATTGTTACCTTCGCCAGCAAATAAGCTGTTTAAATGTAGTAAAAATTCATTAGTAATGAGTTTTTCCTAGATGTGGTCAGCTGCCAAGTTGTTAGCATAAATACGCCTGCATGTCACTGCCCTTAACACTACCTCTTACCACCCATTGTTGTAAAAGTTGATCAGATGTAAGTACACTACCTGCAACCCTAAGAACGAACACATGAAGCAGCGCAATTAAATTCTTTGTACCTGAAATTGCTGGAGGTCTGCAATTTTTTTTAAATACTGCATGTACCTGATCAGTCATTTTAGACGTACATATATGTATATGTCACTCCTCTTTTGACTGAGTCCTATTGCGCAGCATGCAGGGCTGTCAGGTAATGAATACATCTCATGTCATCTACCATTGGTCAGAAGGGACAAAAGAAAATCTACCGTCATTTCGGCATCACACTCGTAGTTGTTGTTAGATCATAGAATTTCAACTGATTGTGCCATGCTTCAATCCATTTCAATAGATCAGATGAATTCCTTTGCATTTAAGACATAGTTCACACAAAACACCCGTTCTGTCATCAAAGCCACAAACTCTTATCTATTCACCCTACTGCGGGTAGAGTCCTAAGATTTATTGACTAGAGCAAACTATATGCCACTGTAAAGGAGATACAGGAAGCCCATGGCTCTCCATAGGCACCATCGGACAACTTCTCCGTACCATGCAACAGCTCCCATAGGAATCCACAACCCCTTGTTCATAACGATGAATCTCAATTTGGTGTAAGCATCTCTTGGCACTGCCAATACAAGTGCCATACCAACTACACTATTTACCAAATTATATGTGTGATGAACTTGTACCTAATAACTGAGAAACCGGCAGCATTAAGAATCAGCCACCTATTCAATTCTACAGAACAATATATGCAAATCCTGCTTCATTTGTGCTTGCCAAGCCTCTATTTAATGAGCGACGAAGATCTTTGAGCTGCCTTTACAGACTTCCATGCTTACCTACATCGTATTAAAGTTTGTAACCTCTATAGACACTTACTGAGTAGGTAAGCGTCCAACTCTATTAAAGCTCGGACTTCGATACTTCGACGAAATAGCAACTGTTCGTATGTATGTCTGTCACTGCACACTACTAAAGGTAACTCTATCTCAGGCAAAATATAATAGTCAATCCAGTTTATATGTAGATTCTGTAATTTTTATTATTTTTAGTTTCAACAACAACAGACTAAGAACACTCTTAATGACCAGCTTGTGCTGGGGACAACTACTGGCACTATGCGCTTTCTTTTGAGAATTCCATCATTTCATGCATTTTTGTTTCAGCAACTCTCCCAACAATTCAATTCAGTTTAACATGAAAAAGAAAAAGAAAATAATAATACAATTGCTGATTTATTTTACCAATTTACCGTGTTAAATGTCTTTCGACTTAATGATATCCTTTCGGATGAGTGGGCCTTCACAAGAAATCGCTCTTTGAATACCTGTTCTCATTTCATTTTCGTCACAATTGTGTTTGTTACAAATCAACTCTGAATTAGTGTAGCCTTAAACGCCAATGGCCCACTTTGTAATGTCGTTTCCATCTACAGCTCAAACTATCGTTGAATATCCCTCCGGTTTTCTCCTTGTCAACTAGTGGCATCATACGAGGGACAATCATCGGCGACTAATTACTTCGAAAAGGTACCTTCCTGGATGAATATTCCTCCTATCTGTTGAATAGAAATTAAATAATTAAAACAAGGACCGTTACATTTTCTCCGAAATGAAAAGGAAATCCACTCAGCACCTGTAAGCCAAATGAGTCTGTTCTGTTTCAGGTGAAGTCTCCGAATGGACAGTGGACACTGCAATAGCAAATCTAGTTTCAATTCTAACAATTTCTTCTCTGCCACCTTGCACTACATAAAGGCACCTCATAAAGATCACTTCTATCTCTCCAATTTCCCAAAGGACGAGTATTGTACTTACGCCACTGCTCACTCACAGATGACTTGTACGAAATGTAAACGAAATACCTAACAAAAACACTATCTAACGCTTTTGTTTACATATTAAGTCCCCTTGGCAATTATTTTAGACAAATACAATAATTTAAAGCAAAACCGATTACAACATCCACATACGAGTACATGGGAATCCTCCAAAATCAACCAATTTACCATCAGGCAGTCCAGGTACAACGCGGGCTTTATCGCCATCCTAATATCCCTCAAGCCAACCATAAAATCAGCAAAAAAAAATATTTCATATGCTCTAACACCCTCTTGACAATAAAAGTTACCGAAAACAAAAACAGCAGCACAAGCCTAATCATTAACATCTGTAACAAACTGGCTATAGAGTATCAGGTAACCTACATAATGTTTACAACAATACACGGATATTACAAGACGAAATCGAAATACTATATTAAAGAACCCAAACAAACCCACAGCGAAAGGACTACTGAATTGTTAATATGCACCGACATTCTTTTATCATTAATCTGCAATTAAGGGATTGATACCTTGCACTTCATTGTGTGGACGCATAGGTAGATGATAGCTGCATGGAGTCCTTCCAATTCATTGTGTGGACGCATAGGTAGATGATAGCTGCATGGAGTCCTTCCAATTCAATATGCTCAGATCGAAATTAATCGTTTACCTCAACATATTCGACACCTAGGGATACTTGCTTTCGTATATTAAAATCGCGATTGCAGTGGATCGGCGCGTCCGTAAATGAATCTCAGGTGTCAGACATTCTAAAGGCTACATTAGCATCGTTCTGCTGCATATTTATTTCCTAGGGGTACTTTAGAGTTTAAATCACATAAAATCTAGTTTTTAAGGTATAATTTGGCTCAGCTTACTGTTGCCGAGGAAGGCGACTCTCGCTCACAAAATCATGTGGGCCACAGTATAGAACGCCCGAAATGAGCAGGAGTTTTAGGTTTAGCGGAGTTTATATTTCTAACCGAATCTTCTCAGCAACATAAGCCGGCAGTAGTGTTGGGCTTGCTAGACCTCTTAAATCTGGAATGTAATTGAAATTGATCAAATTTATGTTAACAAATATAAACCAGTAAGGTGCTCCCCCATTAGCTCCTGTCCATTACCACAGATCCAATTGAAGAATGGGCGCACGGTCTGCATGTGGTCCGATCGTTGGGTCTGCGCATTCATTAATGTTGAATACCAACCACAATATTTTGCATTCGGAGCATTCCATGAAAAAGTGGAAATCTCAACCAATTTACAAATACTAGATCTTTAAATTTCAATGCACATTTACAGCAAGATGAAGTACTCTTGTACAATAATTTGAACAAAATATTAAGCGTAAGTCACATGTTTTATTTCTAACCTCATTCAACAACAACAACAACAACATTAGATACAATTGGGTTTTTTTTTTTGTTTATCATTTTTGTGCGGTAATTGCTGCCACTGTACAGTAAATAAAGCTTCAATTCTTTGTTCAAGTTAAATTGTTTGGTGAGCAGTATAAGCTGCATAACAGTTCTTTTAAATACACCATTTCGCTTATGAGATATAGACCTAAACTTTTGGCAAGTTTCAGTGTCCGACACGTGACGCTTAATTCACATTCAGTAACATAAATTGGTAGACAATATATTTTCATAAATTAAATTGTGTTCTTTATTGATAACTGCCAGTGATCTAATTAATTATTCAAAAAGTGAAAGCGTAACTTATTACCTTATAATGGAAATTTGACGATAAAAAATTGTCTGTACGTGACGCTTTTTTTTCAACTTGTGTTTTTGCTATCAATTTCTCAATTCATTAAATTAAATTCCCTTATATTTTATGAAAAGGCATCAAGTTTTAATAATGGCTGATCAATGGCATGAGAAAACTTCGAGAAAAGAAAAAGGCTGAAGATCCAGACTTCAAAGCTAAGGAATCGATGAGGATCGCTAAATATCGCAAGATAAAGCGATCAACACAAAGCGAATTGGCAGCCATGCGACGTAAGCAAGGAGATAAAAAAATAATGCAAAGGGCTAAGAAGCGAATTGAAATTTCTACAAGTATTAATAATGAACCTTCTACATCTCCGTACAAATCGAAACAAACTTTATCTAAAGCAGTTCGCAAGGCTTTAAGAGCTTTGCCTGAATCACCAAGAAAGAGAAAAGCAGTAGTCACAAAACTAGCCATTAAGATGAACATTGCATTAGCCAATAAAACAAGTGCTAGCATTTTAGGTGAGAATTCCGAGGATTATGAGGCTGTGAAATCTTTTTACTTTCGTCCGGATATCGTGTACACTTGTCCAGGTCTCAGTGATTATGAAGTTATTTGGGAAAATGGTATTAAAAAGAAAAGTCAGAAGCATTATTTGACGTTGTACTTAAGAGAAGCCTTCTCTATTTTTAGTGACTTAAATCCTGATTTTGAAATCGGTTTTTCAAAATTTAGCAGCCTCAGACCAAAAAACGTCTTACTTATGAAAGACACTCCTAAGGATCAGTGTAAATGTTTAATACATGAAAATTTCAATCTAAAATTAAGAGGTCTGAAAGAAATCTACAACAACGACTGGTGGACGGTCAAAAAATAACGCTGTCTGTAGAATATAGCAGATCATGTGTTTGGAAGGAATGGGAACAAAATTTTGAAAATAAACTACGCTTAATAACCAATGAAACCAACGCTGGTGAACTTAAAAAAAAGCTAATTAAGTCTATCGCAAGGCTGATGCATCACGTTAATTCGATATTCGAATACAAGCAGCTGAATTCGAACATGACAAGATGAATGGTAAAGTGCGTATCCTTCAAGTTGACTTTTCAATGTCGTTTGGTTTTGAATATCAGAATGAAGTTCAAAGCGCACTTTGGTCGCGATCAAGTGTTATGTTGTTTACAGCGGCAAGTTTTTACAAAGGTAAATGTCAAACTTACGTTATATGCTCGGATGCAAACGCCAAAGATAAAGACACTTTCTTTGTTCTTTTAAATAAGCTATTCGACTTGATCAGCACAGAAGACGAAAGTTCATCTTTACCATCAGCTGAAATAATTTGGAGTGACGGTCCTGCTTCAGAATTCAAAAACCCATTCATGGTTAAATTAACGTATTTACTAAGTGAAAAATTTAATAAATTTTTTGTTGGAGTAGGCGGAAATATAAAAAGACTTGTACGAGAGAAAATGATGAGCCAAGGTCATAATGTTGTGATCCAATCTGCCAAAGACTTCGTTGGAATGGCATCGCGGTTGGTAACGAAAACACGAGTGACATATCTGCCAGCCTCACAAATATCTGAGAAAATAATGACTGCCTTGCCTTCGGAAAACGTCAAACCCATAATTGGTATTTCAAAATTTCATTTTATTAATACCGGGAAGAAAAGGGTAGAGTGCCGAACAGATAGCTTGGCAGAAGAAAAAATAGTATTTAGTTATTGAAAAATAATTAGAATTACTTTTCCGTCAACTCTGTCAGACACGTGACGTAGTTTGTCTGTACGTGACAAGACAATAAAAAATTGCTAAAAACATAACAATGTTTTTTTTTTATATTTTTTTCTACTAAATAGCAACTTTGATTCTTAGGTTAAATACAGTTCTAATGCCCCTATGATCAATGTTTAATAGTTTCGCTGAAATGTAAGTGTGAAGATAACAATTTAGAATACTGATTGATTCCACCCGTCTGTTACGTGACGGAATTTCTAATTTTTTTTTAAGACTTAGTGAAATACTTTCAAATTATTAGCTTATAATAAAGGACTAATGTACAAAGATTTAATTAAAATTAGGATAAGGCATATATAGTTAACTTACTAAAACTAGACGTCTTAGAGTAACATACAATTAGTTGGATTGTCTGTACGTGACTATAGAATGCTCCATTCCCAGTTGCAGTGGACGAGTTTTAATAATTTATTGTATACGACTTTGTCCTGCCACTAGGATTTTATCTGTACAGCTGAAAAATACATGTCCTGCTGGTCACATTCACTACGTACTTGCATACATGGTATGAGCACACGCTGAGATACACCAAGGTACCTGCAAATACAATAGAAATCAAAATACAATTTGAAAACATGAACTCCTTAAGCATCAAATACCACTTTGTAAAACATATGACATCGCTGCGAATTTCATCTAGGATTCTCTTTGAAACGCATAATATGGTCCCCGCTTAATTTGATGTTTTATTTGTGCTAGAAATTCCAATTTACGCTCGCCAATCGACACTTTAGTATTTGTTTTTAGTTTTTCAAAATAATTTTTACATGACACTTTCATTTGACTTCTTACCGCAGCTAATTGACATCCGCTTCCAATGGAAATTGAATAACTAAATTTCTGGCTGTGTTCGCAGTGAACTTCAAAATTCCTCCGCATGGAGACACTTATTTATCAGTAAAAGCCTTTTGTTACAGATTTAATGAGAAAACTGCTCTCTTTCATGGATACACATTTATTTTTTGCAAAATCTATAAATCGAAAAAAATGTGTAAATGTTAAACAATAAGTGGCGTTTGACATTTTGGGAGCTTGTTCGGAATTGAAAATAAAGAAGATATGAGAGATTGTAACATCACACATAGTGTAGATAATTTGATTTTAATGTGTAGATTGTAATTTCTTTACACTGCGTTTCCAGAGGCAATATTTCATACCATACTATCTGTCATTTCCTATAAAAAGAAAGAATGATAGAATGATATAAAATTTAGGGTGAGCATTTCATAGCTTACTATTTTAATCGTCAAATGTTGCAGAGCAAAACATTTCGATGTGTTCTCGCGTTAGAGGCACTAAAAACAATTGGGAAAAATTGCATAAATAAACGCTGATCATTGAAATAGCAAATAATTATTGTAAATCCAAAATTGTGTTCATCCTATTCGGATTATCCAGGACTACGTGCCTGGGTATAGAACAAGTTTTACTCTATGGTGACTGATTTGAAAATGGCTGAACAATTGTGGGCAACAAATTTGCGCATTGAATCCCTTTTCTGTAGACACACCATGTAGGGCTATTAAATGCATAATTCCACCCTTCTATTAATCTTCTGTTTGGGCACGTTCTTTAAGAAGACAATGGATTATACATATATTGTAGCTGCGGGTAGTCGTTGACGGTTGGTGAATTCAAAGATAGCATTCCCCGTGTGGCTTGAGTCGATTTTCCGTATTTCTGTCGGTGGTCAGAGAGACTCGATCCTATCAACACAAACAGAAGGATTAAGATTCAGTTTAACGCAGTTTGTAGTGAAAAAAAACGAACGTCATCGAGTAGAAAGTGAATAAGGCTCCTCGACTTTGCCATACGAGTATTTGCAAAGTGATTATGACAAATTGACTTGGCTCTACTGAGCCTTTGACCTAATTTAACCCAAACTAGGGCGATTGTTGTCTCTAAATTATCCCATCTGAAGGTGGTAGTCACAAAAATCTGCAGCTAACAATCTTCCAACCACCATCAACCTGAATCCAAGAGTCGGGAATGACATTTTTAATATTTTACCATTTCCACCCTTATTCACATTGTTCCGTCAATTGCTAAACAAAGTCTAATAGTGGTGCACAAGACGATGAATGCTGTCAAGGGGGATAATCTTAACAAAAGACTTTCAAGGTGTGGCCACAGAGAAGCCATACATTGCAGGAATATTTAAAAAGAGAGCCAGCTCCGTCAGGAAAAATATGAAGTAAACAATAGAGCGGGTTTGGTTGATTGGAATACACTCAAGTTACTCATAATCCGTGTAGAGCACGAAATACCTCCTAAATTGTCTTGTTCGATTTTTTCCATCATAATTCGAGGAGATAAAGTGGTCAATTAGACAGTAGATTGGTCAGGAAATCATGCCACTAAACCTTCTCCAAATACACTACCTTGCCCAGTAGGAGCATTATTTCTTTTTTCTATCTCTCTCATCAGCAAACTCACCTAATTACAAAGTTGAATTCAAATTAGTTAAATTGGAAGCAAGTGAAGCAACAGATAAAATGCTTCCACACTAATCCAACACATGCTACATTAGTAGCAATAACAAGTGCGAGATGGCAACTCTGTGTAAGGGTAGAAATTAACAAATTCGCCAACAGTCCTAAAAAAGATAATTTTTCAGCCACAAACATGCTAAAACAAGAACAAAAAGTGAACGATACGATCCGTGTAATAGTAGGTATTTGTCGAAACGTAGTTTGTTACTTTTCACACGATTCAGCCGCCAAATCTTACTTGGTTTTCATATCCAAAGTGACTGGCTGTCAGAGAAGGCTTAAAATTTCTGGTTCAAAGTTAATTCAGTAAATATACATATATAAATACATATCAGTGCATATATTCACACAGGACTGTAAAAAGAGCAAGACAACATTTTCTTACATATCTTAAGAGGAATACGAAGATGTCCGGACGCTGGGAGAGAATGGGCGATAACCCACCTGAATTAATAGGCGAAATTCCGGATAATGACGATCGAAATCTCGCCTTTTTGATTTGGTTGCTCATAACTTTACTCATAGTATGGCCCAGAGAAGTCGACATTTATCTATAAGTTTAAAGGATATCACTGTGTTCTGTTTGCTTCGATTGTAGTTATGAATGTAATTAAATGAGAAAAAAAAATCGGTGTGTTTGCGTTGTATGTAGCTGGTGTGAAAGATTGGTCAATTTTCAGGTCATTTTGTCGTTTGTGGCTTTGGTTGGTTGTGTGTTTTTTTTTAATGAATCCTAATTTCATCAGATTTTGGACATTTAATTCAGAAGCTTTGGGCAAAAATCTAATTTTGTTTCAAAGTTAAAATCTACGCATTTCTAAAGCTAATTACGGATTCACATATATATATATATATATATATGTATATGTATGGAGGGCCAGGTGGTTGTTTTTCGTTTCTCTTTTGAGAGAATTTCAAAAGTACCGTTAGTTTGCTGAGCGGCGAACGCATTCATATTTGCATACCTATGAGCCAAAAATGCGCGGCCACATAATAAATTTAATTCATGGATTAAAGAAGAAAAAATTTAAAAAAAAAAATTTATATATATTTTCAGATTCCAATCATGTATTTAGCACCACATGAGTTAAGTTGTGCCAATTATTGTTGACGTCCGGTTAAATGTAGAGCACTTGCACCATATAGCATCCGACATAATCGACCATCGAGGCCGCTATTTGCCGTATTGTTGTTGACCATTTTCGCGAAACATTTTATTTGGGAGGTGCTGTGGCACCGAGATGCATAAGACGATTGTGTACTGAAGAGAATATTGCATCCGTTCAGGAGATTCGATTATCGATTCGACGTCGTCCACAACAACTTGGTCTTTGTCCGTTCACTCTATGGACAATTTTATTGGCACGGTTTTGCATCGATATTTCGGTGAATGGGCCGAAACTAAACTGGGAATCCGCTGTTTTATCGAAAAATCATCATCATGTTCAGCGAAGAAGCTCATTTGTGGCTCGATGGATATGGAAATGAGCAAAGTTGTCGCGAACATAATCCACATGAGATGCACGTTTTGGTGAGATCTGTGGGGTGGAGGAGTCATCAGACCATAATTTGTCGAAAATAAATCTGATCAGCGTTATACGGTCAAGGGAAATGACTTTTTCGTTCACCAATTGAATGGCATGCTTGTGTAAGGGATGTAGTTCCAGAAGGATGACGCTAAGTACCATACGAAAAACAAAAAACACTGTGGTGCAGGCAGCCCGGTATGGGCCATGGAATAGCTTCTTGACACTCATTTGTGTTGCTCATGTTGTCATTTTTGTCACATCTGAGCGGGGCATACGGTTTATCGCCGAATCCGAACGGCACTCCTTAGAAGCTTTTTCATATGCAATTTTACTTTCGGGAGTTTGCCATTGCCTCTCGAAGGGGTGATGACGATTCGAAAAATTCTTGGTGACGCCGGGGATCGAACCACGGACCCTCTGCGTGATAGTCCAGTGAGAAAACCATCGCGCCATGGAAATGGAAACGCTGATAAATCGTCAGCTCATGAAATATCTCGAAACACGAAAACTTCGTAATGACCGGCAGTACGGTTTTAGTAGCATTAGGTCCACTGGTGAGTTGGTGGCATGTCTCACCGAAAAGGGGAACCAAAGTCTACATCAATCTGGCGAAAGCAAGGTAGTTGCACCTGATATTTCTAAGGAATTTGACAAAGTTTGGCATCAGGCTCTTTTGTCGAAAATGCGTGCATTTGGGATCGACGACTCTCTTCTTCGATGGATTAGAAATTACCTTTCAGAACATTGTCTTGGATGGTTTCAGGTTTGATATTCACAAAATAAATGTTGCTGTGCCCCAGGAGTAGTGGATTATCTTTCCGCAGAAACAGATTTTTATGTTGCTTCAACAAACAAAAAATTCAATACAACCGGTTTTTTTTCAGGTGTTTTATTTTCCACTGCCAAGGTACAAGTGCAGTCACAAACTTCTTCTAGCTTACATCTCACATGTGTTGTACAGAAAAATATAACAGAACACAAACAGAAAGCGAATAGAGAACAAATGAGATAAACATAAAGCCAAGCAGGTATAGCCATCGTGCGGACTAGTGTTTGCAGGTTGCGACTGTCACTGTACCATAGCTGGAGAACAACATGCATGCGGCTGTTTCCTTGCTGTCTTGCGTGGCATCATGTGGATAGCGGATCAATTGAAGAAAGCAACATGTTTACCGATGCTGTGGTACTTTATTGGGACGCATGCTCTTGTTGCTGATTTTGGCTTCGGGTAAACATTTTGTTTCCAAGCGCATACATGCTCCCGCTGTTGCTAGGCAGTTGTCCATATGGATGGTGTAGTCGAGATGTTGCTAAGCTATTTGACTTCATGCACTGTGTCGTATACGTTTTATTTTATTTTAGATTTAAAAAAAATTAAATAGTTTTGTAATATGTGATTTTTAAAGAATGATTGCTTTTGTTACGTTTCCTGTACAACGTGTATATTTAACATTAAATCATTTTACAGATTTAGTTTGGTTAATTGCAACATTTAAGGGTTCTTAATTATTTGATTAATTCCAAAAATTTGGATATATTTATTGATAGCAAATTATGTTCAATTCCTATAATTCATTTGTGTTTTACCTACAACTAAATAACAACTAGAATAAAAACAAAAAAATAGATGAAGAAGACAAGAAGAAAAAATATTTTGCTAAGCCAAGACTAAAGTATCAGATATGTATTGTATGTATGTAATAAAAGACAAATGTAATTAATAATGTTTCTTTGTTTTAATTGAGTTTCATTCACTAATTTAATGTAACGAAAATATATGATAATTCAGTTTTCAGAAAATAATTTAATGTAGGTGCTTCAACATAGCGACCTCACAACATCGAATTTCAATCAGTCGTTTATAGACCTCCGTGAGGAATCAACGTGTTTCGGCTACTCGTAAAAGTAATTACAAAAAACGTAGTGAGTTACATAGACAATAAGACTCGGTATTGACAAGTGTTTCGGTAGCCCGGGTGGTAGTGCCTTCCAACAAGTAAATCAGGGGTCGTGGGTTCGATTCCCCCAAAAGTTTAAGTGAGGTCTTTTCTTTGTTTTGTTTTTAAATTAAAACAGTCAAAAGAACACCAAAGTGCGATCGGGCAGATGAAGAAATGTCATCCGATGATCAAGCCGTAATATCGGCCCATCCAGAGGCAATGACCAAACGGAGGAGGAGAGTGAAACCAACTCCTAACCTTGTGAAGCGCCCTTCCCTTTCAACGTCTACCGAAAAGCTGCCCGGTAGAGCGAGGGAAGAGATGCCAACAACATCGGCAAGGGCAGCAGAAAAAAATCGAAAGAGGGAAGTCGTAGACAATGACGACCTAGAGCCTAGAGCACCGGAACCGGCAAATGACATGCTAGCTATCTTGCTCTCTATCCAGGGGCAGATGGCTTAGCTGCAACGTTAAATTACCGAGCGAGCTACGCGGGTAGATCAAATATATGCGCTGCTTCCGAGCCTAACGCACCTTCAGTCGTAATGGGTACGTACATGGCGGAGCAAACCCTAAAGGTCCTTGCAGTGAATGTTAATTCACTGATTAGGATTGAGCTAAGAGCCACGTTGTTCAAGTTACTTAAAGACCAAGCCCCTGATGTGCTTCTGGTCAGCGAAACTAAGCTAATCAAAAGACACGAAATGAGGCACAGAAGGTATAAAATCATGCGAAGAAATCGACCCAACTCCATACAAGGAGGAGGCGTTGCAAACTTCGTAAGAAAAGGTAAACGTTTTAAAAGAATATGCAGTCGTGTAGTACGTAGGTTTCAGGTGCTAGAAGCATGCATCATGTATATCCCTCTCCGTAGTGGAAAGCGGTTATACATGGTGTCAGTTTATGCATCTAAGGCTACTCAATCCACCCTATTCATCTCAGAGCTCGAGACACTTTTTCGATTTCTGAGACTGGAATTGGAGGAAAACTATTTTATTATCGGCGGAGATTTCAACGCCAAACATAGCGATTGGGGAAATAATACACCAAACACTAGAGGGAACCAACTATTCAATTGGTGGACTCAACACAGTGTTATGTATAGACTCGGCCTAAAGGCGACGGATAGTCCGTCGTTTCCTAGACACGGCTCCTATTTGGATCTCCTGCTGTTTGATACACAAATACAACTGACAGGTACGAACCAACAAACTGTAAACTGTCTTCGCACTTTTGTGTATGACAGTGACCATTGCGGTCTTAGTACCGAAATAACCGTTCCGAACGAAAATGTGGAATTGGATGAATGTGTTCAAAGGCATTCCCACAACTATAGTAGAGTGCGTTGGACACACTTCTCCAGAGCACTCTCCTCGAATTCGCTCTACCCACCGTCCAACAGAAATCTGTCAAACGAGGAGATTGACAGGTATCTAAAACTACTGGACGAGACAATTAAACGAACAATGGACACAACGATACCTCGGATTCAATACACTGACAACGAAGACTTGTTCCGCAATTCACCTATAGACGGACTGCACCGACATAAAAGTCGACTACTCTCAAGACTGAAGACCTTGTACAGACAGTTTACTGACAGACACAACCCGGAGATTTTGACATTAAAGTCGTCGATCAAAAACCTCCAAACATTAATAAAAGAAAATTACAGGGCTTCTGTAAGTTTGTATTGGAACAACAGAATTCAGGCTGTAAACACCAACAACCCGCAAATAAATAAAATTTTTCGGAGGAAAGATCAAGACAACCTTTCATGTCTTAAATCGCCCGAACGACAGACAATAAACGCATACTTTCAACAGCAGGCATAGATCCAAATGAGGCTATTGATGATGACAACTTCTTTGTGATCGAAGATCCGCACGAGAAGGTCGAGGCTATAGGAGCGACTTTCCAGGAAGTGTACAAGGCGAATGACACCATTGGCCCAAACCACGACTTGGAAACTCGAGTCCTTTTGCACAATTTCTATCTTCGAAATGAATTAGTGAACTGGCGAATCGAGAACTCGGGTTTCACCCAGTTCAGTGACGAGAATATGGCAAATAATGTCATCGCCAATGAAAGGGAACAACCCCCGTTCATTTCGAAGGAAGAACTCCAAACGATCTTCGACACAATTAGAAGTAAAAAATCAGTGGGAATCGATGGAATACTGAACATTGTGCTTCGACATCTCCCACTAGAAGCGGTGGACATTTACACCACCCTGTTTAACAATGCAATGAATAATGCACATTATTCAGCGTATTGGAAAACTGCGGTGGTACATCCCATTCCCAAAAGGGATAAAGACACCTCCAATCCGGTCGATCAGTCTCCTTCCAAACATCAGTAAGGTTTTCGAAAAAGTCATCAATAGAGTCCTTAAATCAATTCGGTTTCAAGGCGGGGCATGACGTTATTCATGCCGCGTCTAAACTGGTTTCTGATATCCAATGGAACAAAGCCAAGAAACAGTACACGGGTGCCTGCCTGATTGACTTGGAGAAGGCTTTCGATACCGTATGGTTAGAGGGACTTTTCTACAAGTTGAGCAGACTGGGCATTAGTAAACCACTGCTGTATATTCTTTTCAATATGCTTTCAGATAGACAATTCATCGTGAAAAATGGCGATGTGACTTCTACTGGTACATTCAACATTAAAAACGGTCTGCAACAAGGTGCGGTCAATTCGCCAATCCTTTTCAACATTTACACAAGTGATCTGATAGGTTCACTTTACCATGCAGACGACTTAATCGCGTACAGATCAGGTCCAAAGATTGAGGTTATAAACATTCTTTTCCAACGTGACTTCGATAAAATTAAACAATATTGCGACGACTGGAAGTTGCAGATCAACTTTCAGAAGTCGGAAACCATTCAGTTTAGGACGCCTTTGTCTGGGGCCTCTACGGATATCAGAAAGAATTGGCGAAAGTTTCAGATCGTGGGACAACACGGGCAGCCACTTGTTTGTCGAAATGTAGTCAGATACCTTGGGATCTGGCTAGATCAATATCTGTATTTTAACAAACATATAGATGTTGTTCTGGCCAGAGCCAAAGGTGCTTTTGCCCTTACAAAGAGACTGTTTTATAGCAGGCAACTCGATGCGAGGGTAAAGGTGATCTGCTACATGGCCCTTATTAGGCCTATGCTTATATTTGGTTGTCCCGTGTGGTTCAACGTGAGAGCAAGTCTTTTGGAAAAGATTCGGGTGTTTGAGAGGGCTTGTCTTCGCTTATACAGAACACCAGAGTCTGAGTACATAAAATTCTATTCTAATGAGGTCTTGTACAATAGGGCGAACCTAATAAGAGTGGACAATTTTGCTATTAAGTTGACTCGAAGGCACATTGCAAGAGCAATGACCTCGTCGAACAACCTGATCTCCGGGGCTTGCTACCCTAATTATTTGTATCATGAGAGAGTTCGCGTTGACGGCTTTATCCCTCCAGAAGCGTTCCTCTACCTCGATATGAAAGGTCTGATCCAGGACAGATTAGCGGTGTCGTTAATCTTCCACGTCGCTCGAACAGCTGCGGACAAGCGACTCAACTACGACAGAGACGTCGCACACGGCAGTGCGAAGCGTCTCCGGTTAAGTAGGCGGTAGGGAGTCGCGACATTAGGGATGTTGCTCGGCAGCACCAACAATTTTCGTGGCTTGCAAAAGAAGGAGAAGCTCCATCATCGAATTCCTCTAGTGCAGGGTAGCTCCATTAAGGAGCAGAGATGGTCAGCCCAATCTTTTTTAGCCGTGGCTGGCTTACATAGATGTAGGTAGGGTTAAGGTAGATTTAAGAGTAAAAATTTTAAAAAAAAAATAATAAAAACTGAAAAAAAAACAGAGATGGTTAATCTTTTCTAAAAAAAAGTGGTAATCCAAGCCACACCAAAGAAACAAAAAGGAAATAATACTTGTACAATAAGTTAGCTTAAGTAGGTTAAGTAGGCTTAGGATTTATTTTAAGTAGTCGGTAAGTTTTAGTTTGTAAGTAAAAAAAAAGTACATTTACTAAGTTTTTTATTTAATAAAATGTATTTTCTTAGTTGTAGTCTTAAATTAATGTAACTAAAAAAAAGGTACTGTACGGAACGTCGAAAGACATGTAGATTAAGAATTATGTTAAACTTAGAGTGTCCGCATGGGGCCAGTAAGTTATAATAAGATAGTTTTCTAAGTTATTTAAGCTAATTTTTAAGCGTTTTTTTGTATAGCTTGTAAGAATTTCTGAATTTCAAAAATAAAAATGCATTGAAAATGAAAAAAAAAGCTATTGCTTCTCACTCGGAGGGTCAAGGTTCGAATCCTACTCATGACAAGTTTTTTATTTGTGTAATTGGAACTCAGTCAGAAAAATCTGCGTGTGAAGGCATAACACTGACATGTAGATTTGGCTGTTGTAGAGTTTCAAGCACAAAAACAACCGTTAAAATTTACAACCTGAATCATTCCGAGTGAAGAAAAACTCTCCGTCCTATTCGGACTCCCACCCCTGGAGAGTCAATATCGAAACCAAACACACCTGAGTTTCAAACCACTACATCACAACATCCTTTTATCTTTCCCCCCGCGCCCATGCAACAGTATAAGGGTATCATAAACCCCTTGAGGCGCGCGTAAATTATAAAATAAAAAAAAAAGATCAAAGTGCTTGACGATATTAGAATTCAATATGACAGCGAATACCTTTCACTGCTCTGCTTACTTGATTTCTCGAAGGCCTTTGACACGATCAGTCATGAGGTTCTTTGCACTAAACTGAAACTTTACTTTGGTATGAGCGATTGCTTGGTGTGCTACATTAGGAATTACCTTACAAATCGTATTCAAATAGTTATTGCTAACTCAAAATGCTCTCAACCAAAAAATATAATTTATGGAGTTCCCCAAGGTTCAGTTCTTAACCCAATTCTTTTCTGTCTTTTCATTAATGATTTACCGCAAGTGTGTCGAAATACATATGTACATATTTTAAGCCGATGACGTGCAGATATACCTTTCTCGACCACTTGGCCTAGTGGAAGATCTTGTGGATAGATTTAATTCGGACTTGTCTTCCATTGCAAAATGGTCTCAAGACAATGGTCTGATTCTAAATCCAAAAAAGAGTCAGATAATTTTAATTTCAAAAAAAATTTACAATGTCGAAGAGTTACCGCCTATTTTTCTCAACTCCACAAGGCTAATCTTCTCTGACACCGTGGTGAGTCTTGGATATAAAGTAAATCGGTCTCTTTCTGCCACTGATCATGTAAACTTAATTAAAGCGCGTGTATATGCAGGATTGCGAAAGCTCTGGCTGTTTTCTAGTTTTACACCTGTTAGCACCAAACTGAGGTTGATAAAGTCCATTCTTTTGCCCATTTTTGATTATGTCATAGTTATCTACTGCAAACCAGATTCTCTCTGCCAGCACAAATTACTTGTTGCTTTTAACGATATAGTTCGATATGCATTTGGAGTAAGAAGATACGACCATATAATCCTTTACCATAAGAAGGTCCTTGGGTGTTCATTTTCTAATTTTTGGACATTAAGATGCTGGGTGTTTTTACATAAATTTAATCACCACCGAATTAATTTGGGAAATTGAAATTTGTTCAGTCACATAGAACTTTCAATCTTATCTCGCCCTCTTATACATATCTTAACTCGTCTCATCTCATCTTTGTTCATGTTTCCAGACTGTGGAATTCACTGCCTACCACCATTATATAAGAAATAGGAGCTAAGCAATTTAAATGTGCCCTATTTGCACACTTTTCATCTTTGTAATCTATTCTTCTCTTCCTTTCTTTATTTCAAGTTTCTTTTCCCTTTATGCTTCCTCAATTTTCTCCTTCCTTTCCTCAGTATTACGAATATTCTTTAAGTTAGTTTAACATCTGATTCAAAACCTGCAAATTTAGTTTATTCTTTCACTTGATGTTTTAATTGTGCTCTTTTTTGCATAAACTAATTGAATGTGGTAAACTAATTTGAATGAGCTTTCATGTACTATAAAAGACTTCTGCTCTTAGTTGTACCCTGCCAAATAAAATTGAAATTGAATTGAATTGAACAAAATACGCACATACTATAATATTTTTGCTTACTAGAACTCACAAAAATATTCCTCCTACTCCAAACACACTGATAATGGACAACATCACTCCATTATAGGCATTCCTTCGATATCGCCTACTTAAAACAAATCCCATACCAAAGTCAAAGTAAAATCTCCTCTTTGCTTACCGTTTAACGGCATGTAAGGAATGAGTTGAGTGTATGCATTTCAAAAACTCAATAAAGAAATCCAAAAACCATGACATCAGATGCGGAAATATTGACTGGTTTATTGTCTTACTTTCAACGAGTTACATATCCTTGAAAAAGGGGGTAGAAAGGTTTTTCTTACACTTCACAGTGGTCGATTTCATAGGCCAAAAATAAAAATAAGAAGTCTGAAATTTGATACTGTATGTATCAAAATTATTTCTTATAAGAACAATAAACTTACTTACTTTAGGTGGCGCTACAGTCCGGGGTGGACCTGGGCCTCAGTCAACAAGCTTCTCCAGCCAGCTCGATCCCTGGCTAGCTGCCTCCAGTTTCGCACGCTAAGTTGGCTGAGGTCCTCTTCCATTTGCGTGCGCCACCTGAGTCTTGGCCTTCCTCTACTGCGCTGTCCCTCGGGATTGAATTCGAAGACTTTTCGGACCGGAGCATTGGTGTTCATCCGCTCTACATGACCCAGCCATCTTAGCCGCTGGATCTTCACTCTTTTGGCTAGGTCGATGTAGCTGAACAGTCCATAAAGTTCGTCGTTGTATCTCCTCCTCCACTCACCGTCAATGCAGACGGGACCAAAGATCACTCGTGGAATTTTTCTCTCAAAGCAACTAAGAGCACCCTCATCCATTTTTGATAATGTCCATGCCTCTGCACCATAGAGCAGGACCGGGATTATTAAGGTCTTAAATAGGGTAACTTTGGTTGTTAGAGAGAGGGCTTTGCTAGTAATTGCCTTCTAAGCCCAACGAAGCAGCGATTGGCAAGAGTTATTCTTCGTTTGATATCAGCGCTGGTGTCGTTGTCTGTATTTATAGCGGAGCGTAGGTAGACAAAGTCCTTAACTACCTCAAAGTTATATCTGTCGAGGGTGACATTCTGTCCGAGACGTCGGTGTTGGTTGTCCTTTTTGCTTGACAGCATATACTTGGTCTTGCCCTCATTGACCGCTAAACCCATTTTCGCCGCTTCCGTCTCAATACTCGCGAAAGCGCCACTGACATCACGCTGCTTTCTCCCGATTATGTCAATATCGTCGGCGTATGCGAGTAGTTGGACGGACTTTTGAAAGATAGTGCCTCTTGTGTTTGCTCGTGAGTTTTGCACTATTCTTTCAAGTACGATGTTTAAAAAATCCCATGACAGCGCATCGCCTTGTCTAAATCCTTTCTGGACATCAAAGGTCTCGGTGAGATCTTTACCGACCTTGATGGAGCAGCGTGCATTCTCCATCGTCATCCTGCACAGACGGACGAGTTTGGCAGGGATGCCAAAACTAGACATTGCTCTATATAGCTCGTCTCTATAGATGCTGTCATACGCGGCCTTAAAATCGATGAATAGGTGGTGGGTATCGATCTTTTAGGTCTTGTTAAGGAGCTCATAGAAGGCATCTTTTGTTCCGTCATCTTTCTCCTCTGTGGGAGCGTGCGCGCATATCAGGCTAATGTTGGTAAATTTATCCTTAATGCGGATTACTACGAGGCGCTCGTTAACATGCCGGAAACTCAAGATTTCAAACAACAAATCCGCATCCAAAAAGGCGCTGCTTTTGCCGTCAATAACAATCGCCGTAGCGATTGACTAACAATCGTAGTAGATGTCGCAGTGTTTCACACTCTTGTGGGTTGTCAACAGTAGATCCGTCCGTATCCGAGGCTTGTTGTTGCTTCTTAACTTCTGTATTTTTTCTATGGCCGGGCAGAAGGGTTACTTGCATCACGGTTTTTCCATATCGTTCCGATCCTGCCATGATTTGTGATTAAAATTTTGATCATTGATGTATGAAAATTGTTATTTTTATTGTATTTTATAAGCACATAGTTTAAATCATGTTAATCATAAAATTAATGAGCTTGGCTGGGAGGACTATTAGCTTTGGATGCAAATTAAAATGCTCCGATTTAAGTGTTCCGGTTATTAAAATGCCTTTCATCCCCTTAAAAGTGTGAACACGACGTGCATGAGGTTAAAACAGAAACAACACCCAGTTGCACGGTTTTGGTGGTAATCGGTCGAAGGCATAACAGCATGCGGTCGCAGGAGTTGAGTGTTTTCTTGAGATTAAGAGTAGGTACACGTTGTACACGGCCAACTGAAAGCATGCCATTTTCTTTCCCTTCAACGTGTGATATTTATGTATACGAGTATATATGTTTGTATAACTCTGCGACTACGAATCAAATCGTTGAATCAGTAGTCAGTATGGGCTACTTCAAAGTATTTGAAACTGAGGTCAGTAAGGATTTTTAGGACTAGGTACTCAGCAAGGTGAAATAGAAATGATTCAACGCCAGTTCTCATACCTACATGCAAGAGGGTGACTGACTGCGGTATATTGTATTCCGGTCCCTTTCATCTAAGTGACATAAAGGGTCTGGCCTTGCAGGGTGAGGTATACAATAATTTTGTTCGTTCATTCTAACTTTTTACATTTGCAGTTACACGAACGAGCAAACATTATTCCTAACGTCAGACATTTAGGCGTCGGACTATCACAATACCGGCTCATTCCGTTGCCAGTCGTGGGGGCGTATAAACAAATGTCAATAGGCACAAATCTCCAACTGCTTTGTGTCGAGATAATGTGGGTTAACTATACATGGAGACGAGCTATTCAGAGCAATGTCTAGTTTCGGCATCCCTGCCAAATCCGTCCGTCTGTGCAGGGTGACGATGGAGAATGCACGCTGCTCCATCAAGGTCGGTAAACAACTCTCCGAGACTTTTGATGTCAAAGAAGGATTTAGACAAGGCGGTGCGCTGTTATGCGATTTCTTTAACATCCTACTTGAAAGAATATTGCAAAACTCACGCGAGTTACATATCCATAACGACGAAATCCACATTTCATTTATGTACCTTGCATTAATTCATTATCATATTTAAACTTATCCTTGTTCACCTTGAATTAATAAATGCACTTTCCCACAGATTTGCTGCTATTATTGTAGAGGAAGCATAAATTAAGTATAAAAACCAATGTAAAAACAATCATTTTCAGAAGTCTTGTGAATAAAGTGGAATACGGCGTTACGCTGTCCAAAAAACAGTTGTGTTTTTGTTTTCACCAACCTCTTGGTCGAACCTTTAACTCGCGCAAACACCAGAGGCACAATCTTTCAAAATTCCGTTCAATTACTCGCATACGCCGCCGATATTGACTTAATTGGAAGAATGCAGGCTTACCGCCGATGGAAACGCTTTCGGATAGACGAGCTCCACCAAGTCTACAAACACTTAAGAAATAGTGTTGTTCGTGAAATAAGAGCTGCCAAGTCACAGTTTTATTCAAATCGCCTGAATACCAAGTAAGATGGCCGCAAATTATGGAGTAACCTTCGTGAGCTAGGGATTGGTAAACAAAAATTAAGCTGCCCCAGTGATATTGATAACAATGAACTAAATCGTATGTTCTTATCGATTCATCCTATAGCCTCAGCAGTAGATCAAAATAGGACTTATCGTGGCCCCGCTGTCTCAACAGATACACCGTTTTTTTTTTTTTTTTTTACAAGAATAGAAAGCACAGATGTAGTCGAAAGTTTTTTGTCTGTAAATCCTTCTAGACTTCTTCAAAGCTTTCGATATGGTCGACCACCCCACTATTATGGATATATTACGTCATTATTTTAATATGTCCCTCTGTCCTATAAAGTTACTTTCGTCGTATCTCAGAGAAAGAAAACAGGAGGGTGTTCTGCTAGAATTTCTTCCTTTAGTGTGAGGTGTTCCCCAAGGATCGATTTTGGGACCTCTCTTATTCTCTCTGAATTCATCAAAGCACTTTTACGCCGACGATATTCAAATTTATAAAAGTTGTACTCTTGAACTTATCGAAAATTGTGCCAGTGATTTGAATGTAGATCTTCACAGGATCTTAGTTATTTAAAAAAGAAGCTAGAGCTATCCTATTTTCCAGCCATCATGCTGAACAATTCAGCAATAGAATTCGTTTAAAATTCAAAAAATCTTGGCAACCATATAAATGCGATTGTAGGTAAGGCATATGGAGAGCTTCGAACTTTGTGGACTGGTCAAAAGTTCACACCGCTGAGGAAAAGGTTAGTTCTTGGTAAATCTCCGGTTATTCCTGCGTTAATTTATGGATGTCAAATATTCTATAACTGTGACGCTGATAGCAAAAAGAAGCTTCAGGTAACGTTCAACAGCACTCTCCGTTATATCTACAGTCTCAGAAGGTTCGACCACATCTCACACTTGGCAAAAACTTGTTGGGGATGTCGTTTCTGAACTACGTCAAGTTTCGTACTCTTAGTATTCAGTTTAGCATTATAAAAACAACGCAACCGACATACCTTCATAGTAATAAAATCCAGTTTTCGGCTTCTAACAGATATGCCTGTTTGATTCTCCCTCATTTCTCTTGCCTAACATCCGAAAGACAATTTTTCGTTGCTGATATTCGCCTTTGGAATTCACTTTCGCGTAATCTGAGAGAACTGAATGATGCACGTCGATTTAACGGCGAGTTAAAGCTTTTCTTTTCAAATCAAAGCAACTAGATTTCTAAATTCCCCACCTCCTTTTCAAGCAAATACAACTTACAAACTTTATATGTTTAAATAAAAATCTTAAATAAATAACATATATACAGAAATTATAAAATGTAAATACTACTACTCTTCACTCTATTCAATTCAATTTTATCAAATGTATCTTTATCTTAATTACTTAAATTTAATTCTAATTAATCAATACCAATTGTTTATCTCTCACAGACTTAAAAGTGTATTCTTACTGTGTTAGAAGTACACAATAATAATAAATAAATAAAATAAAATAAAGCAGCGTGATGTCAGTGGCGCCTTTGCAAGTATTGAGACGGAAGCGGCGAAAATGGGTTTAGCGGTCAATGAAGGCAAGACTAAGTAACTAAGTATATGCTCTCAAGCAAAAAGGACACTGAACGCTGACATCTCGGACAAAACGTCACCCATGACAGGCATAATTTTGACGTAGTTAAGGACTTTGTCTACAAAGGCTTTGCTATGAATTCAGACAACGACACGAGCGCTGAGATCAAATGAAGAATAACTCTTGCCAATCGCTGCTTTGTTGGGCTTAGAAGGCAATTACTAGCAAAGCCCTCTTTCTAACAACCAAAGTTACCCTATTTAAGACCTTAATAATCCCGGTCCTGCTCTATGGTGCAGAGGCATGGACATTATCAAAAATGGATGAGGGTGCTCTTGGTTGGTGCCTCGGTGAGTGGAGGAGGAGATACAACGACGAACTTTATGGACTGTACAGCTACATCGACCTAGCCAAAAGAGTGAAGATCCAGCGGCTAAGATGGCTGGGTCATGGAGAGCGGATGAACACCAATGCTCCGGTCCGAAAAGTCTTCGAATCCGCCCCCGAGGGACAGCGCAGTAGAGGAAGACCGAGACTCGGGTGGCGCACGCAAGTAGAAGGAGACCTCAGCCAACTTAGCATGCCAAACTGGATGCAGCTAGCACAAGATCGAGCTAGCTGGAGACGCTTGTTGATTGAGGCCCTTTTGCCCACTGAAACAAAAAGCTTTCTCTCTCCGTCCGACAATCTTCCTCCCTACTCCAATATGATAGCTAAGCTGCTTGCCAACTTCTTGTTTCATTTCACTGTTCATTCGTCTTTGACATTGAGAGACAGCGCGATGGTAGATAATAAGAAGTCCGAAATTTCTGGTTCCAAAACAAGGAAGCCGATTACTTTTGACTCAATACAAAAACCGTATAGCGAGATAGGGGAAGAGACACTGTCAGCTTTGCTTGGTGTTTCAGAACTTTAATAAAATTTGCTATTTCATCATCGACCATCTAAACGAGTTATGTATGTACATAGCATCAATCTGGAAAAACAACAAGATGGTGTTCTACTACCAACGAAAACATCGTTTTATTGAATCATTTCAAGAAATGAACCATCATTTGGCCACTAACTACTGTAAGACTACGTCTAGTCACTTGTTGATGCCGATAAATCAGCGACGATTGACGTTTTGAGGCAAAACATTGTTTGAGTAGGCAATACGGGATATTCCTATATGTATGCCTCCAATCCCTCGAATGTTGGATCTCTAGTAAGAGGTGGCGCAAAATTAATCATCCTATCGGATGATGTTTTAATTTTTGCAAATGGCGTCGTACGTCAAGTAATGGAACGCGTGTGAATTACTGTCAAGCCATCCTCAATCAATCCAATTTCAATTCAATTCAATTCAATCAAGCAAGCAAAATCTTCGTTTCTGGGGCACTGAAAATCCGCGTGTGATGCACGAAGAGCCATTACATCCAATCAAAGCGACTGTGTGGTGAGACGTTCACCGTATTTTAATGAGGACGCCATCGGCAATACTGTCACTGTTCCTGGCGAACGCTACAGGGCTATGATAAACGACTTCTTACTGCCGGAATTGGATGAGCGGGGCTTCGTGAACATGTGGTTTTAACAAGACTGTGCAACTGCACACACAGCACATGCCACATTGGATATTGTGAAAAAAGCGTTTCCTGGTCGCGTAATCTCCCGTTTTGGCGATTTGGCATGGCCAACAAGATCGCCCGATTTCTTCCTTTGGGACTACTTGAAGACGCGGACTTATATCAACAAGCCTCAGACAATAGCAGCCCTTAAGGAGAATATTCCACTTAACAGAAAAAATAAAGATTTCCTTCACTCAATATCATATTTTTTATTTAGTAAAAAAGTAATTCAAAAACAAAATTGGATTTTTAATTTTACGCCACCTTGTATGAGGCAGCTGTGGTGGACATATGACTGACACTATTTTTATTTAAAAATTAAATGCCAGGAAATACCTAGTCTTTTAAATAAATTGGAGATAATTTCTTTGTTTTATTAAAACAAAGTCGGCACATCTTAAAAAAAACACTATTTCTGTACGTGACTTTCATCGTCTCTACCTGCACTGGTTATTATGCATTATGCGCTATCTTTAAAAAACCACTTGAACAACTTTATCCTTTGCATATGTGCGCACACAGAATCCACCCTTTCCCAAATTGCCAGATTAATTTTCATACTCTAATGTAGGTAGATACTCTAAATTGCATGTCTGCCACAACATTTGTCGCATTTCAAATCTACGTACCTACCTACACCGGTTTTACATTTTCTATCTGAATGCCATTTTTTCGTGCACCGTAAGCAAATGTTAGTTGTTGTTGGATTTAATCAAAATGCTTCGTTTATCTCTCATTATTATCCAGTGTCTGCAATGTTGTTCCTGTTATGTATTTTGTTAAAAAATAAACTGCTACTCAACCCTATAGAACTGGTTCTTGACGTCAACATGGCTTCTTTTTTTGTGTGGTTTGATAATATTTGGCTCCTTTCACGTGCTTCTAAATCTTTTTGAAAAAATTTCATAACGTTTTGCACAAAAAACTCAAACCACCAGCAAAACTAACTGGTGGACTGAGGTTGTAGGTGTCAACAGTTTAATGTTTGCATATATAGAAGTGAGAGACAGTTTGCAATAGAATTTGTTGGTATACAGTTTGATCGGTATAGCTATTGTGAATCAAAAACTAATGAAGTCAATTGTCGTTCAAAAGTCGTAGTTCTTTCGGAACCAAGTAGGTAGTATTCATCGTGGGACTTGTTTCTGTATAATCTAAAAGCTAATGTTTAGCACCAAGGACTTCGGAGATTGCACCAAATTCACCTTCTCCATTAGGATAAAAAATAACTCCTTCGACAAAAATAAAACAGTGCCGTGGCTGTTATAAATAAGATACCTACTCAGTTCAAGCAGATTTCAAGCTCAACCAGCTAACACCACGAAGCAAAAAATTACATAAAAATGGGAATCCCCTGTTTAATTGAGCTTCCAACAACGCACACTAACACGGCGTCTCTACGAGCAATATTTCAAAGCATCTGTAGTAGCATGCTATGAATGAAATTATCAAATTTATTTATAATTATTTGCAATTCCAATGATCTGCGTTTATTTTCGCAATTTTTTTAATTGTTTTTAATGCCTCTAACGCGATAACAGATTGAAATGTTTTGCTCTGCAACATTTCAACGATTGAATAATAAGCTATGAAATACCCACCCTAATTTCATATCATTCTATCATTCTTTCTTGGAAAGTGTAAAATATTTCTCGTGGAGACGCAGTGTTACTCGAAGAAAAACTAGCCCTAAGCGTTACACAACAGCAGGGAGTTTCACTGTGCTAAGGGTTACAAAATGGGAATCACCGATTTGCACACACTTCTTGTTCGCAAGTATTTTCGTATGAGCTGAACGACACGAACAACTTCGCATAAAGGCACATGTGGAATGGAACATTAATTTACTATTAAACACCCTACCATTGCATTCATTTATTCCCCTTTGATGACGTGTCTGACAATTTCATTCAAATTGCCGTTAGAATCGGCGGCATATTTTGTATGCATCCTTTGCCACATAATTTATCAAACTTTCTTCCCCTTGTAAATGTATATGAATGTGTGTGTTCCCTATTCACCACACCAAGTAAGACAAGGACGGGCTAGAAGCGACGATCAACAATTTGGTGGTTGCAAATTGTTACGTGTCCCATTTAAACTTCGACCCGCAAAGAGCTAAGTTGTGTCTTCCAACATTTCATTGCAGTTTATTTAATAAAATATTGTGATTTCAGTAAAAACGCTGAAAAATGAGCAAACAAAAAGGTACGAATACACACCAAGGAATAAATTTTTATTATTTGACATTAAAGAAAATTGTTTTCTATAAAATGAAGAGCTTCCACTGCACAAATCGGAATATTTCTATTTTACATTGCGGACTTATTTGAAGAAGAAAATGGAGGAAGACGCTGCTCTGCTTAAACAAATGACGGACATGGAGGAACATTTAATAGATTGCATAATTGGTGTGTTTGCGAACTTCTTACAAATTGCACATTTACTAAATTATTTGCTTGTTTTTGTTTATTTTTTTTTTTTTACAGACAACTGCAAATCAGCAGATAGATACAAGGAAGGGCAGTGTAAACAATTTTGCCAAAATTGGGAATTTGCAGACTGAAGATGCTGCTGAGCACCCACCAAAATAGTTTGTGCAACATTTTCTACCTCCTACACACACGCTTGTGTGTACTTTTTTGTTCAATTGTTTTTAAAAATACCTTCGCCAGTGACACCATGTGATAATTTTTGTTTTGTAACTATTGCCTTTCAGTTTGTTAATTAACCAACCACTAAGTGTTGGACCACTAAAAAATGGAGAAGGCAACCATTTCTTCAATAATTTATTCCGATTTAATTTTTATTTCTGTTTTTGTTTGTAACTGTCCCGTTTCGTGCTTAACTACTAACAGCTTACAAAAGGCCGCCGGGTTAGATGTTTGTTGATTGTTTTCTTCTTTTTTTTTCATAAATTTTGCTTTGTGATGAATGGATTGTAATAATTTTTATTTTGTGTTTGCAATTATTTAGTTTTGTTTTGTTTTGTTAACTAACCAACCACTCATAAAACGAAAAATAAAAATCATTTCTTCAGAGGATTTGGTGTCGTTTTATTCATTGTTTAGACATTCCAGTTATAGGTACTTGTCATGTTGCAACTAGCAGAGATTAGGAACGATCTGTACATCTCAGGCCAAGATATCATCAAAAATTGTACTTCAAGCAAAATACTTATTGGGACCCTCTATTGAGCTGATCCTTAAATTCGACAAAATGAAAGAGGATAGAATGAATATATCACAATGTTTTTGTATTTCCCAGTCAGAAATGAGTAAGGATCATAATAAATTCACACCTTCTCGTATATGTTGTGCAAGTTAAATACAACAGCTTGGACCTATGTTTCATCGTTCACTTCGAAGAATTCCTGTGCTCCGGGTCAGTTTATAAACGTTAGCATTTCTACATTAGTAAAGGGTGTCCAGGGGAGAAGTTTACAGCGTCTCACCTCATATTTTATTTATGCAAAATGGAATTTGACAATGCGGATTGCGATTTCCAAAACATGTCGTCTAAATGCAGTCCATTTCTCTCAAAACACTTGGATTTGTGAGGACGTGAGAGCAAAGCGTTGCTTCAATGCCGGTATCTTCAGGTGGACATTTTCTTGTAGGGTCTGTTCAGGGATTGCGATTGCATTAGATCTACGCGTATTAGAGGAAGTCTACATATAAAGAATTCGGTAACAGAACAGTTTGAGGCGAATAGAATAAGCTGATATTGCCACGTTCAAAGAAGATCTGCGGAAAATCCGGTTAAAAAGGCACTATCAACTACGGTCACTCCAACTATAAGAAAACGAGGTCGGAAAAAGAATTCCTGGATTTCTCAGATGGCAAATGCGCAACAACGCCTGGGGCTAACCACTGAAGCGATCCAGGACCGAGCATTATGTAGACGCGTTTTGCGGTCTGCGACATTAGCCAACCCCATAAGCGGACCAGAAGCGATGCAGTAAAAATGGGAAACTCGCTACGCATAAGTTCATATAACGAGGAAAGGGATTGATGCTGTAAACCATCGACTTAGGGTATCCTCATTTGGGAAAGTTCAATGACTATATCAATTTACATGGATAAGGCATTATTTTGCGTCAAAATTGGCTTTAAAAAATCGTCTTTTCAGAAAATGGGCATTTCCATCTTGGCGTCGGCTATATTAACAAGCAAAATTTGTATTTGTGACGCAAATAAACCACACGTTGTCATCGAGAAGCCAATGCATCCTAAACGTGTGACTTGGTGCAAGGATCTTTAAAAAATATTAGCTCTGTAGTGGTAAGTATTTAGCATAGCTACCCACTTCCTGTTTCTTCCTGATGCCCTGACCTTTAACCACCGAAATATTCGATGAATCAAATAAATGACACTCAAATCGAATATGCATACGACAAAGATTCGCACCCTCATGCTCATCATTCACTTGTTACCCAATGAAACAAAAACATATTCTGAAGTACACAACGAGCTCCAACTGCCTATTGCTTACTATCTACATATAGTATTTAGTACATTAAATATTAGCAATGTTTATTATATTTGAAGTTTTGAATTTGGACCGCTTTTGGGCTCTTTGAAATAAGTGTTTTTATTCAGTCCGACTTTTTGCCTGACCTTATCTGCAGGGTAGACTTGTCTTGCCCTTAAATGTTTGCTGTTTCCCTTTTCTTACCCTTTTTATAACCGGTTATGTAATCACAACATTTTGCAAAAAGAACAGAATTCTGAGAATTTTCTGGGCGTCGGTATTTGCGTCTTCGATTCTGTCTTTCATTCTTCTCGGGATACAGAAAAAGGGGAAATAATGAAGAATATGCATTCTTCAAGGAACATCAAAATCAAAAAAAAAAAAGAAAGTCAGACTGACGCCATATCAGACAAGCTGTTGTGTTTTTTAGATGATCATCAGCATTTCCCCTTTTTCTGTTTTGTATTCTCTCAATTTCTACTGTGTTGGTGTGCACCAAGCAAGGACAAAGTTCAGTTTATTTTGCAAACCGTTGATTCTAGGAAAAATGGTGGGGCGACAAGAGTCCAGTTAGACAGTTTGCTAACACGTTTTGGTGTAGGAAGAATTAACGAAAATTCAATTCAAATTGGAAGTTACATACGGGGAAGAGTGCTGCATTCAAAAGAAACTCAAATTTGTGCCTTTGACTAAATGAAGAAACAAATTTCAGATAGAAAGTCACGTAGGAATGTGAAATTCAAAATATGTTCCGGCTCCTTGTTTTTATTACATTCTACTATTTATTCTGACAGAAATGCCCTCTTAAAATGTTCCAATTGGCAATAATTTTATTTTTATATTACATATTTTTATCAAGTCGTAATTTTGTTTCCTTTCCAAGTGTGTTTAAGAAAATAATTTTACTGTGACTTAGTTAGACAAATACACCTTCCGTTCAGTAGAAAAAATAAAATGCAAAATTATTCATCACAATTTTATCACCCTGTAACATCAGGAAATCATAATCATTCGATTTCCCTTTTGATTTTCGAATAATTGAGTCGCAAATGCATAAGTAAACGTTTACGAAAAGGAAAAAATAAACATGTCGATCTTAAAAGTGCCAAACGAAATGAAAAAGTGACTGGTGAGCTAAAACTTGTGTCCGTGCATTGTAAATTTCGATGTAATTAGTTTTTGATAATGTTTTAAATGCAAGAACCATTTTGGTCTTTTGGTCTTTTTCAGAGAAAGGCTCGGTTAAAAAGCGTGTACATTTTGAAGACACACAATCCGAGCACACTGAAACATGCATTAAGTTGCAAGATGACGTCCTAAAGGAGGAACGTCGTAAAGGTACAATTTGCTTTCTATTCACTAACAATTTTTCTTCAAAAACTAATAAATACTCGTACAAATCTTTTCAAGGTAAAATGGGGGCAGAGACAGCAATTTAAATCAAGAAATGCATTATCCGCATCGAAAAACTGCAACTGAAAGATGCAGAACCAACAAAGAATGTTCCTCCGGAAAAATTCTAAACATTCAAAAATGATTTCATTTTCTCCAGATTTATTTATTGATTAATTGTTTTTTTTAACACAACCTCCGTTGTTTCTTTAACTCAAATTACTAACAAATGTTCATTTATCCGTTAATTATTAACAAGTGTTGATTTATGTGTTTATTTCTAACAACTCTTCTTTTCCAATTCAACACGCGAAATAATTTCTTTTAAATAAAAAATTCTAAAAATGTATTTGGATCTATTTTATTCAATTGGCATCAGAAAGTAATTGGTGCGTTGTTCAAAGGGCCTCATGACAAGCGAATGGAATTGTGTTAAGGGTGCGGGGGTTTAAGTTTAAGTTGGCTAACCGAGTCGTACAGGCTCGATAATGAATATTGGAATCAGTAAGGTTACTACTCATAGGCTAGCTGATACAGTCGGGAAGTCCTCCAGAGAGGTTGTTAAACGGGTCAAGGTGAGAACGGGGATGTTCGCTACACAAACGAGTATCTATTCCCATTACTGCAGTACAGGTGAGCATGGTTCATGAGAGTTCCCTGAAAAATATAGGATACAAAGCGCTTTTGAACTTTATATTACGCTTTTGATATTTTACATTAAAGGGGACATGGAGGAGTAAGCTAAGTTAATATGTTGGGAAAACTCCAACTCCAAACTGGCACAGAAGTAGGTAGTAGATCTATACTCTTGTTGCCGTTTATTTAAAGAATACTCTAGCAGACGCGTACGAGTATTTTGCATATATACGCCCACCACAATTATTGTTACCTTCGCCAACAAATAAGTTGGTGTAAAGCTGTTTAAATGTAGTAAAAATTCATTAGTAATGAGTTTTTCTGCCAAGTTGTTAGCATAAATACGCCTGCATGTCACTGCCCTTAATACTACCTCTTACCACCCATTGTTGTAAAAGTTGATCAGATGTAAGTACACTACCTGCAACCCTAAGAACGAACACATGAAGCAGCGCAATTAAATTCTTTGTACCTGAAATTGCTGGAGGTCTGCAATTTGTATTAAATACTGCATGTACCTGATCAGTCATTTTAGACGTACATATATGTATATGTCACTCCTCTTTTGACTGAGTCCTTTTGCGCAGCATGCAGGGCTGTCAGGTAATGAATACATCTCATGTCATCTACCATTGGTCAGAAGGGACAAAAGAAAATCTACCGTCATTTCAGCATCACACTCGTAGTTGTTGTTAGATCATAGAATTTCAACTGATTATGCCATGCTTCAATCCATTTCAATAGATCAGATGAATTCTTTGCATTTAACACCTAGTTCACACAAAACACCCATTCTGCCACCAAAGTCACAAACTCTTATTTATTCACTCTAATCGGGGTTTATTAATTTCGGAGCCAAACTATATGCCACTGGAAAGGAGATACAGGAAGCCCATGGCTCTCCATAGGCACCATCGGACAACTTCTCCGTACCATTCAACAGTCCCATAGGGATCCACCACCCCTTGTTCATAACGATGAATCTCAATTTGGTGTAAGCATCTCTTGGCACTGCTAATACAAGTGCCATACCAACTACACTATTTACCAAATTATATGTGTGATGAACTTGTACCTAATAACTGAGAAACCGGCAGCAGAAGAATCAGCCAAATATTCAATTCTACAGAACAATATATGCAAATCCTGCTTCATTTGTGCTCCCCAAGCCTCTATTTAATGAGCGACGAAGATCTTTGAGCTGCCCTTACAGACTTCCATGCTTACCTACATCGTATTAAAGTTTGTAACCTCTATAGACACTTACTGAGTAGGTAAGCGTCCAACTCTACAAAAGCTCCGACTTCGATACTTTGACGAAATAGCAACTGTTCGTATGTATGTCTGTCACTGCACACTACTAAAGGTAACTCTATCTCAGGCAAAAAATAATAGTCAATCCAGTTTATATGTAGATTCTGTAATTTTTATTATTTTAAGTTTCAACAACAACAGACTAAGAATACTCTTAACGACCAGCTTGTGCTGGGGACAACTACTGGCACTGTGAGCCTTCTTTTGAGAATTCCATCATTTCATGCATTTTTGTTTCAGCAACTCTCCCAACAATTCAATTCAGTTTAACATGAAAAAGAAAAAGAAAATAATAATACAATTGCTGATTTATTTTACCAATTTACCGTGTTAAATGTCTTTCGACTTAATGATATCCTTTCGGATGAGTGGGCCTTCACAAGAAATCGCTCTTTGAATACTTGTTCTCATTTCATTTTCGTCACAATTGTGTTTGTTGCAAATCAACTCTGAATTAGTGTAGCCTTAAACGCCAATGGCCCACTTTGTAATGTCGTTTCCATCTACAGCTCAAACTATCGTTGAATATCCCTCCGGTTTTCTCCTTGTCAACTAGTGGCATCATACGAGGGACAATCATCGGCGACTAATTACTTCGAAAAGGTACCTTCCTGGATGAATATTCCTCCTATCTCTTGAATAGAAATTAAATAATTAAAACAAGGACCGTTACATTTACTCCGAAATGAAAAGGAAATCCACTCAGCACCTATAAGCCAAATGAGTCTGTTCTGTTTCAGGTGAAGTCTCCGAATGGACAGTGGACACTGCAATAGCAAATTTAGTTTCAATTCTAACAATTTCTTTTCTGCCACCTTGCACTACATAAAGGCACCTCATAAAGATCACTTCTATGGCTCTCCATAGGCACCATCGGACAACTTCCCCGTACCATTCAACAGTCCCATAGGGATCCACCACCCCTTGTTCATAACGATGAATCTCAATTTGGTGTAAGCATCTCTTGGCACTGCTAATACAAGTGCCATACCAACTACACTATTTACCAAATTATATGTGTGATGAACTTGTACCTAATAACTGAGAAACCGGCAACAGAAGAATCAGCCAAATATTCAATTCTACAGAACAATATATGCAAATCCTGCTTCATTTGTGCTTGCCAAGCCTCTATTTAATGAGCGACGAAGATCTTTGAGCTGCCCTTACAGACTTCCATGCTTACCTACATCGTATTAAAGTTTGTAACCTCTATAGACACTTACTGAGTAGGTAAGCGTCCAACTCTACAAAAGCTCCGACTTCGATACTTCGACGAAATAGCAACTGTTCGTACACTGTCACTGCACACTACTAAAGGTAACTCTATCTCAGGCAAAAAAGAATAGTCAATCCAGTATATACGTATGTAGATTCTGTAATTCTTATTATTTTAAGTTTCAACAACAACAGACTAAGAATACTCTTAACGACCAGCTTGTGCTGGGGACAACTACTGGCACTATGCGCTTTCTTTTCAGAATTCCATCATTTCATGCATTTTTGTTTCAGCAACTCTCCCAACAATTCAATTCAGTTTAACATGAAAAAGAAAAAGAAAATAATAATACAATTGCTGATTTATTTTACCAATTTACCGTGTTAAATGTCTTTCGACTTAATGATATCCTTTCGGATGAGTGGGCCTTCACAAGAAATCGCTCTTTGAATACTTGTTCTCATTTCATTTTCGTCACAATTGTGTTTGTTGCAAATCAACTCTGAATTAGTGTAGCCTTAAACGCCAATGGCCCACTTTGTAATGTCGTTTCCATCTACAGCTCAAACTATCGTTGAATATCCCTCCGGTTTTCTCCTTGTCAACTAGTGGCATCATACGAGGGACAATCATCGGCGACTAATTACTTCGAAAAGGTACCTTCCTGGATGAATATTCCTCCTATCTGTTGAATAGAAATTAAATAATTAAAACAAGGACCGTTACATTTACTCCGAAATGAAAAGGAAATCCACTCAGCACCTATAAGCCAAATGAGTCTGTTCTGTTTCAGGTGAAGTCTCCGAATGGACAGTGGACACTGCAATAGCAAATTTAGTTTCAATCCTAACAATTTCTTCTCTGCCACCTTGCACTACATAAAGGCACCTCATAAAGATCACTTCTATCTCTCCAACTTCCCAAAGGACGAGTATTGTACTTACGCCACTGCTCACTCACAGATGACTTGTACGAAATGTAAACGAAATACCTAACAAAAACACTATCTAACGCTTTTGTTTACATATTAAGTCCCCTTGGCAATTATTTTAGACAAATACAATAATTTAAAGCAAAACCGATTACAACATCCACATACGAGTACATGGGAATCCTCCAAAATCAACCAATTTACCATCAGGCAGTCCAGGTACAACGCGGGCTTTATCGCCATCCTAATATCCCTCAAGCCAACCATAAAATCAGCAAAAAAAAATATTTCATATGCTCTAACACCCTCTTGACAATAAAAGTTACCGAAAACAAAAACAGCAGCACAAGCCTAATCATTAACATCTGTAACAAACTGGCTATAGAGTACCAGGTAACCTACATAATGTTTACAACACTACACGGACATTAGGAGACGAAATCGAAATATTACAGAACACAAACAAACCCACAGCGAAAGGACTACTGAATTGTTAATATGCACCGACATTCTTTTATCATTAATCTGCAATTAAGGGATTGATACCTTGCACTTCATTGTGTGGACGCATAGGTAGATGATAGCTGCATGGAGTCCTTCCAATTGAATATGCTCAGATCGAAATTAATCGTTTACCTCAACATATTCGACACCTAGGGATACTTGCTTTCGTATATTAAAATCGCCACAATCAGTATTGGTACATTGCATTCCACTGCAATCGGCGCGTCCGTAAATAAATTTCAGGTGTCAGACATTCTAAAGGCTACATTAGCATCGTTCTGTTGCACATTTGTTTCCTAGGGGTACTTTAGAGTTGAAATCACATAAAATCTAGTTTTTAAGGTATAATTTGGCTCAGCTTACTGTTGCCGAGGAAGGCGACTCTCGCTCACAAAATCATGTGGGCCACAGTATAGAACGCCCGAAATGAGCAGGAGTTTTAGGTTTAGCGGAGTTTATATTTCTAACCGAATCTTCTCAGCAACATAAGCCGGCAGTAGTGTTGGGCTTGGTTGACTTCTAAAATCTAGAATGTAATTAAAATTGATCAAATTTATGTTAACAAATTCAAACCAGTTACTCCCCCATTAGCTCCTGTCTATTATCACAGATCCAACTGATTGAAGAATGGGCGCACAGTCTGCATGTGGTCCGATCGTTGGGTCTGCGCATTCATCAATGTTGAATACCAACGACAATAATATTTTGCATTCGGAGCATTCCATGAAAAAGTGGAAATCTCAACCAATTTACAAATACTAGATCTGTTAATTTCAATGCACATTTACAGCAAGATGAAGTACTCTTGTACAATAATTTTAACAAAATATTAAGCGTAAGTCACATGTTTTATTTCTAACCTCATTCAACAACAACAACAACATTAGATACAATTGTTTTTTGTTTATCATTTTTGTGCGGTAATTGCTGCCACTGTACAGCAAATAAAGCTTCAATTCTTTGTTCAAGTTAAATTGTTTGGTGAGCAGTATAAGCTGCATAACAGTTCTTTTAAATACACCATTTCGCTTATGAGATATAGACCTAAACTTTTGGCAAGTTTCAGTGTCCGACACGTGACGCTTAATTCACATTCAGTAACATAAATTGGTAGACAATATATTTTCATAAATTAAATTGTGTTCTTTATTGATAACTGCCAGTGATCTAATTAATTATTCAAAAAGTGAAAGCGTAACTTATTACCTTATAATGGAAATTTGACGATAAAAAATTGTCTGTACGTGACGCTTTTTTTTCAACTTGTGTTTTTGCTATCAATTTCTCTATTCATTAAATTAAATTCCCTTATATTTTATGAAAAGGCATCAAGTTTTAATAATGGCTGATCAATGGCATGAGAAAACTTCGAGAAAAGAAAAAGGCTGAAGATCCAGACTTCAAAGCTAAGGAATCGATGAGGATCGCTAAATATCGCAAGATAAAGCGGTAACGTTCATCAGAAAGCGAATTGGCAGCCATGCGACGTAAGCAAGGAGATGAAAAAATAATGCAAAGGGCTAAGAAGCCAATTGAAATTTCTACAAGTATTAATAATGAACATTCTACATCTCCGTACAAATCGAAACAAACTTTATCTAAAGCAGTTCGCAAGGCTTTAAGAGCTTTGCCTGAATCACCAAGAAAGAAAAAAACAGTAGTCACAGAACATTGCATTAGCCGGTAAAACAAGTGCTAGTATTTTAGGTGAGAATTCCGAGGATTACGAGGCTGTGAAATCTTTTATTTTCGCCCGGATATCGTGTACACTTGTCCAGATCTCAATGATTATGTAGTTATTTGGGAAAATGGTATTAAAAAGAAAAGTCAGAAGCATTGTTTGACCTTGTACTTAAGAGAAGCCTTCTCTATTTTTAGAGACTTAAATCCTGATTTTGAAATCGGTTTTTCAAAATTTAGCAGCCTCAGACCAAAAAAACGTCTTACTTATGAAAGACACTCCTAAGGATCAGTGTAAATGTTTAATACATGAAAATTTCAATCTTAAATTAAGAGGTTTGAAAGAAAACTACAACAATGACTGGTGGAATAAGATTTTATGTGACGCTTCTATGAATTCAAAATGCTGGAAAAATGAATGCGAAGCTTGTTCTGATAGTCAAAAAATAACGCTGTCTGTAGAATATAGCAGATCATGTGTTTGGAAGGAATGGGAACAAAATTTTGAAAATAAACTACGCTTAATAACCAATGAAACCAACGCTGGTGAACTTAAAAAAAAGCTAATTAAGTCTATCGCAAGGCTGATGCATCACGTTAATTCGATATTCGAATACAAGCAGCTGAATTCGAACATGACAAGATGAATGGAAAAGTGCGTATCCTTCAAGTTGACTTTTCAATGTCGTTTGGTTTTGAATATCAGAATGAAGTTCAAAGCGCACTTTGGTCGCGATCAAGTGTTATGTTGTTTACAGCGGCAAGTTTTTACAAAGGTAAATGTCAAACTTACGTTATATGCTCGGATGCAAACGCCAAAGATAAAGACACTTTCTTTGTTCTTTTAAATAAGCTATTCGACTTGATCAGCACAGAAGACGAAAGTTCATCTTTACCATCAGCTGAAATAATTTGGAGTGACGGTCCTGCTTCAGAATTCAAAAACCCATTCATGGTTAAATTAACGTATTTACTAAGTGAAAAATTTAATAAATTTTTTTTTGGAGTAGGCGGAAATATAAAAAGACTTGTACGAGAGAAAATGATGAGCCAAGGTCATAATGTTGTGATCCAATCTGCCAAAGACTTCGTTGGAATGGCATCGCGGTTGGTAACGAAAATACGAGTGATATATCTGCCAGCCTCACAAATATCTGAGAAAATAATGACTGCCTTGCCTTGAGAAAACATCAAACCCATAACTGGTATTTCAAAATTTCATTTTATTAATACCGGGAAGAAAAGGGTAGAGTGCCGAACAGATAGCTTGGCAGAAGAAAAAATAGTATTTAGTTATTGAAAAATAATTAGAATTACTTTTCCGTCAACTCTGTCAGACACGTGACGTAGTTTGTCTGTACGTGACAAGACAATAAAAAATTGCTAAAAACATAACAATGTTTTTTTTTTATATTTTTTTCTACTAAATAGCAACTTTGATTCTTAGGTTAAATACAGTTCTAATGCCCCTATGATCAATGTTTAATAGTTTCGCTGAAATGTAAGTGTGAAGATAACAATTTAGAATACTGATTGATTCCACCCGTCTGTTACGTGACGGAATTTCTAATTTTTTTTTAAGACTTAGTGAAATACTTTCAAATTATTAGCTTATAATAAAGGAATAATGTACAAAGATTTAATTAAAATTAGGATAAGGCATATAAAGTTAACTTACTAAAACTAGACGTCTTAGAGTAACATACAATTAGTTGGATTGTCTGTACGTGACTATAGAATGCTCCATTCCCAGTTGCAGTGGACGAGTTTTAATAATTTATTGTATACGACTTTGTCCTCCCACTAGGATTTTATCTGTAAAGCTGAAAAATACATGTCCTGCTGGCCACATTCACTACGTACTTGCATACATGGTATGAGCACACGCTAAGATACACCAAGGTACCTGCAAATACAATAGAAATCAAAATACAATTTGAAAACATGAACTCCTTAAGCATCAAATACCACTTTGTAAAACATATGACATCGCTGCGGATTTCATCTAGGATTCTCTTTGAAACGCATAATATGGTCCCCGCTTACTTTGATGTTTCATTTGTGCTAGAAATTCCAATTTACGCTCGCCAATCGACACTTTAGTATTTGTTTTTATTTTTTCAAAATAATTTTCAAATGACACTTTCATTTGACTTTTTACCGGAGCTAAATGACATCCGCTTCCAATGGAAATTGAATAATTAAATTTCTGGCTGTGTTCGCAGTGAACTTCAAAATTACTCCGCATGGACACACTTATTTATCAGTAAAAGCCTTTTGTTACAGATTTAATGAGAAAACTGCTCTCTTTCATGGATACACATTTATTTTTTGCAAAATCTATAAATTGAAAAATTAAATGTTGAAAAATATTTGGCGTTTGACATATTGGGAGCTTGTTCGGAGATGAAAATCAAGAAGATATGAGAGACTCTAACATCACACATAGTGTAGATAATTTGATTTTAATGTGTAGATTGTAATATCTTTACACTGCGTTTCCACAGGCAATATTTCATACCATACTATCTGTTATTTCTCATAAAAAGAAAGAATGATAGAATGATATAAAATTTAGGGTGAGCATTTCATAGCTTACTATTGTAACGTCAAATGTTGCAAAGCAAAACATTTCGATGAGTTCTCGCGTTAGAGGCATTAAAAACAATTGGAATAAATTGCGAAAATAAACGCTGATCATTGGAATAGCAAATAATTATAAATAAATTTCATAATTTCATTCATTCTGCACTCAGCCATGGGGGAAATAACAAAAATGTCAAACTGCATTAGAAATGAGAGCCCATAAAATGATATCTATAGAATGCTTTGAGCTAAGCAATATCTTAAATGCAATTTCTCATAGCATATTATTAATGGTCTCCACAAGCAATTTTCATAGAACGCTATATGGCATGCGGTGGAGACGCCGTGTTATGGAATAATCCTTCTGTATGCAGGGAAAAATGTGTGAGAGAAAGAGAAAGCCTGTGTCTGTGAGGAATATTAACTGCATCAATTTGAGTTAATTTAAATATAATTTAGAGCTGTCATTAAACATCATTGGTGGAACTTTACCATACCATTTTTGCTTTGTTTTATCATTGTTCTTCGGATGTCCTTACCTGTTTTGAAAGAGCACAGGTAAATTTACTGAATGTTGTCCTTACCTATCGTTGTGGTATACTTCTATCCGTTCCACCCATATCCTTTGTGTCTTTGTTTTCTATGATCTTTGTTTGTTTACTTTGTTGTCTGTTTTGTTCTTTGTGTGTTGCATTCTATTATGTATTGACAGAAAGGATAAACTTAAGCAACAGAAGTCGACGATCAAAAAAACACGACCACAAGCACAACCAGAAGCATGACCAGAACCAAATATCCACATATATATGATAAAATAAAAATTAACACTTGATTTGTATCTTTTATTCTATTTATTAATTTCCCTTTTAATTACGTTAAAAATGATTTACCGAAACTTATTCCCGCACTGCTAATTTCTTTTGTTCTGTTGTGAACTTATTGGCTACCTCGATTTATGCATCTTTTGTGTCCAGCTTACAATTTTAGTAATTGTGAGAAATTTGTCACAGGTGTCGTGTGAATCTAGTTCGTTGTCTAGGATAACATGCTGACTTAGCGTCTGGCGTATACAAAACACTTGTTGAGTTGGTTTTTTGTTTTTCAACATACACTCACAACAGAACATATTTTTTGACATTCGGTGTTTCGTTCACTATTTAAAGACTCGGATGTGAGGGTTACATTTGTATCTGCATATGTTGACATAGAAATACCTACAGTTTAGTCCTGCGGATTCTATCACACTTTCTAGTTTTGTTAAATACAGTTCACGCAAAGAATCAGTCAATGGAGCTCTCAGGTATAAACACCAGTTCTTTAAGGTTTTGGTGTCATATCAGTAGTTCACATGGCTCTTAGAAAATGAGCAAAGTTATGGAGTGAACATTAAAAGAAACAACAGTATTGCTTGGACTTGTAGCTGTTACCTGAATCAGTGATTACCTATTATTATATAGATTTCTGGATGCAAAAAGTGGCCCAAATAAACCGTTAACGTTTTGAGGTACCACAAGATTACATTAACCTTTATGAGTTGTGATAGGATGTATCACTGACATTAGTTTATCTCGGCGTCAATTCTTTAGTCTTCAAGTTAATGAAAGGATTGAAAATCAAATTTGTCTAGGAATTTGTCTGATATAATAAGAAGCGAAAAGTAGTATCCTCCAGGTGTACGCTCGGTTACTGATAAGAAATGTAACAACTGTGGAGAATTAGGACCCTAAAAAGTTTTGTGCGTGTTGAACAAACGATCGTCGGGAAGCGATTGTCTTGAGTCAAATGTTAAGTCATGAGGATCGAATCTGTCGACCTGACAGAAAGATATAATTCTCTTATCTGTGGTGGACAATACCACAGTTGTAGCCATCAATGGGAAATTAATTCGTTGTTTACATGTATAAGACACCGGTTAAGCTTTCTCTTTTGCGACAATTGTAGAATAAGTACCTTCCAAATCAGTGAAACCTTGGACATTTATACCACCCTGTTTAACAATGCAATGAATAATGCACATTATCCAGCGCATTGGAAAACTGCGGTGGTACATCCCATCCCCAAAAGGGATAAAGACACCTCCAATCCGGCGAATCTCCGGTCGATCAGTCTCCTTCCAAACATCAGTAAGGTTTTCGAAAAAGTTATCAATAGAGTCCTGACAAAGTGGGTTGAGGACAGAAATATAGCTCTGGATAATCAATTCGGTTTCAAGGCGGGGCATGACGTTATACATGCCGCGTCTAAACTGGTTTCTGATATCCAATGGAACAAAGCCAAGAAACAGTGCACGGGTGCCTCCCTGATTGACTTGGAGAAGGCTTTCGATACCGTATGGTAAGAGGGACTTTTCTACAAGTTGAACAGACTGGGCATTAGTAAACCACTGCTGTATATTGTTTTCAATATGCTCACCAATAGACAGTTCATCGTGAAAAATGGCGATGTGACTTCTACTGGTACATTCAACATCAAAAACGGTCTGCAACAAGGTGCGGTCAATTCGCCAATCCTTTTCAACATTTACACAAGTGATCTGATAGGTTCACTTCACCATGCCATAGCGTACGCAGACGACTTAATCGCGTACAGATCAGGTCCAAAGATTGAGGTTATAAACATTCTTTTCCAACGTGACTTGGATAAAATTAAACAATATTGCGACGACTGGAAGTTGAAGATCAACTTTCAGAAGTCGGAAACCATTCAGTTTAGGACGCCTTTGTCTGGGGCCTCTACGGATATCAGAAAGAATTGGCGAAAGTTTCAGATCGTGGGACAACACGGGCAGCCACTTGTTTGTCGAAATGTAGTCAGATACCTTGGGATCTGGCTAGATCAATATCTGTATTTTAACAAACATATAGATGTTGCTCTGGCCAGAGCCAAAGGTGCTTTTGCCCTTACAAAGAGACTGTTTTATAGCAGGCAACTCGATGCGAGGGTAAAGGTGATCTGCTACATGGCCCTTATTAGGCCTATGCTTATATTTGGTTGTCCCGTGTGGTTCAACGTGAGAGCAAGTCTTTTGGAAAAGATTCGGGTGTTTGAGAGGGCTTGTCTTCGCTTATACAGAACACCAGAGTCTGAGTACATAAAATTCTATCCTAATGAGGTCTTGTACAAGAGGGCGAACCTAATACGAGTGGACAATTTTGTTATTAAGTTGATTCGAAGGCACATTACAAGAGCAATGACCTCGTCGAACAACCTGATCTCTGGGGCTTACTACCCCAATTATATGTATCACGAGAGAGTTCGCTTTGGCGGCTTTATTCCTCCAGAAGCGTTCCTCTACCTCGACAAAAAAGGTCTGATCCAGGATAGATTAGCGGTGCCGTTAATCTTCCACGTCGCTCGAACAGCTGCGGACAGGCGACCCAACTACGACAGAGACGTCGCACACGGCAATGCGAAGCGTCTCCGGTTTAGTAGGGCGGTAGGGAGTTGCGACATGAGGGATGTTGCTCGGCAGCACCAACAATTTTGGTGGCTTGCAGAAGAAGGGGAAGCTCCATCATCGAATTCCTCTAGTGCAGGGTAGCTCCATCAGGGAGCAGAGTTGTAGGTAGGGTTAAGGTAGATTTAAGAGTTAAAATTATAAAACTTAAAAAAAAAATATATAAAAAATAAAAAATAAAAAAATAAAAAAAAAAATTATAAAAACTCAGAAACAAACATAAAAAAAAATAATAAAAAATAAAAACTTTGAGATTGGTACCCTTTCGGTAGTTTTTCTTAAACAAAAAAAAAGAAATAATACTTGTTCAATAAGATAGATTAAGTAGGCTAAGTAGGTTAAGTAGGTTATTTAGATTAAGAATTATTTTTTTTAGGTATTTTTTAAGTTTTACCTTAAGATTTAATATAAAAAGAAAAGTCCGTATACTAAGTTTTTTTCAAATAGAATAAATTTTCTTAGTTTAAGCCTTAATTAATGTAAAAATTAAAATATGTTGTAAGGATCGTCGAAAGACATTTAGACTAAGCTATGTTTAACCTAGAGTGCCCGCATGGGGCCAGTAAGTTACAATAAGATAGTTTTAAGTTATTTAAGCTAATTTTTAAGCGTTTTTTTGTATAGCTTGTAAGAATCAATGAATTAATAAAATAAAAATGCATTTAAAAATAAAAAAAATAAAAAATCAGTGAAACCTAGTATCTGAAGAATGAGCTAGCCTCCCTCTCTCTCTACCAAATTTTTCGAAAAACTAAACACTTGCCGAGATTAACCATGGGCGTGGCAAAGGGTAAACGACCATTTTTCCTAGTACATCTTCAACAGACAGAGCAATATCATCCCAGAATTTGAATAAAATTAAAGGGAACAGGTAATTCACGGCAATATAGTATATGTACAGTGGGAAGCAAAACTGTCCGGATGCTTTGCATCTCCATGGTTATGTTCTCACAATGAGTAAGCCAATAGAAATTTGAAATTAATTTTGAGTTTATTTTGAATATTTTTCTCGTTATAAAAACCAGTAAAAAATTCATTTATTAAAAAAAATTAACAAGAAACAAAAAATTCTCTATTCGGGCAGATTTGCACATTTGTAATTTGTATAGTTATGGTTGTCTTATCGCCATCAATTTAAAAAACTAATATTTTGTTCAAAGTGTTTTCTTTATTTACATGTTCTTAAGTCATTTGGACATACTTTCTACCAATTTTTCTATGATTTCGTGTACAATATATTGCCATTTCCTTTGGACCCTTTACGAAAGTTCGTCGATAGTTTTGCGTGGAAAACATTTCTTCAGCTGGATACGCGCACTCATCAACAAAATCGGAAGATCGCTAGTAAATACTACTTATATTTAATAACCCGTGCCGAGTTAAACCATATTCAAATACCCCGTCATCGTATGGCTGGCCACATGCATCTTGCATTTTGGTTGTTGAGCATTATATCTTGTTTCTTCTACGTTCCTGGAGTATCCACATCTGAATTTTGCTGATTATTACGTCGTTCATAGACCTTTGTTTGTTTCGGGACTTGTCAGGGATTGTTTCAATAGCACATATACCCCATATACCCATGTGTATATGTGTCTATGTACTTCCCAACTTTTTTTGACTATTCAAAACAAAAGAAATAAGTACCGTAGAAACAAAACAACTTTGGCTATCCAAATATTTTACATATATAGTCGTAAGATATGATTACAATGATGACGACAATGAATGTCGAAACAATGTCAAACTTCGACATCAATGTTCTCATAGTTTGACACCTCAGATATTTCGTAGTTTTCGTGTTTGTTTTCTTTTTTTTAATTAAAGACTGTGAAAACTGTGAAAAGCAGACACATTTTTCTCATGCAATTAACGCAGCACACTTTTATTCTGCAAAGAAAATCGGTTGAATATCGATATCACTTTCGCCCATAAAACGGCAATACCAATGGTAGTCAGTCAACGATTATACCTGAAAACCAAACCAAAAGAGAACAACATGATAATACTCGTATACCTCCACCGCATGTAAATATCTAAAGTAAACAAACATACCTAAGCCCTATTAAAACGAGTTAGCACATTCAAATAACAACAACTATACAGGGCATCTTTAACAACAAGAATAATGATAATCGAAAAATGACGTGTTAATATGCATACAATACTTCTTAACAGCTACTCGTATTTCTTATTATTTGAACTGATTCAACTTGAATCAGTTATTATTTCTCCCAGATATAACCTCTCTATCTCTCGAACGCATTTTTCCATGCAGACAGAAGGATGATTCCGTAGTGAAATTATAGCCTAGACATTAAAATCAAAATATCTACACTATTTATGTGTCATATTAAGGATTGTAACAAATCCTCTTAATTCTTTTATGAAAATTTTTATTTTCGAACAAGCTCCCAACATGTGAAACGCCAAAGTTTTGTGTACCATTTAATTTATTTTTGATTTAAAGATTTTGCAAAATATAAATGTGTATCCATGAAAGAGAGCAGTTTTTTCATTAAATCTATAACAAAAGGCTAAGTGTATCCATGCGGAGGAATTTTCAGGTTCACTGTGAACATAGCCAGAAATTTAATTATTCAATTTCCATTGGAAGCGGATGTCATTTAGCTGCGGTAAAAAGTCAAATGAAAGTGTCATTTGAAAATTATTTTGAAAAAATAAAAACAAATACTAAAGTGTCGATTGGCGAGCGTAAATTGGAATTTCTAACACAAATGAAACATCAAAGCGGGGACCATATTATGCGTTTTAAAGAGAATCCTAGATGAAATCCGCAGCGATGTCATATGTTTTACAAAGTGGTATTTGATGCTTAAGGAGTTCATGTTTTCAAATTGTATTTTGATTTCTATTGTATTTGCAGGTACCTTGGTGTATCTTAGCGTGTGCTCATACCATGTATGCAAGTACGTAGTGAATGTGGCCAGCAGGACATGTATTTTTCAGCTTTACAGATAAAATCCTAGTGGGAGGACAAAGTCGTATACAATAAATTATTAAAACTCGTCCACTGCAACTGGGAATGGAGCATTCTATAGTCACGTACAGACAATCCAACTAATTGTATGTTACTCTAAGACGTCTAGTTTTAGTAAGTTAACTATATATGCCTTATCCTAATTTTAATTAAATCTTTGTACATTAGTCCTTTATTATAAGCTAATAATTTGAAAGTATTTCACTAAGTCTTAAAAAAAAATTAGAAATTCCGTCAAGTAACAGAGGGGTGGAATCAATCAGTATTCTAAATTGTTATCTTCACACTTACATTTCAGCGAAACTATTAAACATTGATCATAGGGGCATTAGAACTGTATTTAACCTAAGAATCAAAGTTGCTATTTAGTAGAAAAAAATATAAAAAAAAAACATTGTTATGTTTTTAGCAATTTTTTATTGTCTTGTCACGTACAGACAAACTACGTCACGTGTCTGACAGAGTTGACGGAAAAGTAATTCTAATTATTTTTCAATAACTAAATACTATTTTTTCTTCTGCCAAGCTATCTGTTCGGCACTCTACCCTTTTCTTTTCGGTTTTAATAAAATGAAATTTTGAAATACCAATTATGGGTTTGACGTTTTCCGAAGGCAAGGCAGTCATTATTTTCTCAGATATTTGTGAGGCTGGCAGATATATCACTCGTATTTTCGTTACCAACCGCGATGCCATTCCAACGAAGTCTTTGGCAGATTGGATCACAACATTATGACCTTGGCTCATCATTTTCTCTCGTACAAGTCTTTTTATATTTCCGCCTACTCCAAAAAAAAATTTATTAAATTTTTCACTTAGTAAATACGTTAATTTAACCATGTATCGGTTTTTGAATTCTGAAGCAGGACCGTCACTCCAAATTATTTCAGCTGATGGTAAAGATGAACTTTCGTCTTCTGTGCTGATCAAGTCGAATAGCTTATTTAAAAGAACAAAGAAAGTGTCTTTATCTTTGGCGTTTGCACCCGAGCATATAACGTAAGTTTGACATTTACCTTTGTAAAAACTTGCCTCTGTAAACATTCACAACCAAACGACATAGAAAAGTCAACTTGAAGGATACGCACTTTTTCATACATCTTGTCATGTTCGAATTCAGCTGCTTGTATTCTTTTTAAATTAACGTGATGCATCACCCTTGGGATAGACTTAATTAGCTTTTTTTTAAGTTCACCAGCGCTGGTTTCATTGCTTATTAAGCGTAGTTTATTTTCAAAATTTTGTTCCCATTCCTTCCAAACACATGATCTGCTATATTCTACAGACAGCGTTATTTTTTGACCGCCCACCAGTCGTTGTAGTTTTCTTTCAGACCTCTTAATTTTAGGTTTTATTTTTAGGTTGTATTAAAGATTTACACTGATCTTTAGGAGTCTTTCATAAGTAAGACGTTTTTTGGTCTGAGGCTGCTAAATTTTGAAAAACCGATTTCAAAATCAATGTTCTGTGACTACTGCTTTTCTCTTTCTTGGTGATTCAGGCAAAGCTCTTAAAGCCTTGCGAACTGCTTTAGATAAAGTTTGTTTCGATTTGTACGGAGATGTAGAAGGTTCATTATTAATACTTGTAATTCGCTTCTTAGCCCTTTGCATTATTTTTTCATCTCCTTGCTTACGTCGCATGGCTGCCAATTCGCTTTCTGATGAACGTTACCGCTTTATCTTGCGATATTTAGCGATCCTCATCGATTCCTTAGCTTTGAAGTCTGGATCTTCAGCCTTTTTCTTTTCTCGAAGTTTTCTCATGCCATTGATCAGCCATTATTAAAACTTGATGCCTTTTCATAAAATATAAGGGAATTTAATTTAATGAATAGAGAAATTGATAGCAAAAACACAAGTTGAAAAAAAAGCGTCACGTACAGACAATTTTTTATCGTCAAATTTCCATTATAAGGTAATAAGTTACGCTTTCACTTTTTGAATAATTAATTAGATCACTGGCAGTTATCAATAAAGAACACAATTTAATTTATGAAAATATATTGTCTACCAATTTATGTTACTGAATGTGAATTAAGCGTCACGTGTCGGACACTGAAACTTGCCAAAAGTTTAGGTCTATATCTCATAAGCGAAATGGTGTATTTAAAAGAACTGTTATGCAGCTTATACTGCTCACCAAACAATTTAACTTGAACAAAGAATTGAAGCTTTATTTGCTGTACAGTGGCAGCAATTACCGCACAAAAATGATAAACAAAAAACAATTGTATCTAATGTTGTTGTTGTTGTTGAATGAGGTTAGAAATAAAACATGTGACTTACGCTTAATATTTTGTTAAAATTATTGTACAAGAGTACTTCATCTTGCTGTAAATGTGCATTGAAATTAACAGATCTAGTATTTGTAAATTGGTTGAGATTTCCACTTTTTCATGGAATGCTCCGAATGCAAAATATTATTGTCGTTGGTATTCAACATTGATGAATGCGCAGACCCAACGATCGGACCACATGCAGACTGTGCGCCCATTCTTCAATCAGTTGGATCTGTGATAATAGACAGGAGCTAATGGGGGAGTAACTGGTTTGAATTTGTTAACATAAATTTGATCAATTTTAATTACATTCTAGATTTTAGAAGTCAACCAAGCCCAACACTACTGCCGGCTTATGTTGCTGAGAAGATTCGGTTAGAAATATAAACTCCGCTAAACCTAAAACTCCTGCTCATTTCGGGCGTTCTATACTGTGGCCCACATGATTTTGTGAGCGAGAGTCGCCTTCCTCGGCAACAGTAAGCTGAGCCAAATTATACCTTAAAAACTAGATTTTATGTGATTTCAACTCTAAAGTACCCCTAGGAAACAAATGTGCAACAGAACGATGCTAATGTAGCCTTTAGAATGTCTGACACCTGAAATTTATTTACGGACGCGCCGATTGCAGTGGAATGCAATGTACCAATACTGATTGTGGCGATTTTAATATACGAAAGCAAGTATCCCTAGGTGTCGAATATGTTGAGGTAAACGATTAATTTCGATCTGAGCATATTCAATTGGAAGGACTCCATGCAGCTATCATCTACCTATGCGTCCACACAATGAAGTGCAAGGTATCAATCCCTTAATTGCAGATTAATGATAAAAGAATGTCGGTGCATATTAACAATTCAGTAGTCCTTTCGCTGTGGGTTTGTTTGTGTTCTGTAATATTTCGATTTCGTCTCCTAATGTCCGTGTAGTGTTGTAAACATTATGTAGGTTACCTGGTACTCTATAGCCAGTTTGTTACAGATGTTAATGATTAGGCTTGTGCTGCTGTTTTTGTTTTCGGTAACTTTTATTGTCAAGAGGGTGTTAGAGCATATGAAATATTTTTTTTTGCTGATTTTATGGTTGGCTTGAGGGATATTAGGATGGCGATAAAGCCCGCGTTGTACCTGGACTGCCTGATGGTAAATTGGTTGATTTTGGAGGATTCCCATGTACTCGTATGTGGATGTTGTAATCGGTTTTGCTTTAAATTATTGTATTTGTCTAAAATAATTGCCAAGGGGACTTAATATGTAAACAAAAGCGTTAGATAGTGTTTTTGTTAGGTATTTCGTTTACATTTCGTACAAGTCATCTGTGAGTGAGCAGTGGCGTAAGTACAATACTCGTCCTTTGGGAAGTTGGAGAGATAGAAGTGATCTTTATGAGGTGCCTTTATGTAGTGCAAGGTGGCAGAGAAGAAATTGTTAGGATTGAAACTAAATTTGCTATTGCAGTGTCCACTGTCCATTCGGAGACTTCACCTGAAACAGAACAGACTCATTTGGCTTATAGGTGCTGAGTGGATTTCCTTTTCATTTCGGAGTAAATGTAACGGTCCTTGTTTTAATTATTTAATTTCTATTCAACAGATAGGAGGAATATTCATCCAGGAAGGTACCTTTTCGAAGTAATTAGTCGCCGATGATTGTCCCTCGTATGATGCCACTAGTTGACAAGGAGAAAACCGGAGGGATATTCAACGATAGTTTGAGCTGTAGATGGAAACGACATTACAAAGTGGGCCATTGGCGTTTAAGGCTACACTAATTCAGAGTTGATTTGCAACAAACACAATTGTGACGAAAATGAAATGAGAACAAGTATTCAAAGAGCGATTTCTTGTGAAGGCCCACTCATCCGAAAGGATATCATTAAGTCGAAAGACATTTAACACGGTAAATTGGTAAAATAAATCAGCAATTGTATTATTATTTTCTTTTTCTTTTTCATGTTAAACTGAATTGAATTGTTGGGAGAGTTGCTGAAACAAAAATGCATGAAATGATGGAATTCTGAAAAGAAAGCGCATAGTGCCAGTAGTTGTCCCCAGCACAAGCTGGTCGTTAAGAGTATTCTTAGTCTGTTGTTGTTGAAACTTAAAATAATAAGAATTACAGAATCTACATACGTATATACTGGATTGACTATTCTTTTTTGCCTGAGATAGAGTTACCTTTAGTAGTGTGCAGTGACAGTGTACGAACAGTTGCTATTTCGTCGAAGTATCGAAGTCGGAGCTTTTGTAGAGTTGGACGCTTACCTACTCAGTAAGTGTCTATAGAGGTTACAAACTTTAATACGATGTAGGTAAGCATGGAAGTCTGTAAGGGCAGCTCAAAGATCTTCGTCGCTCATTAAATAGAGGCTTGGCAAGCACAAATGAAGCAGGATTTGCATATATTGTTCTGTAGAATTGAATATTTGGCTGATTCTTCTGTTGCCGGTTTCTCAGTTATTAGGTACAAGTTCATCACACATATAATTTGGTAAATAGTGTAGTTGGTATGGCACTTGTATTAGCAGTGCCAAGAGATGCTTACACCAAATTGAGATTCATCGTTATGAACAAGGGGTGGTGGATCCCTATGGGACTGTTGAATGGTACGGGGAAGTTGTCCGATGGTGCCTATGGAGAGCCATAGAAGTGATCTTTATGAGGTGCCTTTATGTAGTGCAAGGTGGCAGAAAAGAAATTGTTAGAATTGAAACTAAATTTGCTATTGCAGTGTCCACTGTCCATTCGGAGACTTCACCTGAAACAGAACAGACTCATTTGGCTTATAGGTGCTGAGTGGATTTCCTTTTCATTTCGGAGTAAATGTAACGGTCCTTGTTTTAATTATTTAATTTCTATTCAAGAGATAGGAGGAATATTCATCCAGGAAGGTACCTTTTCGAAGTAATTAGTCGCCGATGATTGTCCCTCGTATGATGCCACTAGTTGACAAGGAGAAAACCGGAGGGATATTCAACGATAGTTTGAGCTGTAGATGGAAACGACATTACAAAGTGGGCCATTGGCGTTTAAGGCTACACTAATTCAGAGTTGATTTGCAACAAACACAATTGTGACGAAAATGAAATGAGAACAAGTATTCAAAGAGCGATTTGTTGTGAAAGCCCACTCATCCGAAAGGATATCATTAAGTCGAAAGCCATTTAACACGGTAAATTGGTAAAATAAATCAGCAATTGTATTATTATTTTCTTGTTCTTTTTCATGTTAAACTGAATTGAATTGTTGGGAGAGTTGCTGAAACAAAAATGCATGAAATGATGGAATTCTCAAAAGAAGGCTCACAGTGCCAGTAGTTGTCCCCAGCACAAGCTGGTCGTTAAGATTATTCTTAGTCTGTTGTTGTTGAAACTTAAAATAATAAAAATTACAGAATCTACATATAAACTGGATTGACTATTATTTTTTGCCTGAGATAGAGTTACCTTTAGTAGTGTGCAGTGACAGACATACATACGAACAGTTGCTATTTCGTCGAAGTATCGAAGTCGGAGCTTTTGTAGAGTTGGACGCTTACCTACTCAGTAAGTGTCTATAGAGGTTACAAACTTTAATACGATGTAGGTAAGCATGGAAGTCTGTAAGGGCAGCTCAAAGATCTTCGTCGCTCATTAAATAGAGGCTTGGGAAGCACAAATGAAGCAGGATTTGCATATATTGTTCTGTAGAATTGAATATTTGGCTGATTCTTCTGCTGCCGGTTTCTCAGTTATTAGGTACAAGTTCATCACACATATAATTTGGTAAATAGTGTAGTTGGTATGGCACTTGTATTAGCAGTGCCAAGAGATGCTTACACCAAATTGAGATTCATCGTTATGAACAAGGGGTGGTGGATCCCTATGGGACTGTTGAATGGTACGGAGAAGTTGTCCGATGGTGCCTATGGAGAGCCATGGGCTTCCTGTATCTCCTTTCCAGTGGCATATAGTTTGGCTCCGAAATTAATAAACCCCGATTAGAGTGAATAAATAAGAGTTTGTGACTTTGGTGGCAGAATGGGTGTTTTGTGTGAACTAGGTGTTAAATGCAAAGAATTCATCTGATCTATTGAAATGGATTGAAGCATGGCATAATCAGTTGAAATTCTATGATCTAACAACAACTACGAGTGTGATGCTGAAATGACGGTAGATTTTCTTTTGTCCCTTCTGACCAATGGTAGATGACATGAGATGTATTCATTACCTGACAGCCCTGCATGCTGCGCAAAAGGACTCAGTCAAAAGAGGAGTGACATATACATATATGTACGTCTAAAATGACTGATCAGGTACATGCAGTATTTAATACAAATTGCAGACCTCCAGCAATTTCAGGTACAAAGAATTTAATTGCGCTGCTTCATGTGTTCGTTCTTAGGGTTGCAGGTAGTGTACTTACATCTGATCAACTTTTACAACAATGGGTGGTAAGAGGTAGTGTTAAGGGCAGTGACATGCAGGCGTATTTATGCTAACAACTTGGCAGCTGACCACATCTAGGAAAAACTCATTACTAATGAATTTTTACTACATTTAAACAGCTTATTTGCTGGCGAAGGTAACAATAATTGTGGTGGGCGTATATATGCAAAATACTCGTACGCCTCTTGTAAAGTATTCTTCAAATATAAGGCAACAAGAGTACAGAACTACTACCTACTTCCGTGCTAAGCTCATTACTTTAAGTTGAAGTTTTCCTAACATATTAACTTAGCTTACTCCTCCATGTCCCCTTTAATGTAAAATATCAGAAGCGTAACCTGAAGTTCAAAAGCGCTTTGTATCCTATATTTTTCAGGGAACTCTCATGAACCATGCTCACCTGTACTGCAGTAATGGGAATAGATACTCGTTTGTGTAGCGAACATCCCCGTTCTCACCTTGACCCGTTTAACAACCTCGCTGGAGGACTTCCCGACTGTATCAGCTAGCCTATGAGTAGTAACCTTACTGATTCCAATATTCATTATCGAGCCTGCACGGCTCGGTTAGCCAACTTAAACTGAACTACTTACAAGTCATCGAGATCGATTGCCCCCGCACCCTTAACACCATCCCATTCCCTTGTCATGAGGCCCTAGGAACAACGCACCAATTACTTTCTGATGCCAATTGAATAAAATAGATCCAAATACATTTTTAGAATTTTTTATTTAAAAGAAATTATTTCGCGTGTTGAATTGGAAAAGAAGAGTTGTTAGAAATAAACACATAAATCAACACTTGTTAGTAATTAACGGATAAATGAACATTTGTTAGTAATTTGAGTTAAAGAAACAACGGAGGTTGTCTTAAAAAAAACAATTAATCAATAAATAAATCTGGAGGAAATAAAATCATTTTTGAATGTTTAGAATTTTTCCGGAGGAACATTCTTTGTTGGTTCTGCATCTTTCAGTTGCAGTTTTTCGATGCGGATAATGCATTTCTTGATTTAAATTGCTGTCTCTGCCCCCATTTTACCTTGAAAAGATTTGTACGAGTATTTATTAGTTTTTGAAGAAAAATTGTTAGTGAATAGAAAGCAAATTGTACCTTTACGACGTTCCTCCTTTAGGACGTCATCTTGCAACTTAATGCATGTTTCAGTGTGCTCGGATTGTGTGTCTTCAAAATGTACACGCTTTTTAACCGAGCCTTTCTCTGAAAAAGACCAAAAGAAAGGTGGTTCTTGCATTTAAAACATTATCAAAAACGAATTACATCGAAATTTACAATGCACGGACACAAGTTTTAGCTCACCAGTCACTTTTTCATTTCGTTTGGCACTTTTAAGATCGACATGTTTATTTTTTCCTTTTCGTAAACGTTTACTTATGCATTTGCGACTCAATTATTCGAAAATCAAAAGGGAAATCGAATGATTATGATTTCCTGATGTTACAGGGTGATAAAATTGTGATGAATAATTTTGCATTTTATTTTTTCTACTGAACGGAAGGTGTATTTGTCTAACTAAGTCACAGTAAAATTATTTTCTTAAACACACTTGGAAAGGAAACAAAATTACGACTTGATAAAAATATGTAATATAAAAATAAAATTATTGCCAATTGGAACATTTTAAGAGGGCATTTCTGTCAGAATAAATAGTAGAATGTAATAAAAACAAGGAGCCGGAACATATTTTGAATTTCACATTCCTACGTGACTTTCTATCTGAAATTTGTTTCTTCATTTAGTCAAAGGCACAAATTTGAGTTTCTTTTGAATGCAGCACTCTTCCCCGTATGTAACTTCCAATTTGAATTGAATTTTCGTTAATTCTTCCTACACCAAAACGTGTTAGCAAACTGTCTAACTGGACTCTTGTCGCCCCACCATTTTTCCTAGAATCAACGGTTTGCAAAATAAACTGAACTTTGTCCTTGCTTGGTGCACACCAACACAGTAGAAATTGAGAGAATACAAAACAGAAAAAGGGGAAATGCTGATGATCATCTAAAAAACACAACAGCTTGTCTGATATGGCGTCAGTCTGACTTTCTTTTTTTTTTTTGATTTTGATGTTCCTTGAAGAATGCATATTCTTCATTATTTCCCCTTTTTCTGTATCCCGAGAAGAATGAAAGACAGAATCGAAGACGCAAATACCGACGCCCAGAAAATTCTCAGAATTCTGTTCTTTTTGCAAAATGTTGTGATTACATAACCGGTTATAAAAAGGGTAAGAAAAGGGAAACAGCAAACATTTAAGGGCAAGACAAGTCTACCCTGCAGATAAGGTCAGGCAAAAAGTCGGACTGAATAAAAACACTTATTTCAAAGAGCCCAAAAGCGGTCCAAATTCAAAACTTCAAATATAATAAACATTGCTAATATTTAATGTACTAAATACTATATGTAGATAGTAAGCAATAGGCAGTTGGAGCTCGTTGTGTACTTCAGAATATGTTTTTGTTTCATTGGGTAACAAGTGAATGATGAGCATGAGGGTGCGAATCTTTGTCGTATGCATATTCGATTTGAGTGTCATTTATTTGATTCATCGAATATTTCGGTGGTTAAAGGTCAGGGCATCAGGAAGAAACAGGAAGTGGGTAGCTATGCTAAATACTTACCACTACAGAGCTAATATTTTTTAAAGATCCTTGCACCAAGTCACACGTTTAGGATGCATTGGCTTCTCGATGACAACGTGTGGTTTATTTGCGTCACAAATACAAATTTTGCTTGTTAATATAGCCGACGCCAAGATGGAAATGCCCATTTTCTGAAAAGACGATTTTTTAAAGCCAATTTTGACGCAAAATAATGCCTTATCCATGTAAATTGATATAGTCATTGAACTTTCCCAAATGAGGATACCCTAAGTCGATGGTTTACAGCATCAATCCCTTTCCTCGTTATATGAACTTATGCGTAGCGAGTTTCCCATTTTTACTGCATCGCTTCTGGTCCGCTTATGGGGTTGGCTAATGTCGCAGACCGCAAAACGCGTCTACATAATGCTCGGTCCTGGATCGCTTCAGTGGTTAGCCCCAGGCGTTGTTGCGCATTTGCCATCTGAGAAATCCAGGAATTCTTTTTCCGACCTCGTTTTCTTATAGTTGGAGTGACCGTAGTTGATAGTGCCTTTTTAACCGGATTTTCCGCAGATCTTCTTTGAACGTGGCAATATCAGCTTATTCTATTCGCCTCAAACTGTTCTGTTACCGAATTCTTTATATGTAGACTTCCTCTAATACGCGTAGATCTAATGCAATCGCAATCCCTGAACAGACCCTACAAGAAAATGTCCACCTGAAGATACCGGCATTGAAGCAACGCTTTGCTCTCACGTCCTCACAAATCCAAGTGTTTTGAGAGAAATGGACTGCATTTAGACGACATGTTTTGGAAATCGTAATCCGCATTGTCAAATTCCATTTTGCATAAATAAAATATGAGGTGAGACGCTGTAAACTTCTCCGCTGGACACCCTTTACTAATGTAGAAATGCTAACGTTTATAAACTGACCCGGAGCACAGGAATTCTTCGAAGTGAACGATGAAACATAGGTCCAAGCTGTTGTATTTAACTTGCACAACATATACGAGAAGGTATGAATTTATTATGATCCTTACTCATTTCTGACTGGGAAATACAAAAACATTGTGATATATTCATTCTATCCTCTTTCATTTTGTCGAATTTAAGGATCAGCTCAATAGAGGGTCCCAATAAGTATTTTGCTTGAAGTACAATTTTTGATGATATCTTGGCCTGAGATGTACAGATCGTTCCTAATCTCTGCTAGTTGCAACATGACAAGTACCTATAACTGGAATGTCTAAACAATGAATAAAACGACACCAAATCCTCTGAAGAAATGATTTTTATTTTTCGTTTTATGAGTGGTTGGTTAGTTAACAAAACAAAACAAAACTAAATAATTGCAAACACAAAATAAAAATTATTACAATCCATTCATCACAAAGCAAAATTTATGAAAAAAAAAAGAAGAAAACAATCAACAAACATCTAACCCGGCGGCCTTTTGTAAGCTGTTAGTAGTTAAGCACGAAACGGGACAGTTACAAACAAAAACAGAAATAAATTATTGAAGAAATGGTTGCTTTCTCCATTTTTTAGTGGTCCAACACTTAGTGGTTGGTTAATTAACAAACTGAAAGGCAATAGTTACAAAACAAAAATTATCACATGGTGTCACTGGTGGAGGTATTTTTAAAAACAATTGAACAAAAAAGTACACACAAGCGTGTGTGTAGGAGGTAGAAAATGTTGCACAAACTATTTTGGTGGGTGCTCAGCAGCATCTTCAGTCTGCAAATTCCCAATTTTGGCAAAATTGTTTACACTGCCCTTCCTTGTATCTATCTGCTGATTTGCAGTTGTCTGTAAAAAAAAAAAAAAATAAACAAAAACAAGCAAATAATTTAGTAAATGTGCAATTTGTAAGAAGTTCGCAAACACACCAATTATGCAATCTATTAAATGTTCCTCCATGTCCGTCATTTGTTTAAGCAGAGCAGCGTCTTCCTCCATTTTCTTCTTCAAATAAGTCCGCAATGTAAAATAGAAATATTCCGATTTGTGCAGTGGAAGCTCTTCATTTTATAGAAAACAATTTTCTTTAATGTCAAATAATAAAAATTTATTCCTTGGTGTGTATTCGTACCTTTTTGTTTGCTCATTTTTCAGCGTTTTTACTGAAATCACAATATTTTATTAAATAAACTGCAATGAAATGTTGGAAGACACAACTTAGCTCTTTGCGGGTCGAAGTTTAAATGGGACACGTAACAATTTGCAACCACCAAATTGTTGATCGTCGCTTCTAGCCCGTCCTTGTCTTACTTGGTGTGGTGAATAGGGAACACACACATTCATATACATTTACAAGGGGAAGAAAGTTTGATAAATTATGTGGCAAAGGATGCATACAAAATATGCCGCCGATTCTAACGGCAATTTGAATGAAATTGTCAGACACGTCATCAAAGGGGAATAAATGAATGCAATGGTAGGGTGTTTAATAGTAAATTAATGTTCCATTCCACATGTGCCTTTATGCGAAGTTGTTCGTGTCGTTCAGCTCATACGAAAATACTTGCGAACAAGAAGTGTGTGCAAATCGGTGATTCCCATTTTGTAACCCTTAGCACAGTGAAACTCCCTGCTGTTGTGTAACGCTTAGGGCTAGTTTTTCTTCGAGTAACACTGCGTCTCCACGAGAAATATTTTACACTTTCCAAGAAAGAATGATAGAATGATATGAAATTAGGGTGGGTATTTCATAGCTTATTATTCAATCGTTGAAATGTTGCAGAGCAAAACATTTCAATCTGTTATCGCGTTAGAGGCATTAAAAACAATTAAAAAAATTGCGAAAATAAACGCAGATCATTGGAATTGCAAATAATTATAAATAAATTTGATAATTTCATTCATAGCATGCTACTACAGATGCTTTGAAATATTGCTCGTAGAGACGCCGTGTTAGTGTGCGTTGTTGGAAGCTCAATTAAACAGGGGAGTCCAATTTTTATGTAATTTTTTGCTTCGTGGTGTTAGCTGGTTGAGCTTGAAATCTGCTTGAACTGAGTAGGTATCTTATTTATAAAAGCCACGGCACTGTTTTATTTTTGTGGATGGAGTTTTTTGTTATCCTAACGGACAAGGTGAATTTGGTGCAATCTCCGAAGTCCTTGGTGCTAAACATTAGCTTTTAGATTATACAGAAACAAGTCCCACGATGAATACTACCTACTTGGCTCCGAAAGAACTACGACTTTTGAACGACAATTGACTTCATTAGTTTTTGATTCACAATAGCTATACCGATCGAGCTGTATACCAACAAATTCACTTGCAAACTGTCTCTCACTTCTATATATGCAAACATTAAACTGTTGACACCTACAACCTCAGTCCACCTGTTAGTTTTGCTGGTGGTTTGAGTTTTTTGTCAAGTTGTCCCATGTGCCCCACGAGCTTTCTTTGAATATTCAAAGCACAATTCAGTAACACCATTGCAGACGCCACCAACCCAGAATCAAAAATCCTTTTAGATTATCTGCTCTTAACTCGTGAATACCATCCTAATGTCGAAGACATTAAGATAAGAGATACCGAAATCTCGAAGGAACTAACACAATCGCAGTCGTCATCCCTTTCCGCTTAAGGTGTACGAGTAGTGTCCCTTTTGTGATGTAGAGATGTAGAAGCACGTGAAAGGAGCCAAATATTATCAAACCACACAAAAAAAGAAGCCATGTTGACGTCAAGAACCAGTTCTATAGGGTTGAGTAGCAGTTTATTTTTTAACAAAATACATAACAGGAACAACATTGCAGACACTGGATAATAATGAGAGATAAACGAAGCATTTTGATTAAATCCAACAACAACTAACATTTGCTTACGGTGCACGAAAAAATGGCATTCAGATAGAAAATGTAAAACCGGTGTAGGTAGGTACGTAGATTTGAAATGCGACAAATGTTGTGGCAGACATGCAATTTAGAGTATCTACCTACATTAGAGTATGAAAATTAATCTGGCAATTTGGGAAAGGGTGGATTCTGTGTGCGCACATATGCAAAGGATAAAGTTGTTCAAGTGGTTTTTTAAAGATAGCGCATAATGCATAATAACCAGTGCAGGTAGAGACGATGAAAGTCACGTACAGAAATAGTGTTTTTTTTAAGATGTGCCGACTTTGTTTTAATAAAACAAAGAAATTATCTCCAATTTATTTAAAAGACTAGGTATTTCCTGGCATTTAATTTTTAAATAAAAATAGTGTCAGTCATATGTCCACCACAGCTGCCTCATACAAGGTGGCGTAAAATTAAAAATCCAATTTTGTTTTTGAATTACTTTTTTACTAAATAAAAAATATGATATTGAGTGAAGGAAATCTTTATTTTTTCTGTTAAGTGGAATATTCTCCTTAAGGGCTGCTATTGTCTGAGGCTTGTTGATATAAGTCCGCGTCTTCAAGTAGTCCCAAAGGAAGAAATCGGGCGATCTTGTTGGCCATGCCAAATCGCCAAAACGGGAGATTACGCGACCAGGAAACGCTTTTTTCACAATATCCAATGTGGCATGTGCTGTGTGTGCAGTTGCACAGTCTTGTTAAAACCACATGTTCACCAAGGCCCGCTCATCCAATTCCGGCAGTAAGAAGTCGTTTATCATAGCCCTGTAGCGTTCGCCAGGAACAGTGACCGTATTGCCGATGGCGTCCTCATTAAAATACGGTGAACGTCGCACCACACAGTGGCTTTGATTGGATGTAATGGCTCTTCGTGCATCACACGCCGATTTTCAGTGCCCCAGAAACGAAGATTTTGCTTGCTTGATTGAATTGAATTGAATTGAAATTGGATTGATTGAGGATGGCTTGACAGCAATTCACACGCGCTCCATTACTTGACGTACGACGCCATTTGCAAAAATTAAGACATCATCCGATAGGATGATTAATTTTGCGCCACCTCTTACTAGAGATCCAACATTCGAGGGATTGGAGGCATACATATAGGAATATCCCGTATTGCCTACTCAAACAATGTTTTGCCTCAAAACGTCAATCGTCGCTGATTTATCGGCATCAACAAGTGACTAGACGTAGTCTTACAGTAGTTAGTGGCCAAATGATGGTTCATTTCTTGAAATGATTCAATAAAACGATGTTTTCGTTGGTAGTAGAACACCATCTTGTGGTTTTTCCAGATTGATGCTATGTACATACATAACTCGTTTAGATGGTCGATGATGAAATAGCAAATTTTATTTAAGTTCTGAAACACCAAGCAAAGCTGACAGTGTCTCTTCCCCTATCTCGCTATACGGTTTTTGTATTGAGTCAAAAGTAATCGGCTTCCTTGTTTTGGAACCAGAAATTTCGGACTTCTTATTATCTACCATCGCGCTGTCTCTCAATGTCAAAGACGAATGAACAGTGAAATGAAACAAGAAGTTGGCAAGCAGCTTAGCTATCATATTGGAGTAGGGAGGAAGATTGTCGGACGGAGAGAGAAAGCTTTTTGTTTCAGTGGGCAAAAGGGCCTCAATCAACAAGCGTCTCCAGCTAGCTCGATCTTGTGCTAGCTGCATCCAGTTTCGCATGCTAAGTTGGCTGAGGTCTCCTTCTACTTGCGTGCGCCACCCGAGTCTCGGTCTTCCTCTACTGCGCTGTCCCTCGGGGGCGGATTCGAAGACCTTTCGGACCGGAGCATTGGTGTTTATCCGCTCTACATGACCCAGCCACCTTAGCCGCTGGATCTTCACTCTTTTAGCTAGGTCGATGTAGCTGTACAGTCCATAAAGTTCGTCGTTGTATCTCCTCCTCCACTCACCGAGGCACCAACCAAGAGCACCCTCATCCATTTTTGATAATGTCCATGCCTCTGCACCATAGAGCAGGACCGGGATTATTAAGGTCTTAAATAGGGTAACTTTGGTTGTTAGAGAGAGGGCTTTGCTAGTAATTGCCTTCTAAGCCCAACGAAGCAGCGATTGGCAAGAGTTATTCTTCATTTGATCTCAGCGTTCGTGTCGTTGTCTGAATTCATAGCAAAGCCTTTGTAGACAAAGTCCTTAACTACGTCAAAATTATGCCTGTCATGGGTGACGTTTTGTACGAGATGTCAGCGTTCAGTGTCCTTTTTGCTTGAGAGCATATACTTAGTTACTTAGTCTTGCCTTCATTGACCGCTAAACCCATTTTCGCCGCTTCCGTCTCAATACTTGCAAAGGCGCCACTGACATCACGCTGCTTTATTTTATTTTATTTATTTATTATTATTGTGTACTTCTAACACAGTAAGAATACACTTTTAAGTCTGTGAGAGATAAACAATTGGTATTGATTAATTAGAATTAAATTTAAGTAATTAAGATAAAGATACATTTGATAAAATTGAATTGAATAGAGTGAAGAGTAGTAGTATTTACATTTTATAATTTCTGTATATATGTTATTTATTTAAGATTTTTATTTAAACATATAAAGTTTGTAAGTTGTATTTGCTTGAAAAGGAGGTGGGGAATTTAGAAATCTAGTTGCTTTGATTTGAAAAGAAAAGCTTTAACTCATCATTCAGTTCTCTCAGATTACGCGAAAGTGAATTCCAAAGGCGAATATCAGCAACGAAAAATTGTCTTTCGGATGTTAGGCAAGAGAAATGAGGGAGAATCAAACAGGCATATCTGTTAGAAGCCGAAAACTGGATTTTATTACTATGAAGGTATGTCGGTTGCGTTGTTTTTGTAATGCTAAACTGAATACTAAGAGTACGAAACTTGACGTAGTTCAGAAACGACATCCCCAACAAGTTTTTGCCAAGTGTGAGATGTGGTCGAACCTTCTGAGACTGTAGATATAACGGAGAGTGCTGTTGAACGCTACCTGAAGCTTCTATTTGCTCTCAGCATCACAGTCATAGAATATTTCACATCCATAAATTAACGCAGGAATAACCAGAGATTTACCAAGAACTAACCTTTTCCTCAGCGGTGTGAACTTTTGACCAGTCCACAAAGTTCGAAGCTCTCCATATGCCTTACCTACAATCGCATTTATATGGTTGCCAAGATTTTTTGAATTTTCAACGAATTCTATTGCTGAATTGCTCAGCATGATGGCTGGAAAATAGGATAGCTCTAGCTTCTTTTTTAAATAACTAAGATCCTGTGAAGATCTACATTCAAATCACTGGCACAATTTTCGATAAGTCCAAGAGTACAACTTTTATAAATTTGAATATCGTCGGCGTAAAAGTGCTTTGATAAATTCAGAGAGAATAAGAGAGGTACCAAAATCGATCCTTGGGGAACACCTCGCCCTAAAGGAAGAAATTCTAGCAGAGCTCCCTCCTGTTTTCTTTCTCTGAGATACGACGAAAGTAACTTTATAGGACAGAGGGACATATTAAAATAATGACGTAATATATCCATAAGAGTGGGTTGTCTAAATCCTTCTTCTTCCTCCTGAGAAGCCGCTGTTCGTCTCTCCTCCTCTGCTCATAGAGCTCGTGAGCAGCTCTAGTCTATCTTTGCCGCCTTGTGTGCGTTTTGCTTAGCTGCGTGTGCTTGCCGGCATTCATCATCGAACCAGGGGTTTCGTTGTGGTGGACGAGTGAAACCCAGCACATCAGAAGCCGCATCTCTGAAGGTGTTTTGGCAGTGTTTCCAATGGTCTTTGATGCTTGATGCTGGCAGTATTGTACCTCTTAAGAGATTAAGAGACACTCGATCGGAAAAGGACTTGGCGATCTCTTCCGTTTGTAGCTGTCTGACGTCGAATTTTTTAACAGCTTTAGTTTGTCTTGGCGTAGTTTGGGATATCCGGAACCGTACCTTGGCTACAACAAGGTAATGGTCCGAGTCGATGTTGGCTGCTCGGAACGTACGGACATCCATAAAACTGGAGGAGTGTCTTGCGTCGATCGAATTGTGATCAATCTGGTTGACTGTTGATTGATCAGGAGTTCTCCAAGTCCCCTTGTGAGTGTCGAGATAGGGGAACCGAATGGAGGTGGTGCCGTTGTCGTGCAGGCTTTATTTTCCGATCGTTCCATCAAAGATACCCTCTCTTTCTAGCTTTGCATTAAAATCGCCAAGGACAACTTTAATATCACAGCTAGGGCATTGCTTTTAGGTCTTGTTAAGGAGCTCATAGAAGACATCCTTTGTGCCGTCATCTTTCTCCTCTGTGGGAGCGTGCGCGCATATCAGGCTAATGTTGGTAAATTTATCCTTGATGCGGATTACTACGAAGCGCTCGTTAACATGCCGGAAACTCAAGACTTCAAACAACAAATCCGCATTCAAAAAGGCGCTGCTTTTGCCGTCGTAGATGTCGCAGTGTTTCACGCACTTTTGGGTTGTCAACAGTAGATCCGTCCGTATCCGGCTTGTTGTTGCTTCTTAACTTTTGTATTTTTTCAATGGCCGGGCAGAAGGGTTACTTGCCTCACGGTTTTTCCATATCGTTCCGATCCTGCCATGATTTGTGATTAAAATTTTGATCATTGATGTATGAAAATTGTTATTTTTATTGTATTTTATTAGCACATAGTTTAAATCATGTTAATCATAAAATTAATGAGCTTGGCTGGGAGGACTATTAGCTTTGGATGCAAATTAAAATGCTCCGATTTAAGTGTTCCGGTTATTAAAATGCCTTTTATCCCCTTAAAAGTGTGAACACGACGTGCATGAGGTTAAAACAGAAACAACACCCAGTTGCACGGTTTTGGTGGTAATCGGTCGAAGGCATAACAGCATGCGGTCGCATGCTATTTATGTATACGAGTATATATGTTTGTATAACTCTGCGACTACGAATCAAATCGTTGAATCAGTAGTCAGTATGGGCTACTTCAAAGTATTTGAAACTTAGGTCAGTAAGGATTTTTAGGACTAGGTACTCAGGAAGGTGAAATAGAAATGATTCAACGCCAGTTCTCATACCTACATGCAATAGGGTGACTGACTGCGGTATATTGTATTCCGGTCCCTTTCATCTAAGTCCCATAACGGGTCTGGCCTTGCAGGGTGAGGTATACAATAATTTTGTTGGTTCATTCTAACTTTTTACATTTGCAGTTACACGAACGAGCAAACATTATTCCTAAGAATTTCATTGGTTGACGTCAGACATTTAGGCGTCGGACTATCACAATACCGGCTCATTCCATTGCCTGTCGTGGGGGCGTATAAACAAATGTCAATAGGCACAAATCTCCAACTGCTTTGTGTCGAGATAATGTGGGTTAACTATACATTCAAGTTCATTACTCTTCAAGAGACTGTGAGAGAGAGAGGGAGCTGGGTGGCCATGGCTCTAGTAAGATTGAGTTGGATTTTAATTCGCAATATTCGGTGTTCAGAGCCCCAGCTATGCCTGCCAGTCCGTCAACAAAAATCAAGCAATATGGCTAGGTGACTAGAAAACAAAAACAAGCCAACACTCAGCAATAATCCAGTCTCGTCATTAAATATTGGATGCCACCCATGGAGGGAAATAACCACTGAGCCCCAATATCTTTCTTCTCTCTCTCTCTGACCATTTTTCAAAAACTTAACACATGCCGAAGCATGATAATATTATATAAGAAAAAGAGGTTAAAAAAAAAGTGAGTTGATACAGTGTCATTCATAATTTTCAATAGATATGATCGTGTTTTCTTGTGTTTCCTTTAAATTTGTAACATCTACTGCGAAATATTACAATCCACTGCGAAATTCAGCTACTAAGGTCCAAGCTAGACTAATACGAGCAGAGAGTATCAAATCATCATTTGATAATTTGTTTTAGAATATTGGAGTGAAAGATTCTAGGCACTAAAATTTGCTTGCAAATGCAGGTGACGTTTCTATATTTTACACGTCATTTGTGTTGCTCATGTTGTTATTTTTGTCACATCTGAGCGGGGCCTACGGTTTATCGCCGAGTCCGAACGGCACTCCTTAGAAGCTTTTTCGTAGGCAATTTTACTTTCGGGAGTTTTCTATTGCCCGCCGAAAGGGTGATGGCGATTTGAAAAATTGTTGGTGACCCAGCCAGGAATCGAACCCAGGCTCTCTGCGTGATAGTCCAATGAGCTAACTATCGCGCCATCGCCCAAGTACTATAGAATAGGAAATATTATGTGAACAGTTGTGCTACGAAATCCAAATTATCCTTTTTGTTGCAAACATTTCTACTATGTATTTTACAAAATTTGCGATGCCGAAAGAAAGATTTCGTCGTGGAGCAATTCGAGCAATGGAAAATCGATACCACGATTGTTCGAGCGGATGTCTACCAGGCATGTGCAGTGCTTACTCAACAAATAGTCATCCGCTCGTGCGGATGTTTACAGCGAGCGTAAGTAAGTTTAAAACAACGAAACAGAAAAATATAAAAAAAAGTGCAAAGGGCAATGGCTTGTTGCTGCCTAAACATTCTCCCCGCCTTAAACTACTGTTCAATATTAACCGTGAAATTTATTCCAGGATCTGATCGAGGAGCTGGCGTAGGGGTGCTGACTATCCCTTGGCGGCGACGGTGTTGCATGTTTCTCCAGAATTTGTAGCCTATGATGATGATGCAAGCGAAGGCAGTGAGCCGGCCAATGGCAAATTGGTGGACGTCATTGGTCAGTGCTTGCTGGAGAGACTCATTTAGTTGTGTTGTATAGGTATTATGAGCTCTTGTGTTTCGGACAGTTCGTCTAGCTGCGTCGAATACTGTACTGAATGCAGATTTAGATGCTCATGGGTTCGGATGTCAATGAAGTCCGACAAGTTCCCTACTGGCGTGAATGATCTTGTTAACGAACTCAAAAACATGTTGTGGGCCTGTATGGTTAGCAAGTCATGCTTTGCTGTGCAGCCAGCAGGAACCGTCAGGGAGCCCGACCCCTGCAAACTTAACTGGGAAGCGTTCCTCTGGAAAACAATATTCAACAATATTTTGTTTCGCAGGGCGAATATCCACTGGTTTGAATGTCGTAGATGGGCTCGCTATTGGTTATCTGCGAAATTATTAAGCTGGCACGAAGAGAGATCCGGGATTTGGTTCAAAAGATTAATTTCACACTTACTGACATTTGAACCCTTCTGATGAATCGGATGTTTGGATTGGCACAGAGTGTCGCCTTCCATGATTGTCATACACGACATCAATTCAAGTGCAGTTAGCGGATAGTACCGGTCTCGATGTAGACTTATAATGATGTAGTCGATGGAAGGTGTGATTGCTATGAATCAGCCGTTGATGAGTGCGGGCACGGCACTGGAAGAAACTTTCCTGACACGTGGCACAATGTTTTCAGATTAGTGGTGCTTTCCCTTGTTAGATTCAAGGTACTTCGGTATGACTGAACGTCGTAGCAGACCACATTGTCCCATTCGTGAGAGACGAGATGCGCCTTTCCCAGATTTTCGAAGTGTATTCCTTGAGTGGATTCGAAGCGTGATATTCTTACTTCCAGCGGAAGCTCCCATATCCTGCATATCAATAGGAAGAGGTAACAGCCTGTGTATTGGTCTGCGAAAGACGCTGGATGATGTCTGAACCTCTGCTACGCGTACTAAACCATCTGGGCCCGGAAAAGTCTGAATTACTCTTCCAAGTGGCCATTTTCCTTAATAATAACCATCGTACCTGGAATAATATTGTCGCATTTGTGCTGCCATTTGCGCCGTTGTTGAAGCTCATTTAAATATTTCTTCTGCCACCTTTTCCAGAAGTCTTCTTTAATAGTTTCCGCCCGCGCCCTGGCAACAGTAAAAGGGTATCATAAAACCCCCTTGAGGCGCGAGTAAAAAAAAAAAATAGTACACTCCATCTTGTTACGAGATTGGTCCGAAATGGTTTATACTCTGGATCAGTGGGATTTGTCAGTGAGATTACTTAAGATTACTCGGATCAATTGATATCGGAGAGAGCGGTCTTGAGTTCATAATGGCTTTAATTTCGATTACTAGCGTCTCTAGGTCTTCATACTCGTATGTCAATGACGCGGGCTCCATGCAACGTTGTAAAAAATGTTTCGCTGTCTTAACAGCTGCCTCCCAAAGTCCACCGAAGAGGGGTGCTCTAGGAGAAATAAAATGGAATTCTATTCCTCTTACTGTGAACGTGTTGTATATTTTTTCCCTTGCCTTGTTGGTATGGAAAATTTCGGCTAATTCTTGTAGTTGATTGTTAGCGCCGACGAAGTTGGTTGCATTGTCGCAATACAGATGGCGATTGTCCGTAACTAATTCCAAATGTATGTTTTCTGAGGATGCTTTCCTCTCACCTTAAAATGGGTCTTAAATGGTCCGCAAAAATCGACTCCTGAGTTGATAAACGGTCGTTCTGGTTGTACCTTGTGCGCCGACAGGTTTGCCAAAGTTTGCGTGAGCAACCTTGGTTTTGCTCTTGCCCATCTCACGTACTGCTGAATTATTGACCGTGCTAGTGTTTTGCCCTTGATGGGCCAATATATCTGCCTTGTGGTAGCTAGCAAAGCTTGCAGACCGCTATGCAAGTTCTCGTGATGGATGGCTGTCATCAGTAACTTCGTAAACGGATGGGATTAAGGTTGGATGTTTTGCTGCATATGGTAATGATGAGGCTTTGAGCTGACCTCCTACTCTCATAGTGCCGTTTTCATCGATGAAATAGGTTTCGAATGTTTGGCTTACCCTGCTTAGGTCCTTTTCGAATTCTTCTTTTTGCATGATCTTGACAATGTATATTAGGGCCTTATGTAGTTCTATTGGTTTTAAGCTACCCGATTTTCTTATTAATTCCTTGTTTGCGGCAACTTTCAGATTATGAGTGAAGCGAAGTATGTAAGCGAAGATACGTTGTAATCTTCTGAAGTTGTTTTGGTGATTTATGTCGTAGGTAATATTGGAAGATTCTTCCATTACTGATAGTACGTGTTTTGTAGTCTTTTTTCGACGTTGCACTAACCTTTATGCGAGTGTAGAGGGGACCATGACGATTCCGTACCATGCAAAAATAGTGGCCCATAAAACCACAGATTGCATGCCGCTAACTTGTCTGCTGGGATTCTTGGGGATAACCTATCTGCAAGATTGTCCAGTCGCCGTTGTTGGACTGATGTAAGTTGCTGGATTGTTGACACCCGATTAGCGACGAATGTGTGAAATGATGATGACGCCGAGTTAATCCAGGCCAATACTATTTCAGAGTCTGTCCACATAAATGTTGTACACGTTGTTAGGCGTAACTCCTTGAGGACGCGATCAGTGAGTTTAGCGGCGAGTGTTGCAGCGCATAATTCGAGTCGTCTTTTTGTCCTTTATATGTCTTACACCCTCGCGGAATCGTATTCACTACAACTATAGCTCCTTGGGAAGAGAAGCATCTCAATCTATGCTATTATTATTGGGCCTTTGAAACCCAGTGGGTCGAATAGATGGGCGATGTCAGACAACACTGTTCGCTTGTTGATCCTGTCATTAGGGCTAGGTTGGAGGCTCACAGTGAATGTTACCGACTTGGGTCGTCATGCTTGACCAAGCGTATTTACGTAGTTTGTATCATCCATGTCCAGAACTAGTTGAAGTACGACGTCACTTACCGGAACATTTTCCAGCAGGCCTTGATGATTAGAACACCATTTTCGTAGTGTAAATCCAGCTGTCTATAGTAGACGGCTTATTTGCTCCTGTATATGTAGTGCTGTACTAAGACTATCGGATTCTGTCATCAGATCATCCACATTGAAGTCCCTCTTAAGGATTTCTGCAACTTGGGGGTAAATCCTTATTTCGTCATGGGCTATACAACAAATAGCATACAACATTATGTGGCTAAGTAGGCTGCTGAGGTTGTTCCGTAAGTCACCGTATTTAGTCGATAGATTTGTATTTCATCTGTCGGGGCGTCTCTCCACAGGATTAGTTGGAATGGTCTGTTTGACTCGTGGATCAAAACTTGTCGGTACATTTTCTCGATATCAGCCATGAAGGGTAGCCGAAACCGAAGAAGGATGGATAGTAGATCATCCTGAATTGTTAGACCAGTCGACAGTAAGTCACCAAGTGATACGTTGGTTGCCGTCTTCATTGACGCATCGAAGACAACCCGTAGTTTTGTAGTGGTACTGCTCGGTTTCTGTATGCTGTTGTGTGGAAGGAAGAAGTGTGGCCCTTTGATCTCGCTTGGATCGACTTTTTCCATGTGCCCAATATTTTTGTATTCGTTGATGAATGCATCATATTGCTGCCTGATGTCTTCATGTCTCGTTAATTTTCTTTCCAGAGACTAATATCGCTGCAAGGCAATACCTTTCGATTCTCCTAGTTCACATGGATCGCCCTTAAATGGAAGCCTAGCTATGAATCGGCCATTCGAAATCCTCTTAACGTTTTCAACGAAATATTTTGCAATCCTCCTTTCTTCAGCTGTGTGATTGCTGTCCTTTCGTTCTTGGGCTTTTTCCAACTTCCAAAATCTTTCCACATCTTCCTTCAGTTGATCTTCACTGCAGATTCCACATAATGTTCAGGATTGAGGAATGCTTCCAGCTCTCCCAGCTACTATCCAACCAAGGCGTGTATTCTGAATTATTGGCAGATCCCTTCCCAGGCTAATCTGTCGAGCTTCGATTAGATGATAATAGACCTCGGCTCCAATTAAAATGTCTATGTGATCCGGGCAGTCAAAGTGCGGGTCCGCTAAAAGAATGTTATTCGGAATGGTCCAATTGTATTGGATTGATGTATTGATGTGTCGTCTCGGTTGAGGGGGGGTTATTTTCGGCAGGACAAAGGCTTCGAGTCTGTTGTTCGAGATTTCTAATTAACATTCATTCTTTTGTGTGAATACCTTGTGCCTTCTCCTATTCTCAGAAACAATTCGCATTGTTTCCACCATCTCCGGGAGCTTGAGTTTTCTTGCCGGCTTCTGAGTGATGAAACTAAGTTGAGACCCAGAATCCAATAGGGCTCTGCATTCCACAACTGCACCTTCGTTGTCGTCAAGATCGACAATAACTATACCAAGAAAAAGGTAGTCCTTGTCGTTCCCTGATACTGCAGTGGCAGCCACAGTCACAACTTCCTGTATTGAGGATTTCCTTAGATGAGTTCCTTGTTTCTGGCTCCCATTCGGTGTATCAGTTGCTGATGCTTTGTTCAAATGTACATAACAGCGTGTTATGCTTCCTTGCGCAACCATGTGATGGAACCAATACCAGTGGACGTTACAAAAAAGAGTGCTAGCTAACGATGAGATTAGCTTGATCGTGTCGCGAGAACAAAATAACAACTTATGCTGTTCTACTAAGAACTGTGTCGCTTTATTTTTGGGTTTCTCTTGCAAAAAAAAAAAAAAAAAAACACTGGCGCTGGCAGCCGGGTATGGGGCATGGCCTAGCTTCTTGACACTCATTTGTGTTGCTCATGTTGTCATTTTAGTCACATTTGAGCGCGGCCTACGGTTTATCGTCGAGTCCGAACGGCACTCCTTAGAAGCTTTTTCGTAGGAAATTTTACTTTCGGGAGTTTGCCATTGCCCGCCGAAAGTGGGAAGGCGATTTGAAAAATTGTTGGTGATCCAGCCAGGAATCGAACCCAGACTGTCTGTGTGATAGTCCAATGAGCTAACTATCGCGCCATCGCCATCGCCGTTTCTCTTAAATACTAATTACAATAATTGATTTTGCCTGGTAAGCATACCGCACGAGCAATTGAAAATCGATACCTCGATTGTTCGAGCGGATGTCTATCAGGCATGTGCAGTGCTTACTCACGCTGTAAACGCTCGGATGTTTACAGCGAGCGTAAGTACGAGTAAGTTTAAAACAACGAAACAGAAAAATATAAAAATAAATATTTTGCCCGCTTGCATTTTGTATGACGCGAGCAGTGCAAAGGGCAATGACTTGCTGCCACCTAAACAGAATACATTACTAGTACTAACTTCATTGTTTGTAACACCGGTATGGCTCATACATCCACACTGGGGTTGCTTAAATGCACATGCAGGAAGCTCTTCAACAAAGCGAACACCTTAAGAAAAGCGTCAGATTGGGACTCATACAAGGAATCCTTCAAACATATAAAGAAGAATTGAGGACGGCAAAGCGTGAATCCTGGAGGCTCTTTTTTTATAAAATCACTGAAACCTCTGAGGCATCACAACTAAGAAAAGTCCTCTCAACAAGTCCTTCGATGCCTAGCTGCTTGAAAAAAGCGACGGCTCATGGACGACCTCAAGTGACGAATCTTTCAACCTGCTACTGGTAACTCATTTTCCAGGTAGCTCCCCTTTCACGGCTAGCAACAATCATAATAGAACTGCTGCAGCCGCGACAAAAATTACTGGCCTTATCACAAGAGATAAACTGCCCTGGAAACTGCATAGCTTCAAACCATATAAGTCTGCTAGCCGAGCTACAAAGATCGTCGGATATAATCTTGCCATTGTTTGAAAATATCCCACATACATCTGTCATGGAGAGAAGTAAATGTGGTTTTCATTCCCAAAAGCGGAGAATGTTCTCGTGTTGTCCCAAAGGACCTAAGACCTATTAAGCTATCATCGTTCCTTCTAAAAATATGTAACCACTGGTTGATATCCATATAAGATCTAGCCTTAATACTAGACTCTTAGCAATGGCACAACATGCCTACTGTAAAGAAAAGTCGGTGGAAACGGCTCTATATTCACTAACAAGCCACATCGAACGATCCCTACATAGAGAATATACAATGGTAACTTCCTAGACATGGAAGGCGCCTTTAACAACGTCACCACATCCGCAATCATAACGGCGTCAGCTCCGAAGGTAGATAATTCACTTGGGAATTTGATCAGTCTCAAACTAAAGAGCAGGATTATCAACTTCAAACTGGGTGGATCCTCTGCCAAAAGATGTGTCAGCGGAAGTACGCCGCAAGGCGGTGTCCTCTCACTCCTTCTCTCGAACTAAGTGGTGAATAAACTGCTAATAGACCTGGAAGGGGATGGTAGCAAGGTGTTCGCGCATGGGGATGACGTTGCTATAGCCGTCTCAGGAAAATATCTACTTACGATTAAAGAGCTCCTACAGTATAATTATAACATATAAACAAGCTGGGAGGATCGCTGTGGACTGAGAATAAAACCCATAAAACCGATCTTGTCCTCTTCTCTACGAAATACAAAATTCCGATTATAGACCCTCCCGCCAGTGTGGATTTGTTGAAGGAAGATCGACGGTGGACGCTATCCAAAGCCTACGAATAATAATGGAAAAGCACCGAGATTCGTCTAAGGATTTACACATGGTATTTATCGACCTCGAGAAAGCATTCGATCGAGTGCCTAGGGATCTCATATGGGCCGCGCTGAGGTCTCAAAACGTACCGGAAACGTATGTTAGAATAATACAAGACATGTACGGAAACGTGAAAACTGCGGTTAAAAGCCCTGCTGGACTAACGAGAGAATTTCCAGTTAATGTCGGAGTGCATCAAGGAAGCGTACTTAGCCCTTTCCTCTTTAACGTAGTATTCGACTATCTTTTAAAAGACTGCATGCGCCAAGAAAATGTAACGCCAATTCTCTTCGCTGACGACGCAGTTATACTTAGCGATAACGTCGAAGATTTACAGAACGCCTTAGATTCATGGAGAAATGCGCTAGAGAGAAACGGGCTTAAAATAAGTCGTTCAAAGACGGAGCATTTGACGTGCCCATTTGCGCATCCGTTGCGACCTGTTCCGGATATAATGTTAGACGGAATAGTTCTACCGAAAAGCACTATCTTTAAGTACTTAGGATCAATCGTTAACATGGAAGCGAAATGTGACGACGACGTAAACCACAGAGTTAGTGTGGGATGGATGAAATGGCGGGAAAATTCGGGAATCTTTTGCGACCGAAAATTTCCACTTAAATTAAAGGGGAAACTCTACACCACGGTTGTTAGACCAGCTCTTATATACGGTTCACAGTGCTGGACAATGTACGAAGCGTTTAAAAACAAAATGACGGCAGCGGAAATGAAAATGTTAAGGATGTCTAGTGGAGTCACTAAACGCGATTGCATTAGATCTACGCGTATAAGAGGAACTCTACATATAAAGAATTCGGTAACCGAACAGCTTGAGGCGAATAGAATAAGCTGGTATTGCCACGTTCAAAGAAGATCTGCGGAAAATCCGGTTAAAAAGGCACTATCAACTACGGTCACTCCAACTGTAAGAAAACGAGGTCGGAAAAAGAATTCCTGGATTTCTCAGATGGCAAATGCGCAACAACGTCTGGGGTTAACCACTGAAGCGATCCAGGACCGAGCTTTATGTAGACGCATTCTGCGGTCTGCGACATTAGCCAACCCCATAAGCGGAGCAGCAGCGATGCAGTAAAAATGGGAAACTCGTTACGCATAAGTTCGTATAACGAGGAAAGGGTTAATAAAAGGATAAGAAGAAGAAGAAGAAGAAGACCCTCCCGCAATCAACGTTACTAGCTTGGTCTTCTCTGATACAGCGAAATATCTATTTTCAACAGGAAACTAAGCTGGAAACCTAACATTCAAAAAAGACTTAAGAAAGCCTTATTAGCTTTATTCGGTTGCATAAAGCCATCGAGAACAGTTAGGGCCTCTAACCTGGCTATATATCTCGGTTATAAGACCGATGCTCACCTACGGGGTGGTTGTTTGGTGGATGGCCTTGGACAAAGCAGTAAACTGCATAAAGCTAAGTAAAGTCCAAAGAAGAGCATGTCTGGGCGTAAGCGGAGCACTAAGCACTACTCTCTGGCCGTTCTGTCTCACCTGACACTCCTCGACATTTATAGCAGACAAGTAGCCGCCAACGCAGCTATTCGCCTTAAAGCTAAACTGTCAACCAACACGGCACGCAATAATCAATTCATGACGTTGTGACATAAATCAAAGAGACTGAAAGTGTTGCGAATATAACAAAACCTCTGCCAAGCATCAATCTGCTTGGACTTTCAATAGGAATGATCATCGCAAAATCTCTTACCCAACTCTTCGGCGCGACTTCCACTTATACATTATATCCTGTTTCTCCTACTTTGCTGGGGTAAGCACATCTGCGATTATTACGTCGTTCTTAGATATTTGTTTGTTTTCGCCTTGTTACGGATTATTTCAACAACAGGTATACCCATGTGTATATGTGTCTTTGCACTTCCCAACTTTTTATGACTATTTAAAGCAAAAGGAATAAGTACCGTAGAAACAAAACAACTTCGGCTATCCAAATATCATATATAGTCAGTCGTAAGATAAGATTACAATGCTGCAGTAATTACTATACATGTAGAAACAAAGTCAAACTTCGACATATATTTTCATAGTTTGATACCTCAGATATTTCGAGTTCGTAGTTTTCGCGTTTGTTTTTTTTTTTAAGAAAGAAAATGGTAAATTGTGAGATGCAGCCACACCTTCCTCCAGAAATTAACGCATGCACAGAGGTTCGGTTGAACATCGGTGGCACTTTCGCCCATAAAACGGAAATATCCATGGTTGTCAGTCAACGATTATGTATACCTGAAAAGGTATAATAAACAAGAGAAAACAATATGATAATATACCTCAACCGCATGTAATTACGAGTATCTAAAGTAAACAAACATACCTAAGCCCTATTAAAACGAGTTAGCATATTCCAATAACAACAAAAATACAGGGCATCTTTAACAAGAAGAATAATGATAATCGAAAAATTATGTTTTAACATGTATACAATACTTCTTAACAGCTGTTTCTTATTATTTGAACTGATTCAAATTGATTCAGTTATTATTTCCCCCAGATATAGCCTCTCTATTTCTCCCACGCATTTTCCATGCAGACAGGAGGATCATTCTTCCGTAATGAAATTATAACGTAAACTTTAAAATCAAGAGATCACATTATCTACACCATGTGTCATCTTAAGGATTGTAACAAATCCTCTTAACTCAATTATTTATGAAAATTTTTATTTTCGAACAAGCTCCTAAAATGTCAAATGCCAATTATTGTTTAACATTTACACATTTTTTCGATTCGTATATTTTGCAAAAAATAAATGTGTATCCATGAAAGAGAGCAGTTTTTTCATTGAATCTACGAGTATAACAAAAGGCTTTTACTGATAAATAAGTGTGTCCATGCGGAGGAATTTTGAAGTTCACTGCGAACACAGCCAGAAATTTAATTATTCAATTTCCATTGGAAGCGGATGTCATTTAGCTCCGGTAAAAAGTCAAATGAAAGTGTCATTTGAAAATTATTTTGAAAAAATAAAAACAAATACTAAAGTGTCGATTGGCGAGCGTAAATTGGAATTTCTAGCACAAATGAAACATCAAAGCGGGGACTATATTATGCGTTTCAAAGAGAATCCTAGATGAAATTCGCAGCGATGTCATATGTTTTACAAAGTGGTATTTGATGCTTAAGGAGTTCATGTTTTCAAATTGTATTTTGATTTCTATTGTATTTGCAGGTACCTTGGTGCATCTTAGCGTGTGCTCATACCATGTATACAAGTACGTAGTGAATGTGGCCAGCAGGACATGTATTTTTCAGCTGTACAGATAAAATCCTAGTGGGAGGACAAAGTCATATACACTAAATTATTAAAACTCGTCCACTGCAACTGGGAATGCAAAATATTATTGTCGTCGGTATTCAACATTAATGAATGCGCAGACCCAACGATCGGACCACATGCAGACCGTGCGCCCATTCTTCAATCAGTTGGATCTGTGATAATGGACAGGAGCTAATGGGGTATGAACTGGTTTATATTTGTTAACATAAATTTGATCAACTTTAATTACATTCCAGATTTAAGAAGTCTAGCAAGCCCAACACTACTGCCGGCTTATGTTGCTGAGAACATTCGATTAGAAATGTAAAATCTGCCAAACCTAAAACTCCTGCTCATTTAGGGCGTTTTATACTGTGGCGATCGAAGAGGCCCACATGATTTTGTAAGCTAGAGTCGCCTTCCTCTGGGCAACAGTAAGCTGAGCCAAATTATACCTTAAAAACGAGATTTTATGTGATTTAAACTCTAAAGTACCCCTAGGAAACAAATGTGCAACAGAACGATGCTAATGTAGCCTTTAGAATGTCTGACACCTGAAATTTATTTACGGACGCGCCGATTGCAGTGGAATGCAATGTACCAATACTGATTGTGGTGATTTTAATATACGAAAGCAAGTATCCCTAGGTGTCGAATATGTTGGGTTAAATGATTGATTTCGATTTGAGCATATTCAATTGGAAGGACTTCATGCAGCTATCATCTACCTATGCGTCCACACAATGAATTGCAAGGTATCAATCCCTTAGTTGCAAATTAATGATAAAAGAATATCGGGCATATTAACAATTCAGTAGTCCTTTCGCTGTGGGTTTGTTTGTGTTCTGTAATATTTCGATTTCGTCTCCTAATGTCCGTGTAGTGTTGTAAACATTATGTAGGTTACCTGGTACTCTATAGCCAGTTTGTTACAGATGTTAATGATTAGGCTTGTGCTGCTGTTTTTGTTTTCGGTAACTTTTATTGTCAAGAGGGTGTTAGAGCATATGAAAAATTTTTTTTTGCTGATTTTATGGTTGGCTTGAGGGATATTAGGATGGCGATAAAGCCCGCGTTCTACCTGGACTGTCTGATGGTAAATTGGTTGATTTTGGAAGTTTCCCATTTACTCGTATGTGGATGTTGTAATCGGCTTTGCTTTAAATTATTGTATTTGTCTAAAGTAATGCCAATTGGACTTAATATGTAAACAAAAGCGTTAGATAGTGTTTTTGTTAGGTATTTCGTTTACATTTCGTACAAGTCATCTGTGAGTGAGCAGTGGCGTAAGTACAATACTCGTCCTTTGGGAAGTTGGAGAGATAGAAGTGATCTTTATGAGGTGCCTTTATGTAGTGCAAGGTGGCAGAGAAGAAATTGTTAGAATTGAAACTAAATTTGCTATTGCAGTGTCCACTGTCCATTCGGAGACTTCACCTGAAACAGAACAGACTCATTTGGCTTACAGGTGCTGAGTGGATTTCCTTTTCATTTCGGAGTAAATGTAACGGTCCTTGTTTTAATTATTTAATTTCTATTCAACAGATAGAAGGAATATTCATCCAGGAAGGTACCTTTTCGAAGTAATTAGTCGCCGATGATTGTCCCTCGTATGATGCCACTAGTTGACAAGGAGAAAACCTGAGAGATATTCAACGATAGTTTGAGCTATAGATGGAAACGACATAACAAAGTGGCCCATTGGCGTTTAAGGCTACACTAATTCAGAGTTGATTTGCAACAAACACAATTGTGACGAAAATGAAATGAGAACAAGTATTCAAAGAGCGATTTGTTGTGAAGGCCCACTCATCCGAAAGGATATCATTAAGTCGAAAGACATTTAACACGGTAAATTGGTAAAATAAATCAGCAATTGTATTATTATTTTCTTGTTCTTTTTCATGTTAAACTGAATTGAATTGTTGGGAGACTTGCTGAAACAAAAATGCATGAAATGATGGCATTCTCAAAAGAAAGCGCATAGTGCCAGTAGTTGTCCCCAGCACAAGCTGGTCGTTAAGAGTGTTCTTAGTCTGTTGTTGTTGAAACTTAAAATAATAAAAATTACAGAATCTACATATAAACTGGATTGACTATTATTTTTTGCCTGAGATAGAGTTACCTTTAGTAGTGTGCAGTGACAGACATACATACGAACAGTTGCTATTTCGTCGAAGTATCGAAGTCCGAGCTTTTGTAGAGTTGGACGCTTACCTACTCAGTAAGTGTCTATAGAGGTTACAAACTTTAATACGATGTAGGTAAGCATGGAAGTCTGTAAGGGCAGCTCAAAGATCTTCGTCGCTCATTAAATAGAGGCTTGGCAAGCACAAATGAAGCAGGATTTGCATATATTGTTCTGTAGAATTGAATAGGTGGCTGATTCTTAATGCTGCCGGTTTCTCAGTTATTAGGTACAAGTTCATCACACAGATGAGTTATTTATTACCCTTGTTGGTAGGGTAGTTGTATTGGCAGTGCCAAGAGATGCTTACACCAAATTGAGATTCATCGTTATGAACAAGGGGTTGTGGATTCCTATGGGAGCTGTTGCATGGTACGAAGAAGTTGTCCGGTGGTGCCTATGGAGAGCCATGGGCTTCCTGTATCTCCTTTCCAGTGGCATATAGTTTGGCTCCGAAATTAATAAACCCCGATTAGAGTGAATAAATAAGAGTTTGTGACTTTGGTGGCAGAATGGGTGTTTTGTGTGAACTAGGTGTTAAATGCAAAGAATTCATCTGATCTATTGAAATGGATTGAAGCATGGCATAATCAGTTGAAATTCTATGATCTAACAACAACTACGAGTGTGATGCTGAAATAACGGTAGATTTTCTTTTGTCCCTTCTGACCAATGGTAGATGACATGAGATGTATTCATTACCTGACAGCCCTGCATGCTGCGCAAAAGGACTCAGTCAAAAGAGGAGTGACATATACATATATGTACGTCTAAAATGACTGATCAGGTACATGCAGTACTTAAATAATACAAACTGCAGCCGTCCCGCAATTCCAGGTACAAACGATTTAATTGCACAGCTTCAAGTGTTCGTACTTAAGGCTACAGGTAGTGCACTTACATCTGATTCTGTTTTGCAAAAAAACTATGGTAAGAAGTGGTGATCACCCATCCTGCGAGTGCTTTCGGTGTTTAGGGCCAGTAGGTAGCTTTCGGGAGACGTTTTGAACATCTCAACTTTACCATCATTTCAGATTTACAATACTCTACCTTCCAACCAATTTTCACTAGTTTTCACTTACTACCAATTGAATAAGAGGTTCAATACATGCTTTTATTTTTATTTAAATAAAGAGATCCATTCATGAGGGTTGTAATAAAATAAAAGAAAGTAATGATGGGACAGGGAAAAAGTCAAGTTAGCCGTCTGATTCAGGGGATTTTGGCAGCGGAAATATGACCTTCTTTACTTCCAAGCCATGATTTTGTAGCTGCCTTCTTTTTGCCTTTATTTTTAGAGAATAAATAGTTCTCCCCTGTCTCAAAAGCTCCCGTGTTCTAATTAACCGGTATTTTCTCTGCCTTTCCTTTTTTAAAAACTTTTGCATTTCGGCTTGCTCTTCCATGCCATACTCTGAAGTAGATTGCTGCGATCCATCTGAAGGAGATATTTATTTGTTTTTGAGAACAAGCAAAAAAATAATAAATTAATTAAAGACAAAGACTTACTCCACAGGGTGTTCTCTAAATTCTGCATTTTAAGATACAGCTCGTAATCATTAAGACTTTTTTCGTCCTTAAGTCTTTTCCATAACCTCGTATATACCCTCGGAGGAAATTCTATTTGTTTTAATAAATGTTCGCCTGACAACAAGGAAGGGGAAGCTGCCTTTATTTCTTCAACATTAACTAGAAAACCGTTAAATTGTATCATATAACACACACAGGGACATCATTTAGAACGTACCAATTAAGTTGTTCTCTTCGTCTGACATTTTTCGTATTACTTTTGCGTCGAAATACAATGTTGATTTATCCTGGAGAACGAGACAAGTGTTTGTTAAACACAGAACAATTATTTTGCGCGGTACTTCAATAAACAAACATTGTCGACCACTTTCCAGATTTCCAATATCGACTTCCAATGATTATCCCAAATTTATAAACATCTGCGGATTGTCAATGTCATCGAATTGTGGATGCTATCTATTCAAACTTAAGGGAAGGTATTCATCTTATTTTGTTTGAGATATTGTTTTATTTTGTTAATTTTAAGCATTAATGCCTGAAATTTATTAACTATTTTTAATAGGTTAAATAAAATATATTTAAAAAATAATTCAAATGGAAAAATCGTATTTGTTTTTTATATTAATTCATGAATTGATGGGTTTAAAAAGAAAAGGCTTTACTACCAATTTTAATAAAATTCTAAACTAAGGTTCCTGTTCCTGTTATTATCTTTAGTTGTAGGCCATCCAATTAGTTCACTGTGGTAGAACCATTTGTGTTCTTGAAACGTACAAGTTTCTTAAAATTATTACATTTTTTTTTTATAAATCACTACTTTTGGTTCATACGATTTTAACACTAGAAGAGATATTTATCAGCCAGTTTGAAAGTTTTGCAAAGGATTGCACCAATTAAATCAGATGCAATGACTAGTTTGTTGGCATGTGAGCTCATGGAATGAGGATACAGTAAAATATTCCTTTTTTGTAGGGAAAGATGGTGGCGGATAAGCTATTAATGAACCAACGGCAGCGCCCGCATTCTCGAACGAGTTACGGGCTCCAATCAAACTTACTGAACCTCCAGGTTGATGGTTTTACCGCCGAGGTAACTGCCTGACAATAGAGAAACAATTTCCAGTTACGAAGTAACAAAAAACCCCGGATGCGCACAGATCTACTGTGGATAACTCATGCCATCGAATCAAGGCCAACGAACATTGGATATGCTCGTGAAATATTAGACCCCTTAATAGAGCACTTGCAGCCGAACAACTAGCGGAGGCCCTAGGCAGCTTCAAATTAGATATAACAGCCATCCAACAAATACGATGGGATGGGCCGGGCAAAAGAGTATAAAAAACTGCGACATCTACTACGGTAATTGTTATTGAAGTTAAAATCAGGGCCTAATTGAATGCGGATTTGTTGTTGGAGGCAGATTGAGGCAAGTAATCTGAGTTTCCGGAATGTAAACTAGCGCCTTGTGGCAATCCGTACCAAGGCACATCTCGGCAATATTAGACTTATACTGGCTGACCCCCCCTCGAACAGAAGAGGAATATGATGACACCAAAAATAGCTGTTCAAGCTCTTGGACAAGACCTAGGGGCAGTGCCCTAGCTTTGGCATTCAAATCGTCCTCAGCGATTCTAATGCAAAGTTAGAAGGAGAGGACTTTTTTGGGAGTACCGTCAGAAGGAAAGAGCCTAAACGACACCACTTCCGATATCGGATTCCGAGTAATCGACTTTGGGGCAGAACGAACACCGTGTAGCTACCACGTAGTTCACACATCTTGATGTTCACACGGGTATTCGCAGCATCGACTCGGACCATGACCTTGTTGTAGCCAAGGTACGATTGCGGATATCATGACTACGCAAAGGCAAGCTAATGTTATAAGGAACTCCGACGTTAGACGGCTACAATTGGAAGAGATCGCCAAATCCAAATCTGTGGCCACAAGAAAAAAAGGTATAAGTCACTTTTTGCGATTTTTCAGGAGAGCAGTTTGAAAGTCTACGATCGCGAAAAAGAATAGAAAAAGGAAATTGGATAGGAAATGACTTATTTGTTTTTATTTGTTCCATAATAAGGAAAAAATATGGCAAATAGAATCGAATATTGCGCATCCGGTGGTGTAAAAAGCTCAATTCCCACATAAGTCGATGACTTGGCAGGAAGCATACACAAACTCATGTTAAATAAGATTGGACGAAGTATGCCCGATTAATGGATGATCATCATTGTTTGTCTGATCCTCAAGAAAGGATACTCTCTAAATTATACTAACTACAGAGGCATCAGTTTTTTTTATCATCGCTTACAAGATTTTATCTGTCGCATAGTTTAAACGCATAAAGCCGTTCGTCAACAACCTAATAGGTCGATATTAACGTGGCTTTAATACCAGAAAATCCACTATCGATCAAATACTTACTCACTCACACTACGGAGATTTTGGAGAACACCCATTTGCTTCAATAGGTGAGAAGTGAGGACAACACCTGTTCATCGTTATTAAAGCCGGGTATGACGGCATCTATAAAAACTAAAGATATTTTGTCTACCTAGACAAGGATTCAGTGCTGATGTTTTGGGCTAAGAAGGCAATTAGACAGCAAAGGTCTCTCTCGAACAACGAAATCCGAGTCCTGTTTCTTTCCGCAAAGGCATAATGATGCTCTTCTCTACTTTGAGAGAGAAATTTTTTCATATAACTTAGCTGGAGGCAGCTAACAAGAGATCGAGCTGGTTCAGAACGATTGTTGGCTTCGCTACAAAGTCCACCCCGACTCGAGGGCCACCTAAAGTAAATAAGGACGCAATTTGTGTGGAAAAACAGATTGGATTGAAAGGCTTTCAAGACCTAGTGGTAAGTGGTGTTCATGAGCTCTTGGAAAAGCGTAATACTGATCTTTCCGTTTAAGGATTGGTAAGGCTTGAAGAAGAGTGCGACTTGGTTGAACGCAGTAGCAATCCAAAACAAGAAATTGACGATCTAACCACTAGAAACTTGGAGATATTGATGATCGGAAAATGATATTAAATGGGGATGTAGATATTTTAGAATCCATTGATTCTATCTTGAAAAGGATCTTGACTTCCCTATATCGACATATTTTGTGTTACATTTAATTTTATCAATTCAATTGTTCGTCCTTTGTTGTATTGTTAAAAGTTTATTATTATTATTTTTTATAATTTATTATTTACGAGTATAAGATGGAATGCATCTCATTCTTAATATTTTCACACACTTTCTACTCTCACGCGATTTCGACATACCAGGTGGTTTTTTTTTTGTATGTTGGGCGATTGATCTAATTTCTAAATAAAGTTTAATTGACAAGTGAACCCTCGTAGGCTGTGCCGTTTAGTGCGCAAACATCTTAGATTTGTTCTCACTAAAATTCAAATTTGAAAACAAGATATCTTTCCAGCACAAATGAACGAAAAAAATGCAAGAAAAAACGTTGAAAACAAACAGGTGCAGTGGCATAGGTACCCCGCATTTATTATCGCACATGCAACCTTAACTTAAAACGCTTGCCGGCATTTGGAATTTGTGAAAGGAACTGTCAAGTTGTTTATGTATCTATTACTTTTAATTGTACAAAAAGTTAATTAAAATGTCAGAACAGCCAAATAAAAGCAAGAAAATAGAGTCAGTTGGTGTGTTACAAATTGTATCCGTGGAAATATATTAGAATTTTAGAATTTACTATTTATTTTTGTGTTTTAATAGATATGGAGGACTCCGGTTTGGGTGATTGTCGAACTTATGAAGAAATTTCCAATATGCAAGAAAATTCACTTGAATATGACTTTTACCAGGATTTTTCTGGACAACTTCGAAGGCGTGAATCCTTCAACAAACAAATAAGTTTTTATCAAATGCTTCAAGAAAAAGAAAAGTTGAAGAACATGCGTACGTGAAGGTTGTTTTTTTTTATTATTTGCTTGAATGTAAGTTACATTTTCAGACCAATCCAGTTCCGGGTATAAGAGGAAGCACGATGACGAAGAGGGGGGGGAGGTGCAGGAGCGACCACCGAAACGACGTCGTTCTTCAAAGGACGAAAATATGAGTGAATGAAAAAAAAATTCAATTTTCTTGCTTCTATTCAATATTTAAACTTTATTTATAACAAAATCAGAATAACGTGAATTAAAGTTAAATGTTTCTGTTCCTATTTGTGTGTGTATATGTGTGTGTTTAATAGGTGGAAAGGGTGAAATTTTACTTGGTGGAATTAGTGTAAATGAATAGCATTCTAGGTAATGGTTAAAACACCGCCAAAAATGGCCAGCTTAACCGGCATTTTTACCCTCTCTCTCTTTCTCTCTCTCTACTTTTATCACCACGATAGAAAGCGACATTCAATATTTCAATATATTTATTAAATGGTTTGTACATTAAGATATGATCTTTTATAGTACTTAGTAATATACATCAGTTATAATAATTCAAAATACTTAACTCTAATAATAATATTTATCTTAATTTAAGTGTGAGATAGGATAGAAGGAGGCTTAAAGAATGAATATAGAAAGGGAGTGGATAATGAGGGAAAGAATTTAAATTGATAAGTTGGAGAAAAGTTTAAAGATTGCACTTTTAAAATTAGTTGGATTTGAAATATTCTTCAATTGAGAGGGCAAAGAGTTCCAAAGCCTTTTAGTATGGATGAAAAATGAACGTAATGAGTTAAGGTTATTGTAACGATAGGGAATGAGGTTGATGGTTCTTGAGGAGCGAGTAAAATTGAGTCTGTTAAACAAGTAAGACGGACTTTGAGTTATAATAATTTTGTGCAAAAACATACAATTCCTGGCGTTGATATATTGTTCCAAACTATAACCAAGCAAACCCCTGGCAAACACAGAAATATGGTCATATCTACGTATGCCATAGATATAACGCACTGCGTCGTTGTTATGAGGGGTAGAACTAGAGACTGTATCAGCTTTCGTCTTGCTTCCTGAGGGGTAAAATAAGCACTGATCCACAAATTGCGAAGACATCCGTAGATACGAGCCACGACCACATTTGTGTGATTTTACCCTGACAAATTTCGGTTGATAATAAAGCCTAGACTAGTGGCAGAGTCCACAGCTTTAATTTTATTATTATTAAGGTAAACATCGGGAAGGAGGCAAGGGTCGAAATTATTTTCTGAAATGGGTATTATTTGAGATTTTGATGGATTAAGAAGCAGCCCATTAGCTACAGACCAGGTTGCAATATGTTTTAAGTCTTCATTGATGAGAAAAACAAGTTCATTGAGGTTACCATAAGGCTTAGCTAAATGTAGTTGGACATCGTCAGCATAAAGGTGTACTGAAGTATGTTTACAGACTGTTGGAAGGTCATTAATAAACATGCAGAAGAGTATCGGACCTAATATTGAGCCTTGAGGAACTCCCTGTTTTATTTCTTTCAACAGTGAAAAACGTTCCCCAGAATTAACCCTTTGTGATCTGCCATTGAGAAAACTACTGATCAATTTTACTGCTCTTTCGCTAAAGCCAAAGTGATTCTTGAGCTTCCAACACAGAACTTTATGATTAACTTTATCAAATGCCTTAGAAAAGTCTAGCAAACACATCAACGAGACATAACCCCTGTCATACTCCTGCCTTAATTCTTCAAAAAGGTTCACCATAGCTGTAGCACATACACATCAGTACAACATACATATTTATACTCACATATATGTGTCACAATGTTGCCAATTTCTCAGGATTCCTTTACAATAAAATACACAAACATGATGCTTCGTTGGTTTTTCATTTCAGGTCTGTTTGGTTACTTTTTGTGGTCAAAAAGTCAAAATTCAAAGATGGCTGAAAATTCGCTCAGAGAGAGAGAAACTTGCAAGAAAGTAAAAAATGCGCATATTTGTGTATAAAACACCAAAGTCATTTAGTGAATTTGATTGTTCTTAGTTCGGTTTTGTTTAATATAAATGAAAATGAGTGAACACAACAAAATACTAATCATTGCTATGGAATTGATTGAGTTGTCGAGTGAATCTGAAAATGAAGTTCGCTTGATGATTCAGATAGTGCGGAAAAGTTGTTACTAGGTGCAGTTACGTTTGGAAGAAGCAATAGAAATTGTGTAAAGAACAACTTTGAAGAAGAAGTGCCTTCGTATACGGAATAGCAATTCCGTCAACACTTCAGAGTTTCACAAAAGCTATTTGAACAACTCAGTGAAAAATTTGAACAATCCCAAGCTTTTCAAAGTCTTCGCCCAGACAAGGGCTTTACCCCAAGCAAGCATTTAGCAGTGTTTTTATGGTTTGCTGGACATGGAGCTTGCAGTTTTCGCGATTTAGCCTCTATCCCTTTGGACGGTTTGTCACATGATAAACAGAGCAATAATGTTGCTTATGAACATTATTGCTCTGTTTATCATGTGACAAACCGAGCGCATGAGCGCCGACGTCATCAAGTGGCCCAACGAACAGAAAAAGAAAGAGTCCAGTGAATTCTTTCTGAATAAAAGCGGATTTTCCAGAGCAATAAGTAAATTATACAAGACTTCACTATGCATCATTCTGTACAAAACACTCTTTCCAACTCAGGTTGTATTGATGGAACTCATATAGTCATTGATTCACCACAACATTGCAAAGATGACTATATTGACCGAAAAGGGAACACTATCCTTACGTTACAAGCTATGTATCTGCGACGATAAGGAAAAATTCATTAACATATTCGTATGATATCCTGGCTCTTCTCACGATAGTTGGTTTTTTTAAAAATTCGCCTATAACTATATCAAAAACAAGGAACTGCGTACGGAGGTACTGTTTATTTACATTTAGACTCGTATGTATGTGTGTATATATGGTTTATAATTTAATGTTAACTTCCATATTCAGAATAATACTTACTAGGTGACTCTGTCTATTCATGGTCTCAGCATCTGATAATGCTTCATAGAGTCAACGGTCACCTAAAGCTCAAAATAGTTCTACGTAAAGTTAAGTTCTAGTCGTGTTGGGATCGAACATGCTTTCGGAATTCTAAAACAACGATTTCAACAATTGTGTTATTGTAAGCTTAGAGGCATAACGAAACTACGTCATTTTATAAGAGCATGTTGCGTCTTACATAACATCGCCAATGAAGACGACATCGAATTTTAATTCGAACTCCTGCTCGAGCTAGATACCACTTCTGAATCTATTCAATATGAAGAAGTGTCTAGAGCGAATGTTGTACGCGATGCAACATGCCAAGAAATGCAGCGCCGGAACATTTTTAATTCACTTTGTACTTCATTTATTTGTACTTGTAAGAAAAAAAAAAAATCATGTATATAGTAATAAACATTATTAAAAAAAAATTGTCTTTGAATTAATTTTTATCAAATTGATTGCTATACTAGGCAAAACTTTCGGTCTTGTTTTTCAGGTGCTTCTCATTTTTTCAAATGAGCAATAAGTTACTCTAAAAGCTGCACGTTCTTCTCTCAAGATCGTCTCTTTTCTCCAGCAAGTCTAAAACTTTTGTGTGAAATGCGGCCTTTTCGCTTGTGAGTTGTCCAATTTTTTTCAAGGTTTTTCCTTGAATTCTTCTTCGGATGACTGGAAGAATAACCATTTAAAACATGAAAAGAAACATAAATACTGAATTAAGGGATGTATTTACAAAAAAAAAAAAAATTTTTTAAACTAAGTTGGAAGCTTGTGTAGACGGCACGAGTACGTTAACTTTGGCGCCAAGAATTGATAACGGTATTTTGTAGAGGAGTTAAAAACTAGCATTTTTTACTGTGGGAGGGGGGGGGGGGGTCTATCTCGTCCCGTTTAGGAGTTATGGGCAATTTAAAAACAAATGACTTACGATGGGAAAAAAATTATTGAAAAACAACGGTAACACTTACAATAAAGTACTATACAGAATATAAAAGCCCAAAACTTGTTCTTTAATATAAAATTTACATCAAATTATTCGTGTGAATAGTTTTTGAATAATTCACATTCAAACTCAAATTCTTGGTAAAATTTTTTTAACAACATTACTCAAATTTGTGAAATAATGTGCCAAATTGGTTTTTTGTATTCAATACGCGTATTAATTCTAAATTGAACACAAAAAACCGCATGGCTTTATGTCCTCTAGTTTTTGAGCAAATTGAAATTGAAATTGAAATTACTACTTTAGTTTTGTTTTTTGGCATTTATGTACGTAGTCTTCCTTTGAATAAGTTAATGAGTATTATTTAAACATCTCGCAGACGCCTATATCAATAGTTTTTTGACCCGCTTCGCGGGATTAAGGGATTTCAACTCTCTTTCCGCAGGCGGCAGGTCTTTTTGTGATAAGGCGTCTAGTTATTGATATTCACAAAGATCACTCTGTGTTCAACCGTAGTGCGAATCAAGTGATATTTTTTGTGAATAAGCAATGACGGCTAAGAATCCTCTAATCCTTCCTAAACTAAATAAGTTCTCAGTGTTTTGTTCGTTCGGAGATTTGGTGTCGACCAACGAAAGAAGCATTGAATTTTTAGAAGAATCTGGTTCAATTCCCACTAAAACATCCATTCCTCCACTGTGTTGCAACTTAGCTATGAAGGTAGAAAAGTGTAGAAATGTAAAGTTCGGTTGGATGTGGCGATGCTCAAAGAAAAGGCTAGATTTTCGCGAGCTGCTTGCAATAATTGTCGCTCCTTTTGTTATGAAAATACCTGTGAACACGGTTTTTCTAGTCACGGTCGGGAGCTTCTTTAAAGTGAACTCCAAAAGTCAAGAAGACTTGTGGCCTTATATACACAAATACGTTAACCCCAACAGCAGTCGTATTTGTACCGACAGCGCACGCCAATACATAGGTATTGAGAAAATGTTCCCTACTTCATGACTGACGACTCATGAAATTACAAACCACAGCAAAGGCGAATATGTTGACAAGACCGATGCAACCAATACTATAAATGATCTTGAGAATCAGGACAAGCTTCTGAAAAAATCAATTTTATGCCGCAATGCAACGCAGCACCTTCACCAATATATGGCACTTTTCTTTTACCGGAAATACTGCCTTGAAGAAAATTATAAGGACGACATGGGCTCCCAAATCACGGAATTTTTAATTGACGTAAAAAAAAGTGTACCCAGGGTTTTGTCAAAGGTAAAGAAAGTGTGGGTTTGAAACTGAAGGACTACGACCCTCCGACCGTTCACAATGAGCACTTAGAAGGTATTTTAACACCAAAACAACCTCGGCTCTTCACCATCATCGATGAACTTAACGAACTCGACATTGACACCAGTACAGCCGATGACTTCATTGACGAAACTTACATACCTTTCTAATATGTACTCGTACATTGAACATTTAATTGACTACTCTTAACTAACACTTAACTTACTCACAAACTGACTGACTGGGACGCGGAATGCAATGCAAATCTACCTGTTCGTGGTGCATTCTGGGTACTTTACTTACAAAGATGACCCTATCATCAATATTAATCCTCAAAGTGAGATCACCATAAATACCAAAAAAAAAAAACGTCTTATAAAAAATAGTTTTACTAATTTTCAATTTTCTCAAAAACTAGAAGATATAAAGCCATGCGGTTTTTTGTGTTCGATTCAGAATTGATGTGCGCATTAATACAAAAAAAACCAATTGGGCACATCATCTCACAATTTTGAATAATATTGATTTGAAAAAAAATGTTTTTTTCATTTTTTACCAAAAATTTAAGTTTGAATGCGAATTATTCAAAAACTATTCACACGAATACTTTGATGTAAGTTTTATATTAAAGAGCAAATTTTAGACTTTCAAATCCTGTATGGTACTTTATTGTAAGTGTTGCCGTTGTTTTTTTAAAATTTCTTTCCCATTTTAAGTCATTTTTTTTTCTAAAATTGCCCCTAACTCCTAAACGGGGAGAGATAGACCCCCCTCCCATAGTAAAAAATGCTAGTTTTTAACCCCTCTACAAAATACCGTTATCAATTCTTGGCGCCAAAGTTATCGTACTCTCCCCGTGTAGACGGTGCACTATTGTCAATTGTAGCCACATAGCTCATTCCGGCCGTCTTCACCATTTCTTCTCGGGACACCCCTTCAATTTGTTCACTGTCCAGAGTGTATACGGGGAAAACACCTCCTTTTTTACCAAATACTTTGTCCATTTCACTACAGTATTGAAAAAAAAAATTTTCTTAGATTTCATATTCATGTGTCCCTAATTTAACTCTTTCAAGGAATCATAATCAGAAATACGTTCACTTGGTAGACACAAGTCACCCTATCCCGCCCAATTTCGAATTGTGTAATTTGGTTTTTTGTATTGCCGTGCCAAGCTGCGGTATTTGGCTTGCACTTGCAGTTCCGAGAATTTATATGCCGTAGAGGTTAATTGTACAATTATAATTTCCACTTTTTTTTTTGGTTCTCAACTAGAAGTTGCTCGACATGCAGGAAGTCGAAGGTGTTTCTGTCAGAATAATTCGTAGAAAGTCAATTTAAACAAGAAGTCGAAACATATTTTGAATTTCACATTCCTACATGTCTTTCTGCCTAAAAAATGTGGCTTCATTCAGTCACCACACATCTGTATGGTATGTATGTATATACGTATAGGTATATTGTTGTAACATTTGCAACTTCCAATTTGAATTGCGTTTTTGCTGTTTTTGTCTGTTTCCCCCTACACCAACTCGTGGAACCAAACCTTACTAACTGCACCCGTCTGGCTCTACCATTTTTCCTAGAAATGGCCGAAACTTTTTCCTTGCTGCGCACAGGAACACAGTAGAAATTGAGAGAGTACAAAACAGAAAAAAGGGGAAATGGCGGTGTTCATCTAAAAAAAAAACACAACAGCTTGCCTGATATGGCGTCAGTCAGACTTTTTTTTGGTGTTCCTTTTCTGTATCCCTAGAGGGATGAAAGACACAATCGAAGACGCAAATACCGACGGCTAGGAAAATTCTCAGAATCCTGCTTGTTTTCCAAAATGTATGCTTCTTGAATTGCATAACCATGAACAATTTAGTTGAATACTGTAGCGTTTGTTATATAAAAAGGGTAAAGATAGGGAAACAGCAACCATGCAATACACACACAATTTGGATTTGAGTGCAGGATGCGTCTGCCCCTGAGATAAGGTCAGACAAGAAGTTGAATTCAAAGTCTTGGAAAAGGGACAGCACTCACATCCCGGAACGGGTTACTGGCTTCGGTGTAACCGACTCCTCGTCCTAGGGGCATTAAAAATGGAACTGGTCCTCCAGGTTGGGGGTTGTGCCGCCGGGGTAACTGCCTGGCCATTTAAAAAATCAAGAAGTGACGAAGCATCAACAAGCCTCGGATATGGATGGATCTACTGTTGACAACCCACGCAAACGATTTAAGGACAATGAGCTTCGGATATAAATGTGGAATGTAAGGTCCCTTAATAGACCACGTGCAGCCAAGCAACTAGCGGAGGCCCTAGACTGCTGCAAAGCAGACATAACCGCCATGCAAGAAATTCGATGGGATGGGTCAGAGTTACCCGTTGTTCGTAACACAAAAAACCCTAAATTTGTCGTGATAGCAGCAAAAAATGACAATAAACCTTTATCAAGCGTGAGTATTTTCCTTCAAAAAAAATCAATTGACGCTATTAGCACCTGTTACGATAACATATCTATGCTGAAAGATGGAAGCGTCCTCTTATTAGCAAAAACCCAACGAATTGCGGATAAATTCCTTAAAACAAGTGTTCTAGCAAACAAACTCCCAGTAACAGTTAGCCTTCACAAATATCTGAACTCCTCTAAAGGTGTTGTATACGCGCCATGGTTGAAAAATGTGTCAGAATCCGAAATCGTTGCGGAGATAAAATCGCAAGGTGTAACCGAGGTGTACAAGTTCACCAAGGCAAAGGTCAAGGAATATATTCCTTCGCCAATGAGGTGCCGCAATTGTCAGCTACTCGGACATACGACTTAAAGGTGCACTAAAAGCAAGGTTTGTGTCAACTGCAGTCTGCCTCGCCACGAACCTGTACCTTGTATAAGATTACTGTGTGCAAACTTTCTTGAAAAACATTCATCCTCTTCAACAGATTGCCCCAAATTTGTTCAAAGAAAAGATATAATTACTATAAAAATCAAAAATAAGTGCAGTATGGCCAAGGCCAGACGCACATACAATGAACAAAATCGGGAGCGCATTACAAATTCACTATCTCTTTCTGAGCGAATTAAAAATAAAGTAGCTAACAATACTCATCAACCCCAAAACACTTATCCTCCTACCCCACTCTCTCAAACCACATTCAGCGAAATCAATACAGAACAAACAATAAACCAACCTGCAATACATACCCCACCATCACCCCCTTACCCTTCTCCATCTCGTACTACAGAATTACATAGCTATCAGTCAATGCCCTCTCCCTTTCCCAAACCAAAACAACTCTTAGAGCAAACCAAACCATTACCATTAATAAAAATTAGACTCACCAAAACAACCGTCTCCACCACACAATCACACACTCCACCAAATCAACTCTCTTACCAATTCTAAAAACGCCAAAGATAACGATCTGATGTTCTCTCTTAATAGAGATGAAAGCTCACAAAAATAATATCCCTAAAACCTCCACATCGATGGCTGCACTTGCGGAGGGGAGCACGGATCTATCCACTGTGTGTGGTAGGATCTGTGTTCTTCCTGGCAAGAGAAACCATCGAATCAGAATTGACCACCAACACAGCCAACAACAGATAACATTCAAGTCTATCGACATTTTACAATGACGAACTCAATCTATTAATAAAAGAGCGTAGATATGATATTACAAGAAACCCATCTGCCTTACAAAGTAGACCCCATAAAACCGAAGCCATATCTAGGGTATTTTGTAAATTTACCCTGCAATTTAAAAGCAGTCAGTGGTGTCGGAATACTTATTAAAAACAATATCCCTCATGTTCACAAACCAATAAATTCAAATGTTCCATCGACTGCCGTACAAGTCGACATGGGTATCAAGGTTACGATTATCTGTGTTTAGATTCTTCCTGGGCAACCATTCACACATTCTGACTTGGAGAATATCATTCGGCAGACCCAACCACCATACATATTCACTGGTGAAGTCAACTCATGGAGTGTGCTTTGGGGTTCCCTTAAAACTAACAAGAGGGGTGCAGTTATTGAAAACTTTATCACAAAATCCGACCTAACCATATTGAATGACGGTTCTCCCACCCACTTGCCAACGCACAGCTCGCTCACCCATCCTGATGTCTCATGCTGTTCTTCAATACTCTTCCCAAAAATAACTTGGCACATCTCATATGATCTGCATGGTAGCGATCACTTCCCAATATCTATTTCATTGCTGCTATCACCTAGGCATGAAACCATCAAACATACACCAAAATACAAAACAGATCTGGCTAACAAGAACTCATTTAAAAATATACTTGTACATCACCTCGCAAATGTTACCACAACCCCCTCTTGTATAAACAGGGAAGTTGCGATTTTACTTAAATGCATCCGGCATGCTGCCAATCACTCCATCCCCCAATCGTCTCCCACAACGACCAAGCGATACGTGCCCTGGTGGAACCCTGATTTGACTAGGCTAAGAACCGAAAAGTTTAAGACTTGGAGGGCTTTCAAGAAAAATCCTACCCAAGTCAATCTATTGGCCTACAAAAAAGCTAATGCTCTTTTTAGGAGATTGCTAAAAATCAGCAAGACAAAAAGCTTTGAGGACTTTACAGGAAATATTAATCCAAACTCATCTCCAAGCACAGTTTGGCAAAAAATAAGGACCTTGACAGGCAACTCAACACATAAAAACATATTGTCTATTAACGCGCAAGCCGGCTCCATAACCGACCCTATCGAAATGTCCAACTTCTTTGCCCAAACCTGGTCATCCAATTCAGCAAACTCCAACTTTCCATCGGCCCTCAACACCAATCGATTGGAAAGCCTCAATATAATTCCAATTCCTGCAATGAACGCAGCAGCACAACGTATTGAAACTACGAGTAATATCACTATGCTTGAATTTGAGAGCTGTCTATGCAAATTACAAGGCAAGACACCAGCGCGTGATAGGTTCTCCTATCCTATGATAAAAAATCTTCCAGACTCAGCTAAGTTAAGACTCTTATCCTTGTATAATAATATTTTTAGTAAAGGTATTATACCTCAAAGCTAGAAAATAGCTACCATCATACCCATACCTAAACCCAAGAACGATATTGCAAATGTAAATGGCTATCGTCCAATATCACTGCTTCCTTGCTTATCAAAGGTTCTTGAAAAAATAATTGCAAACAGAGTTTTATGGCTAACCGACTTTAAAAAGCTGTTAAGTCCTAACCAAGTCGCATTCAGGCCAAGAAGAGGGTGCATAGATGCCCTACACCCCATTGACTACGTTGTCACAAACGCCCTCTCAGCACATAACCATCTTACAATTCTAGCCTTAGATTTTGAAAAGGCCTTCGACCGCGTAGGCATACACCTTATTTTTAACAAATTAAGAGAATGGGGAGTAGGACCGAAAATCTTTAGATATTTTAAATCCTTTTCGAAACATGTTCTCAGCTCTCATGCCGCTCGATAATGGTATTCCCCAAGGGTCTCCATTGTCGGTCATATGCTTTGTAATCGCTTTTAATCAACTAAGTGACATTATATCCAATTACAAGGATCTAGATCACTGTATCTATGCTGACGATGCATATATACTTTGTAAATACAATGATCTCGATAAAACAAATTCTGTTTGTTCTAGCTTGCTCAACGATATTTATGAATGGTCTTACATTTCTGGCTCCAAACTTTCCTTAGAAAAATGTAAATTAATTCACATTTGCAGAAAGAAAAATTGTACAAGCGTAGATTTAACTATTAACAATACCAAAATAGAAACAGTACCAAACCTCAATGTTCTAGGCCTTTTAATTAACAACAGGTACAACTGGAAACCTCATTGCACTAGTCTTAAGAAAGCATTAGCAGCACGGCTCAATATTATTAAGTATCTAGCATCTAAGAAAAGTAATGTTCATGTTAACTCACTTTGCAATATTACAAAGTTGTTAGTTTTAAGTAAACTGGAGTATGCTTTGGCCATCTATGGTTCTTCTCCAAAATCCACAAAAAACATAATTGCACCAACATAACACCAAGCAGCAAGGAAAAGCCTAGGTGCCTTCCCAACAACACCACTCAAAAATATACGTACTGAAGCTGGGCTCCCAACACTAGAAGCGCGATACTCTGAAATCATCATGAAACTCAATATCAAGCTCCTCTTTCAAACAGGATCGATAGTAGACAAGGATACCAATAAGGCCACTACCAACAAACGCAACAGGCGGATCCCTTCCGCAATACACAGGATCCTAGACTGTGGGTACAATTTAAACTTATCCTGCAGTAGAACAACGAAATTCACACCAACTCAACCACCAACCTACAAGAGTTGCGAAAGGACGTGACAGGTAACGCTATTTACAAATCATGCTTCCTGGAGATCTCAACTGACTTAAAATGTAAAGGCTGGAACTTCTTGTATACAGATGGATCAAAAACAGAGACAAACACAACTTTTGCAGTTGTAAATCAAGAAGGGTCTATAATCGTACAGGGAATCCTACCAAACATTGCCTCCATCTATACCACCGAAGCAGGAAAATGGGTAGTCTGCTCTGACAGCCTGTCAGTACTACAAAGCATCGTAAACCCACGTGACGACACAATCATTGTAGCAAAAATTCATGATCTCCTAATTAAATCAAGATCCAAGATAAAGCTTATGTGGACACCAGGTCACGCAGGAATTAAGGGCAATGAATATGCAGACGCTGTTGCAAACTCCCCAGCCCCAGCTTTCACCTATAACACCTTCTCTCGTCTTGACTTAAAGAGATAACTCAAGCAGTCATGCCCAAGCCAACAACTACTTGAATGGGATCGTTATAACCACTATTACAAAACTGTCAATCCAATAAAAGTTCAGCCCAAATTTCCAACTAACATCCCCAAACCTGATATCAAAATGTTTATCCGGCTCCGCCTTGGTCACACTGCATATACCCATCAACACCTGTTCAAAAAGGAACCACCACCAACCTGCCCCACTTGCTCCAGTTACTCATCTACTAAGCCCTTGCTTCCTTTCATCACCACTCCAAAACAAGTAAAAAGTAGTAAAAAGTCACCATTTATAAGACCTCAATAATCCCGATCCCGATCCCGATTGACATTATCAAAAATGGATGAGGGTGTTCTTGGTGGCTGCTTTGAGAGAAAAATTCTTTGGGCTATCTTCGGTCCCGTCTGCATTGACGGTGAATTGAGGAGGAGATACAACCATGAACCCTACGGACTGTACAGCAACATCGACCTAACTAGAAAAGTGAAGGTCCAAAGACTGAGATGGCTGGGTTATGTAGAGCGTATGGACACCAATGCTCCGGTCCGAAAAGTCTTCGGATCCGCTCCCGAGGGAACGTGCAGTAGAGGAAGGCCAAGACTCAGGTGGCGCACGCAAGTGGAAGGGGACCTCAACCAATTTAGCGTGCGTAACTGAAGGCAGCTAGCTAGGGATCGAGCTGGCTGAAGACGCTTGTTGACTACAGTTGCTTTCCACTGAATGAAAACACTTATGTACATACATATTTCAAAGAGCCCAAAAGCAGTCCAAATTCGAAACTTAAAATATGATACATATGGCTTATTTGAAGCATAAATACTTAGCAACTGACGGAAGGAGCTCGTTGTTGAAGTATACAACACCACCGTGCTTTTGATCTCATCTCCTACATAAATGTGCCATTTGATTTGAGTGTCATTTATTTCACTTAACGGGTATTTCGATGTTTAAAGGTTAGACTGGCCTCAGTTGGCATCAGGAGGAAAAAGGAAGTAGGTATACTAATACTATTGGTACACACTTACCATTGGGGAGCACCCGTTCAGAATGCATTGGCTTCTCTATGACTGAGTGTGGTTTTTCCGAGCCCCAAATACGGCAATTTTGTTTGCTTACATAGCCGCCGCCGAGATCTGAATGCGCCTTATCTGAAAACATAATTTTTTGAGGAAAATTGTCGTCAATTTCGAGCTGCTCTAATGCAGGCCAACCAAAGAAGCGGATGGTCATTTTGCATCAATTCCTGTGTTAATTGGACTTTGACTTGCTATTGCCAAATATTATTTTAATATTTTTTATATTTTTCTTCTTGAAAAGTCACAAAACTATTCCTCACTAAAGTCTTTTTAATTTAAAAAAAAAAGTATTATTCTTTCTGCAGCCATAACTGAAATGTTGAACTAATATGCAAAATTATGACGATATGTTGACGTTTATGAACGCGATGGCTATACAGTTTGATTGAGTTAGTTCTGCCCAAAATTTTCATTATTGAATGCAACTAATGCAATTCCCAGTTAGTATGACGTTTTTTTAAAACACCCATATTCTTGCCAATTCTAGCCTTTGTTCAACCGATAGATTGACTTTTCGCCTTTCGAACAACTAGACTAGATAATTTTCCACTTCCTTGTCACCAGCTGTTAAGAACATTTTACTAATCGAATAAAATAGATACAATACATTTCTTTAATTTTATTTAAATTCAGACGCCCACTCACATGGTAAAGGTTGTAATAAATTAGAAAAAGTTATTAGTAGTTAGTAATCTCAACGAGGCTCTTTTGGTGGCGAAAACTTACGGCTCTTCCCACCTCTCAAGAATTCGTCTTCTCTCTTTCTCTTCCTTGATTGCCTTGCTTTCTTCTCCTTCAAGAACTTAGTTGCTATCATTTGCGTCTGTTTTCTTTGCTGTTCATTTATCTGTTGTTTTAACATATCTTGCCCTTTTGTTTCCTCTTGCATGCATCTTGTTGGATACCTCGAACAAGATTGTTGGGATCTATCTGAAAAAGAAAAGTATTTCTCTTCAAAAAAAACTTAATACAATAAGTGTAAAAACAGAAGCTTACCCCACTGTTTGTTTTCTGAGGCTTGCATCATCTCGAACAGCTCGAGATTTTCAATAATTTTGATGGCCTTTAATTTCTTCCACAACATAGAATATACATAAATTTGTACATATGATGGGACTTCCATGGTTTCTTCTTCTGAAAATGGTGAAGCACAAGGTGTTATATCTTCTTCGTTTATATTAGCTAAATCGAAAAAGGGAATTCTTCATTATTTTGGAATACAAGTATCGACGCAATTTTTAAATTACTAGAAGATGAGGCCTCCGCCATTTTGATTGCTATTATCTAAGCACTTTTTATTTATCTGATCCAACGAGCTACTCCTAACTTCTTAATAAGCACGGAGAAATTGTGCGTTATTGTTTTAGGACGTTGTATTTGTATCTTAAGTAAGCAAAAACTTCCAGATTTCCAATAACGACTTTCCTTCCAGTGATTGTCCTAAATCGACGTATTTTTCTGAAATGTCAATGTAAACGCATTGTGGATGCTATCTTCTTGAAACTTATGTTGTCTTCCACAAAATAGGGTAGATGGTTCATCTTTTAGGGAAATATGGGTTTTATATCAATTTCAGTTTCTAATAAGAATTTGATTTTACTGCTTAATAAATTTTGATGGGCGTAAGAGCAGCGTCACAGAACCCAATAGCTGCTGTGATGTTGTGTTTTGTGTGGGGAAATGCGAACACATTCTCAAAAGGGTTATTATTGGACACTGAGTAGCAAATTGGTAAGGTCGCCAACCATGGTATCCACCTAAATTTGCAAGGACTAAGAATTTCAGTAGCAGAACTAGGTACAAACTTAACAAACGTTTCAGAGGCGTACACATGTAAATGACAATCTGTATGCAAAAATACACCTAAGTCAGGACAAATTAACGATAAAAAAATTCTGGATTTTAAAAAAATGTATATGTTGAGTTAATTTGTAATAATATAATAATAATAACCCTTTTGAGAATGGTTATTAAAATTTATTAGGGCAACAATTAGACTTTTAGTGACTAGCGATTATTTAAGAGCAGTCTACACACACATCCTGTTTATGCTCGCCACATACTGAGTTTTTGCATTTATGGCACACTAGCTTAGACATTCTCATTTTTTTGTAGGATTTGCAGTATTTACGTTTTTTGGACTATTGTTCTTCTGTTTGAAGTTCGTTACTTGAACCAGTAGGTTTAATAAGAATTTGGCTTATATTTTTTCGTACAGAACTTTTCAAAGTCAGAGCCTCAAGCCTTTTCTCCATCCACAGAGAGGAGAGACCCATTCTGTGCCGACTAGCTTCATGAATTCTCTTCTGTTCAATGGTTGTTTTTTGTTCTTGATCATGTTGTGGCCATGAATTATAAAAGAATTTACAAAAGCCATGTTTACTTACTTACTTTAAGTGGCGCTACAGTCCGGGGTGGACAAGTCAACAAGGGTCTCCAGCCAGCTCGATCCCTGGCTAGCTGCCTCCAGTTTCGCACGCTAAGTTGGCTGAGGTCCCCTTCCACATTCGAAGACTTTTCGGATTGCATTGGTGTCCATACACTCTACATGACCCAGCCATCTCAGTCTTCGGATCTTCACTCTTCTGGTTAGGTCGATGTCGCCGTACAGTCCGTAAAGTTCATGGTTGTATCTCCTCCTCCATTCACCGTCAATGCAGACGGGACCGAAGATAGCCCGAAAAAATTTTCTCTCGCAGCAGGACCGGGATTATAAAGGGTGACTTTTGTTGTCTGAGAGAGGGCTTTGCTACTCAATTGCCTTCTCAGCCCAAAGAAACAGCGGTTGGTAAGATATTCTTCGCTTGATCTCAGCGTTGGTGTCGTTGTCTGTATTTATAGCGGAGCCTAGGTAGACAAACTCCTTAACTACCTCAAACCTTATATTTTTAGAGGGTAACGTTCTGCTCGAGACGTCGGTGTTGGTTGTCCTTTTTGCTTGACGACATATACTTGGTCTTGCCCTTATTGACCGCTAAACCCATTTTCGCCACTTTCGTCTCAATACTCGCGAAAGCGCCACTGACATCGCGCTGCTTTCTCCCGATTACGTCAATATAGTGGGCGTATACGAGTAGTTGGACGGACTTTTGTGTTTGCTCGTGAGTTTTGCAATATTCTTTCAAGTATGATGTTAAAGAAATCGCACGACAGTGCACCGCCGTGTCCAAATCCTTTCTGGACATCAAAGGTCTCGGTGAGATCTTTACCGACGTCATCCTGCACAGACAGAAGAGTTTTAAGGCCATGTTTAAAATTCCACATAATACAGCTATTGGCCATCTGAAGAGCACATTTGATCAAATGAGTCTACTCCGCCTTTCGTTTGGTTGTCGAACATAATCATGTCAGACTTTTCGCTGAATCATTAATTACCGCGTTTTCCTCGCAAGAGGATAGTAGGTTAACCATCTTTGCAGGTTTTGTTTTGTACGATACAAGTGCCAGGGGTTCATCAAAACAAAACATAGAGCTCCCCACAGTTCAAGATCTTGAGTTTTTCAATTCTTCAGGTATTTCTCGTTAATTTGATCGCAAAGTGCCAACTACTGATGTAAACCTAATTATCGTAGGTAATGTTTCTGTTCGATCCATGTATAGTCTTCGACGATTTCTTCATATAATATTCACTAAGTGGTATTTTCCCGGCTTTGTTTCGAATGTACATTCGAAATGGACATCTACCCCTAAAGCCGAGCAATTGCTCATCAATTGTCACTTCAGATCCAGGAATATAATTCATTTGACATTGTCTTATAAATATTTCCTAAATATTTCTAACAGGTAGGTATAAAGGAGTCGTTTGATCTGAGAGTTGGTCACAAAGTCTTATCATCCATTCTGATCTTACTGTAAACTCAAATCTTTCTTTACTCATAACTGAAATGTATCGCGTACCGGAAAAAGTAGGGTTAAACAGTTCATCTGTTGAAAAATGATTATCCTTCATGACTGTTGTCAACGTCGGTGTCCATTTCATTTCACAATTTTAGATATAATTTCAATATATATACGAAAGATTTGCACATGCGAACTGGTCCTCGAGAGACGCGGACTATGTTCATAGCTGGAGTTCTGTGAGACAATTCCAGGAACCCGATAAATTCGCACTGTGTCGGCAGATCGCAAAGCATGGTCAGCATCAGATGATGGGTCAGCTTCTGTAACAGGGGTTCAGTCGGTTTCACAATAGAGTTCCGATGCCTGAAACATAATATTCTCATCTTCACTTTGAACGTTATTGATAACCTTGTTATCCTCAACTTCAAAAGCTGAATCTCCCAGAAAAGAATTATCCTCTTCGTTTAAAATCGCAAAAATATCGTCAACTTCCAATCTATTAGACTGTGACATATTATTATCTAAGAAAATGCCGAAAATATATATAAAATTAACGAAAAATAAACAAAAGTAAAATCGCATACAATAAGTTGAAAGTTAAACAAAGCCCAAAAATAGACCTCACGGGTGTGCAGTACTTCAATAAGTCAAAAGTGGCAGGAATTATCTTAGCAACACAAGCACACTCCGCTAGCTCTCGTAGGCTACTGCTGTGAGTTTGCTAAAGAGCGCGACGCGCCAGCTTCAACCGTTTGAAAGAGACAAATAATTTACGATTGTGTGTACGCCTCGCAGGCGTGGATTAGGCTTCTAGGGTTAAAGATTGTGCAAGTAGAGATATCTAAGGCCATTTCAAACTCTGTTTAGAGAGACATTTTTCATTATGTATAATTCATTAGCGCCTAAATATGAGCAAGGCAAAAAATTAGCGCACACCTACATTGTATATTATCTTGTCCCAAATGGTTTTCTAAGCTATTTTTAACACTTAATCGGTCACACCAAACCACCTACGACAACACCGCTCTCTTTTTCTCTTGAAGAGCGATGAAATGTTGTAGATAACTCACAATATCTATTGAAACTTGTTTATAGGCTCCAAAGGCCAGGAACGAAACGAGAAGTATGGCGACTGTCTGACGACGACCAATGAAATTATTAAGAATTCTGTTTAATCATCCAGATAACTGCGAATTAATTAAATTAAAACCAAAATGATGTTTTGTGTAGTGGTAACGTAAAAAAAACACATGCAGACGAATGAGAAAAACGAAAAGAAAAGAAAACCTGAATTTTTCGTGAACGTTCTCCTAGGGGTTATTGAGTTACTAAACATTCACACACGCAATTGAAACTAGAAAGTTTACAATTGTGGAGTACCTGTGCACGAGAAGGCGAATTTGTAGTCAACTTGTAGCCGAAGTTTTGCTTACAAGTTACGATCCAGGCCAATTTACCAGTCGTATGGATCAAGGGTTTGATCTTCAAACTTATTCAATTTGATTTCCCACATAATTTGGTAAGAATTATAAACAGTTCCTTAATTAATAGAAATTTGTTTTGTACAGGTCTGGTATCAAAAGGATCAATGCTGGAGTACCACAGGGATGAAGGTTGGGCCCAGTCCTCCTTAAAGTGTTTACCGCAGATCAGTCTACTAGTGTTTATGGTTGCAAGATTCTGCTATTCGCCGACGACTCCATCACCTATGCGAGCTCTCTTTCTCCGGACATAACGAGAAAATGATTTGAGAATCACACACGACGTCTTTGGAAATATTACTTAAAGTGGGTAATAAAAATTATCTGCTTCAGAACCACAGTTTCAGTCCTTCATGGAAGGATGCGGGCAAAAATCGTAGGGGGATGCAAGGATACCCGGATCTTCTTCCCAGACGGTACACTAATCTCTGCTGATTCTGCACTGCACTTAGTGCATCCACTGCTGACGAAGAGAAGTGGCCTCAGCCAGAAAATAAAATTGCTAGTTTACAAGCAACTCATCAGGTCTATCATTACCTAGGCCTGTCCCATTACCATCCGTATTCGAGAGGAAGATATTTGAGAATCATCGATGCATCCCAAAACTTTAGGAATTGGTGGCCTATTGATTAGAGCCAAGATGTAACCCCCTTGATCTTCCATCCCATTGAATTTGAAATGCCAAACAAATTCACGATTTCTCGGAAACTATTTGTGTTTGCCATTTACCACAGAAATACAAATGTTGTTATGCTTCGGATCCGCTCTGAAAGTAGTTGCAAAATATACATTTGATTGTTATTAATCAATATTTTATGACCTATTAAAATTTGAGCAGTTAGGCGCCATAGTCCGAAATGACTTTTGAAGTCTGAATTACTGTAACTATTAATAAATTCTTCGAAATTGTAGATTTTTTTATGGTTTGAGGAAAAATTCTCGGCATCAAACAATGAAAAACTTTTATCGCTTTCAAATTAGAACTATGGAATAAGCAAATAAATATTTACCTCAACTGCAGTTGCTTCCATTTTGTCTTTGCTGTTTTTTAAAAGTCATATTTTGAGAGGACTGAATGTCAAACTGGCGATGGCGATGGCGATGGCGATGGCGCGATAGTTAGCTCATTGGACTATCACGCAGAGAGTCTGGGTTCAATTCCTGGCTGGGTCACCAACAATTTTTCAAATCGCCATCACCCTTTCGGCGGGTAATGGCAAACTCCCGAAAGTAAAATTGCCTACAAAAAAGCTTCTAAGGAGTGCCGTTCGGACTCGGCGATAAACCGTAGGCCCCACTCAGATGTGACAAAAATGACAAGATGAGCAACACAAATGAGTGTCAAGAAGCTAGGCCATGGCCCATACCGGGCCGCCAGCGCCACAGCGTTTCTTTTTTTTGAATGTCAAACTATTACCATAATACAGAACTTAGATTTTTCATTGGTCTTGGACTGTTTTATTTTCATTGTGTGATTTATATAAATCATAAGGGCTAATAAAACACGACTTCAACTCTTAAACGATTGGGAAACCATCAATAGAGTGAAATTGAATGCTGTCTGCTGTCGTTAAAACGAAATTGGCAGTTGTATCGTCAAAGCCCAACATTTCTTTCGTTCTCTGTATGCGTGTCAATAATTACCATCGTTGGAATGACCACATATTCAATTCGATGTCACCAAAAATACTGCGAAATATCTAGGTTTCCTCAAGCCATTTGGAAATAGTTAACCCCCTCTGGTCTGGCCTTAATATGTAAGGCATTCATTCTTTTGAAATTGAAGTGCAATACTCATATTTAAGACGTCTTTGCACCTGATAGGATTCAAAATCATGGGATAAAAGTTATAGGTGACGGCCCAGAGTGAAAGTAACCTATTATTCGGAACATTTTCCATTATGTCAAAACCCTCCTAGACATTAAATTTAAAATATCCGTTTTTTCTCAATGTTGGCCACATCAAGTTCAAGTTTCTGTTAGATTTCCCACAATACTTATCATTTCTTCAATTACTCTGAAAACTCTTGAAATATATATATATTAAGTTTTAGAAAATAAAATCAATCACAAACATTCTACAATCTGAATATTTACTTATTAAAATTATAAAAAAAAAAACTGTTTTAATTGACTCATTTTATTATTGCACATTCACAACATTACTTTCGGCACACCCTGTACGCAGGCTAATTGATTTATTTTAAAATAAAGTGACAGTTTCATTTCTGCTAATCGGGGAACCCCAAATTATGATTTAACGACGTTCTTTCTCCTAAAGTGGGATTCCCCGAAATTTCGTTTACTTTGTGATTCTTCCAAAAACAACTTTCCAGTCATTTCTTTAAATAGGGGATTCCCCTGTTTCTAAAAAAAAAATAAGTGTGAATTGTCAACAATGTTGATGTACATACATATGTATCAGGGAAAATGTGTCCGGGAATTTAGTTAAGGGGGCATTTCATTGTCCTAGGTTTAGTTGAGTTTGTATCTATATCGTTTTACTTTTTCTTAAAATTTTTGATTGCTCACTTTATGATTTGTTCATTGTGTGTAAAATACGGTTGATTCAGGAATCTGTGTTGATTTTAAAGGCATTTTTATTAAAAAAAAAAAATCGGATTGTGTATGAGTATACAAAACATGCTTTAATATTATTTTAACAAATTTCGGATTCTACGAACGTTCTAAGGTATACCCCACATGTATTTTATGTTTTTTGACGTAGGTATCATAATTTAGATTACTTAGGGTCAGTTGGGGTAAATGTTAACAGTTTCGGCACATTTTTTCAGGAAAATGAAAAATATTGAATTTTTACCTTTTTTAACTTTGGAAAACGAATATTATATTATAACTTGCCAGATTTTCTACAAATAATGTCCAAATTAAGGTATAAGAAGTCAAATGTGATACTGGGGTGAATGGGAACCCCAGTGCTAGGAGTTCGCGTATGGGGTTTTTTTCAGGACAAAATTTTCCAACGAAATCCAAAGCCAGTTGCACGAGATAACATGAACTGGTGTCGCTGATTTTTTATTTGTCTTCGACAGTTTGTTTTAAAATGTTGAAATAACGACCGTTTACATTTACCTCAACTGACCCTACATATTTAACTTATAGATATAGTGGTACTTTAGTCCGGTGTGAACCTTTTTTTTTTTACGAACTTAACACCCACGTAGGTAAGAACACACTTATATTGCCTCAGAAGAAAGATGTTTGAGGTCAGTGATTATTTTGCTTCATGGGTGGCATCCAACATTTAATGGGGAGACTTAATTAGTAGTGAGAGCGGGCTTGTTGTTGATTTCCAGTCAACTACACATTTTCCTTGATTTTCGTTGATTGGAAAAATGTAAGTCTTTCGGGCACGGCTTAGATTCGATCACCGAACCTTTCGATTTGGAAGCCAGTTCACTACCACTTGAACCACGGCCACCCACCTTGACCTTATTGAATTTTCCACATCTACCATCAGACCCAGTTTAGCTGCTTCTATCTTTATATTCACGAAGGTCTCCCGCTTACGCAATTTATTGTGTGGCCAGTGAGTTTAACACGATCCATTCTGTAAGAGAACACGTTATCTAAATTTGAAATTTCGATCTTTAATTTGTTCTTTGTTTTATCTTCCTCTGACGTTGTTTCTGTGAAGTGGCGTAATTGTTCGGCGATGACAGCGCTTGTGGTATTTTAGTGTTACGAACGCTTTCTATGTGTTAAGCCTTTTTGGATGCAGGAGGTTAAGGTTAATTTATTACCGGCCTTGATGCAGAAGGGGAAAGTTTTCAATACAAAACTAGACATTGCACGTTCTCATACGTGGTTTTGAAGTCGACCAATAAATTTCCGTGTGTTTTCTAAGATCTGCCATAGAGTGAATATTTGATCTATGGCAAACATTCCACACCTGAAAAAGCACTGATATGAACCAGCCAGATTGTTCATGAATGGTTTTATATGCTCACATAATACGGCAGAAAAGATCTTATGTTCTATGCTTAGGAAGCGTGTTCTTTTATGGTTGGTGTACTCAAAGTGTTTTGTTTTTTGTGGATCGGACAAATGTTGACATCGCATTCTTTCCTCTGGCCATATTTTACAGATGACATGTTCCCAACCAAGCTATCGTTAGTTGTTTTGAATAGTGCAGGAAGAAGACTCTACCTTTGATATACATCATCCGTTTACAGTGGTGATGTATTGCCGAAAATAACCATCCCATGCAATCCCTCACATACCCATTTTGACAGCAGACAGCTGACTTGTTATTGCTGAGAGCGTTTTCTTTCCAAGCGATTCTTAACATCCTGTCAATGTTTCTATCAATGAATGAGCTTACTTCCTATTTGTGAACAGGTGAACTTCGTGTGAATGTATGAACTTCTAAGGGATCAATGAATTGAAAAAGTAGAAGGTTATCCCTGGTTTCTCTTGGGGGAGGGGGGCATAGTGGGATACTTAAGACTCAAGCGTACCTACAAGATACAATTTTATGATTAAACAACAAGTTTTATCTCAATATCATGGTTTAAGGCATTGCGAATGACTATGGATATATTTTTATCGATTACGATATATGAATACATAAATGTAAAATAGCATTTGCCCCACTATGTCCCGTATATGGGGGTAAAGTGGGGTACCCTATGGAGCATTGTGGGGTAGTTATAATTTGAAAGTAAAAATACAGATTCGAAACTTAATAGTCTTTTGTTTTCGATTGTGGAATCCAGATGGTACTGCTACAAAACGAAATATTAACCACTCTAATACAAAATTACGTTCAAGAAAAAGCTGCAGTTTAACTTCACGTGTTTTTCTTAACGAAAACACTGTTTTTTTGGTTTTGTGTTTACATAAAATGAATCAAGTGCCGAATGAAGAACAATCAAAGCAAGCCATTTGAAACTTTCTATGGCGTTTCGTTCGAGCTGTCAGAGGGATTCCCCGCTATGCCCCACTACCCCACTATGCGCTCTTCTCCCATATATTCTATCGACTTTTCAGTTAAAAACGTCGATTCAACAGATTTTGTGGGATGGGGCCTTAACTTCGTCTTAGCCAGGACGACGAAAATCTATGTTGTCGACGTGTAAAGTGAAATACAAGTATGCCTGACAGCGGAAGTTTGCCTATCATTGCCGTTATGTAGTTCACAGGAGTCCTTCAATATGATTACTACCATTCTGGATTTGTAGCCAACCAACCAAACCAGAAGCAATTTTCTGAAGGCTCATTGACAAAACTCCCATTTCTGTTCTGCGGTTCTCGTATAGGAGCTAGGATTCTGAGGAGGAACAATTGCAGCTGTACACCGTTGAACTTTGATGAACTTACTTGGCTCCATTGTGGCGATGATATCCACATCCGTATCCAGATTGTGACAAGGTTGTACTCTGAGAAGTTCGCACGCTCAAAATGATGGCATCCAGGGCAATTTGATCAATCTGGTTTATGGTTGAGTGTTCAGGTGCATCCGTGCATCAGATGGCAAATCCACAACAACGCCTGGGGCTAAGCAGTGAAGCGATCCAGAACCGAGGAGTATGTAGACGCGTTCTGCGGTCTGCGACATTAGCCAACCACATAAGCGGAGCAGCAGCAATGCAGTAAAAATGGGAAACTCGTTACGCATAAGTTCGTATAACGAGGAAAGTGTTGATAAAAGAATAAAAAGAAGTTGAGTGACCAGGTGATAGCCGAATCCCTTAATAGATGTTGAAATGTGGGCTACTTAAAAGTTACACGCTTTTACTTACTTACTTACTTTTGGTGGCGCTGCAGTTCGGGGTGGACCTGGGCCTCAGTCAACAAGCTTCTCCAGCCAGCTCGATCCCTGGCTAGCTGCCTCCAGTTTCGCACGCCAAGTTGGCTGAGGTCCTCTTCCACTTGCGTGCGCCACCTGAGTCTTGGCCTTCCTCTACTGCGCTGTCCCTCGGGGGCGGATTCGAAGACTTTTCGGACCGGAGCATTGGTGTCCATGCGCTCCACATGACCCAGCCATCTCAGCCTTTGGATCTTCACTCTTCTGGCTAGGTCCATGTCGCTGTACAGTCCATACAGTTCGTCGTTGTATCTCCTCCTCCACTCACCGTCAATGCAGACGGGACCGAAGATAGCCCGAACAATTTTTCTCTCGCAGCAACCAAGAACACCCTCATCCATTTTTGATAATACCCATGCGTCTGCGCCATAGAGCAGGACCGGGGTTATTAAATTCTTATAAAGGGTGACTTTTGCTGTCAGAGAGAGGGCTTTGCTACTCAATTGCCCTCTTAACCCAAAGGAACAACGGTTGGCAAGAGTTATTCTTCGCTTGATCTCAGCGCAGGTGTCGTTGTCTGTATTTATAGCAGAGCCTAGGTAGACAAAGTCCTTAACTACCTCAAAGTTATATCTGTCGAGGGTGACGTTCTGTCCGAGACGTCGGTGTTGGTTGTCCTTTTTGCTTGACAGCATATACTTGGTCTTGCCCTCAATACTCGCGAAAGCGCCACTGACATCACGCTGCTTTCTTCCGATTATGTCAATATCGTCGGCGTATGCGAGTAGTTGGACGGACTTTTAAAGATAGTGCCTCTTGTGTTTGCTCGTGAGTTTTGCACTATCCTTTAAAGTACGATGTTGAAAAAATCGCATGACAGCGCATCGCCTTGTCTAAACCCTTTCTGGACATCAAAGGTCTCGGCGAGATCTTTACCTACTTTAATGGAGCAGCGTGCATTCTCCATCGTCATCCTGCACAGACGGACGAGTTTGGCAGCCTCTATAGATGCTGTCATATGCGGCTTTAAAATCGGTCGGGTGGACGGAATTATTGGTCATCATCGTCCAGGTTGAAAGGTTGATACAGTTGATTCTGCCTGACAGCGGTATTTGGTCCGTCATCGCCGTTATACAGTCTGCAGAAATGATCTTTCCAAATCCTCAGCATCGACTGCGATTCTACTACGATGTTCCCTTGTTCATCTCTATAGGCTTCGGTTCGGGGTTTGTTTCCGCGGCATGTTATTTTTACCTTTTGGTAAAACTTGCGAACCTCATTCCTGGAGTAGCATCTCTCAATTTCCTCCACCGCGCGCTTTTCATGCTCTTTCTTCTTCCTTCTTAGAAGCCGGTGTTCGTCTTTCCTCCTCTGCACATAGAGCTTGTGAGCAGCTCTAGTCTATCTTTGCCGCCTTGTGTGCTTTTTGCTTAGCTGCGTGTGCTTACCGGCATTCATCATCGATCCAGGGGTTTCGTTGTGGTGGTTCCGAATTTGGGCTTGCAAACAACCATCCGTAGTCTTTCTTTGTATAGCAAATCCACATCCAGATAAGGGCTATCTTTCTTTCTTCTGATATCAGTAGCCTCGTTGAGGTTATAAGAGCCGGCTTTGGTCCATTTAGATTTCTTTCGTTGCCATCTCTTTTCCTGTGTCCCGACACAACCATGGACGCCCCTAATACGTCGAAGTACTCCTATATCTAAAAGAATGTTTACACCAACCCAATAAAGCCGTGGGTAACTTTACGTCGTCACTAAAAATCAACAATTGTAGTACTCCATTTTTTCTATGAACTTTTTACAAATTTACCGAAACAAATTTCTTGAATTAAAGAGGAGTAAAAAACTCTTATTTTGTCTTCAACTGAAGGGATTTCGTATTTTTTTTGTAGATTTCTTCATTCGGAGTAAGAAAAAGCGAGGACATAAATCAAATTCTCAAACCTATTTACGATTGGTGTATTGGATAATCGTAATGAGTTGGATTATATGTCCACCAGATGGTGCTAAAATTTCAAATAAAAAGCTTTTATTTATAATCAATTGCATCAAATACACTAAGAACCAAAATGAGGTCGTACCTCAAAATTGTTATTTAGCTCGCTAAAATATAAGATGGCATTTCCAAGCAACAGTAAGTTTCTCTCATATCATAAAAATTGTACATTTTTCATAAATGCAATCGAACACCTATTTATACATTTGCAAGGACATTGCTTATTCAATCGCTATTAATCCGAATTAGAATTCCAATAGGAGTTAGGTTAGTGGCGAAATTTAAAGGTTTTTTATCTATAACCACGATCTAAACTGGTTGACTCAGAACTGGGTGAGAATGTGCTGAGTGCCAGGACACTGCGTTATAGAGGGAAATGAACATGCGAGTGAGTTTGCAAGAAGAGATGGGCTACTCGATAGTAGTGAGGTTGCTAACATCAAAGCACCTCTTTGCATAAGTAGGGGGCACTATCGAGGAAAAACCATAAAGACTGCCAATCTAAGGTGGTCGAGTTTTGAAGGACATAGGATATCCAAGGCTCTATGGCCACTTCTTGACGGTCAAGTCACACATACTGTGTGAATGCGAGGTAATATCACGTAGTCGAAGGAATTTCTTAGAAAAATATTTTTTTTAGCAAATCTAGAAGAAATAGACGGATTTCAAAGGCCTTCTTGGCTTTTGCAAAGAAATTGTATGTTCTACCAGGGACAGTGTTTAGATTTTTTGCCCTTTGAAGAAAATTTTAACTGGTTCTGCAAGGATCATGGTGGTGCCTAGTGTTTTTGGGATGGCTATTCATCTCAAAGTTCAAGAGGTGTACAATTATTCAAAAGGTCAGATTTGAAAGCAAGAGTTAAAATTTTTTTTTTCAAGTGGTTCGCCTGATTATAAATGAAAGTTTTATTTTATTTTAATAAATATAATCTTATTGAATACTCATACTCATACACCCATACTCAATTTTTCAAATTTATGATGTTTGGATTTCTAAGATCTAAGACCGCGCTGAGGTCTCAAAATGTACCGGAAACGTATTGTGGTATATATGTGATTAAATCAAGGATCCAGTGTTGCATAGTTTTAGGATCATACAAACTCTCCACGTTGGAGAGTTCAGTTATTACCCCAGTTTCAAACCAGAAGTTACCAGAAAGAACTAGAACCCGACAAATGTAGTATAAATACAGGATGAGAAACTGCGGACGATAAGTTGATATTTGGAAAGCGATGGAAAAGGACCTAAGTCTTACTAAGTGAAAAATAAGAGATTTGAATTGTGAAATAGAAGTGAAATTGTTTGTGAATTGATTGAAAGTTGTATTTAAATAATAATAAATAGAGTGTTTTTAGAAACAGAATAACGTTTTATCATTTCGAACCCTAGCCGAAATATTACATTGGTGTCAGAAGTGGGATAAAACTTATTCTGAGTGCTGTGAAATAAAAAATAAAATAAAAATAAAAATAAAAAAAATGGCACGTACATTGCTGGAGCTAAGTATACCCCAGCTGAAAATTGAGCTAGAGAAGCGGAATCTCTCCGCAGCTGGAGGGAAAAGTGATTTGATTTATCGGCTACAAGAAGCGTTCGAAAAAGATGGAAAAGATCCGAAATCCATTTTGTTCGACGTAGAAGAAGAACAAGTGAGCACAGGAGTTGACATGGCCGTTATGATGGAATTACTCCTTGGATTGAATTCTAAGTTAGAAGAACAGAAGAATTCTTTAGACGAGCAAAGGAGAAGTATGGATTCTAAGTTTGAAGAACAGAAGAATTCTCTAGAAGAACAGAAGAATTCTCTAGAAGGACAGAAGAATTCCATTGTTTCCGCACAGAAAGACACTGTCGAAGAGTTCAAGAATTCTCTAGAAGCGAAATTCGAAATAATCGATCAAAAATTAAATATGCACGAAGCACAATTCGAGAAGGTTGAACACAATATTCAGAATCTTGCGAAAGAACTAGAGAGAGTAAAGAAACAGAAAGTCCGAGAAATTTCTACAGACTGCCCTAGAAGGAAAGAGATGCAACCACCTGTTTTTGATGGCCAAACATCGTGGCCAATATATAGAAGACAATTTGAAGCAGCTGCCATGACCAACAACTGGGACGACGGAGAAAAGTCGATTGCGCTCACGCTGGCACTGAGAAATACAGCTGCGGAATTGCTGCAAACCATCTCAGATGATAAACAACTCAACTACGACGCTTTGGTTAAAGCCATAGAAATGCGCTTCGGAGATGACCATATGCAGCAAGTATACAGAGTCCAACTGCGCAGCAGAGTCCAGAAGAGAGGGGCGAAACACTTCAGCAGTTGCAGGCCGATATCGAACGGTTGGCGCATCTATCTTATCCTAATGCCGGAGAAGACCTTATCAACGAAATGGCTGTAGAGGCGTTTACCCAAGCGATTGAAGATAGGCAGTTGCAAATGGCTGTAAGAATGGCTGGAAAACGAACCCTTCCTGAGGCCCTAGCATTTGCCCTGACGATGAAAGCTGCCGACCAAGCATCTCAAGGAATCCACCGCGTGAGAGAAATGACAGCCGTGGAATGCTCATGCCAACGAACAGATGTCGTGGAGCGGAACAGTGTGCGTGGAGGACAAGTCCGTTGTTGGAACTGCAACAAAATAGGACATCTGCAGCGTGAGTGCAGAGCTCCACTTAAACAACGCAGTTGTCCACAATGCGTTGCTAGGAGGCGTAATGAAGAGGCATCTGGCAGGAATAACATCTATCCTGCAAGCAGCGCAACATCAAGTCAACAGACGTCAATTGACGCCCCCAGGATCAAAATCCAAGTTTCCCAAACAAAACGAAGTAACAAGAGTCTTACAGTGGAAGCCCACATTGGCCAGAATAAATGCGTGGCCACCATTGACACCGGTGCCACCGCTTCCATTATAAGAAGGGATATCGCCCATGATTCATGGCTGCACAATACCAGTAGCTACTGCTTGAAAACAGCAACAGGAGCGACGGCAAAGGTGTATGGAGAAGTTGTTCTTACGATCAATCTGGCAGGACTAACATTCACCCACGTATTCCTAGTGGCCGATATATGCGACGAGTGCATCATTGGAGTTGACTTTATGAAGGCGCATAATGTAGTGCTCGACATCGGAACTCAAGTACTTAAGTACAGGAACGTCGAGATTCCAATGGTGTACGGGAATGAGAATGCCGCATGCCTTAGGACAGTAGTCAACAAGGACGAGATCTTACCACCTTCCGCAGAGACACTAATTTGGGCGCAGCTGGAAGGTGATCTTGGGGGCCATCGATTCTATTTGATTGAGCCGGACTCTAAAAATCATTATCAGAATTACGTCGTGGGAAAGATGCTCGTTGAGCCGAAAGGCAAAATGGTCCCAGTAAGAATCTTGAATGTGGGAAATAAGAACATCAAACTAAAGCAAGGACAATCGATCGGAGCGTGCGTACCGATAACTGCTGTCACCAAGTTGTCGAAGGAGAATGCTGCTATATCTTTGCCATCAAGTAGCACAGCTGAGTTGAAAAGAACTATACTCCGGCAAACCGAGCTGAACCAGGAGCAACGAGCTATGGCAGAGGAACTAATCAACGAATTTGCAGACGTATTTGCCTCGCAGGATGGCGAATATGGCAGCACACATTTGGTACAACACCGAATAGACACTGGAGATGCAAGACCCATACGTCAACCTCCTAGGCGTTTACCATTAGCTAAGCAGACGGAGGTTGCAGAAATGGTTTCGACTATGGAAAATCAAGGTTTGATTGAATGCTCTAAGAGTCCATGGGCATCACCCGTTGTACTGGTCAAGAAGAAAGACGGCACCAATAGATTCTGCGTGGATTATCGCCAGCTAAATAATGTCACCAAGAAGGATAGCTACCCGTTGCCAAGGATTGACGACACACTGGACACACTGTCAGGAGCGCAATGGTTCTCCACACTTGATTTGAAGAGTGGCTACTGGCAAGTACAGATCCATCCGGAGGACCGTGAGAAGACAGCCTTCACCGCAGGAAACGGGCTTTGGCAATTCACAGTAATGCCATTCGGATTGTGCAATGCTCCGGCAACCTTTGAGCGTGTAATGGAACGCGTTTTGCTGGGACTAACATGGAAAACCTGTTTGGTCTACCTGGACGATGTCATCGTGGTCGGCAAAACTTTTCAAGAACATCGAGATAACTTAAAGGAAGTGTTCCAAAGACTACGATGTGCACAGCTAAAGCTAAACCCGAAGAAGTGTCATCTTTTTAGGCCAGATGTCAAATACTTGGGACACATCATCTCATCCGAAGGGGTACGGACAGACCCAGAAAAGATCGAAGCGGTGAAAAATTGGCCAGTCCCAAGAGACAAACACCAACTGAGAAGCTTTCTGGGACTCGCTACGTACTACAGGCGGTTTGTGAAGGATTTTGCTGGAATCGCAAAGAGTTTACATCAACTTACAGAAAAGGGAAAACAATTCAAAGGGTCAAGTGAATGCGAAAGAAGCTTCAAAACTCTCAAACAACAACTATGTGAGGCCCCTGTACTAGTGTACCCTACTCCAGGAAAAACATTTATTGTGGATGCAGATGCTAGTAACGTCGGAATTGGAGCTGTCCTTTCGCAGATGCATGACGGGCAAGAGAAAGTTGTTTCCTACTTTAGTAAGGTGCTCTCTAAGCCGGAAAGGAACTACTGTGTTACCAGGCGGGAACTTCTTGCTTTGGTCTTGGCAACAAAGCATTTCCATAAGTACCTGTACGGGCAAAAATTCATTCTTCGCACAGACCATGCATCTCTGAAGTGGTTGCTGCAATTTAAAAATCCTGAAGGACAAGTCGCAAGGTGGATTGAACGACTCCAGATGTACGACTACGAGATACAGCATCGAAAGGGAAGCCTTCACTCTAATGCGGATGCTCTGTCCCGGCGACCTTGCAAATCTGATTGCAAACATTGCGCACGACAAGAAGAAAAAGATGCGGTATCCACTCAACGACTAAGAGCTGAGCCCACTGATGGTTGGAATGAAAGTGAAATGCGAAACGCCCAAAAAGAGGATCCGGATATCGAGCCAATTCTCGCCTGGAAAGAACATGAAGAAAAACCAGATTGGCAGGAAATATCCAATAAAAGTCCCGAACTAAAGGCATACTGGGCACAGTGGGACTCGCTTCAAGTTCAAGATGGTGTTTTGAGGCGAAGGTGGGAAAGCTCGGATGGAAAGTCGTTTGTGATGCAGCTCGTTGTGCCAAGGTCGAGAGTCAGTGACGTGCTAAGGGAACTGCACGATGGAATATCCGGAGGCCACTTGGGAGTGAATAAGACGTTAGAAAAGGTGCGAGAACGTTTTTATTGGGTGCACGCCAAGGACGATGTAGAAAATTGGTGCAGAAAGTGTGTCACCTGCGCCGCTAGTAAAGGCCCGAGGGTTAAAACTCACGGCAGAATGCAGCAATACAACGTTGGAGCGCCATTCGAGAGAATCGCAGTTGACATTGCAGGACCGTTTCCTGAAACCGAAAATGGAAATCGCTACATTCTTGTTGTTATGGATTACTTCAGCAAGTGGCCTGAGGCTTTTGCTATCCCTAACCAAGAAGCCAAAACCGTGGTTGAGCAGATCGTTTACAACTGGGTGAGCAGATTCGGCGTACCGATGGAATTGCACTCGGATGAAGGGCGTAACTTCGAGTCTAAGATTTTCCAAGGGGTGTGCGAGCTACTGGGGATTAAAAAGACAAGAACAACACCGCTCCACCCACAATCGGACGGGATGGTAGAACGCTTCAACAGAACCTTGAATGAACACTTATCAAAGGTCGTTGGCGACAAGCAATGCGATTGGGATAGGCAAATTCCAATGTTTCTATTAGCCTATCGGAGTGCAGTACACAACACCACAGGTCACACTCCATCGGAAATCCTTTTCGGTCGAACAGTCCGGTTACCTAGTGAATTGATGTTTGGATCACCACCGTCTGAAGAGAACAGAAATGAAGACGACTATGTCGCAGACCTCAGACGGACTATTAGGGACGTGCACCAAACAACCAGGGATAAGATCAAGATAGCCAGTGACCGCATGAAGACGAGGTATGATGTCAAGGCGACCACAACGGGATTCCAGGAAGGAGATCTAGTGTGGCTATATAACCCCCATAGACGGAAAGGCGTATCACCTAAATTACAGCAAGACTGGGAAGGACCATATAAAGTCGTAAAACGCATCAACGATGTTGTCTATCGCATTCAACGAGGAAGAGGCAAGATGAAAGTGGTTCATGTGGATCGAATACATCGCTATATTGGGCAGAATGGCGAAGAGTTTGTTCGGGACGAACAAGTTTAAGAGGGGGATATTGTGGTATATATGTGATTAAATCAAGGATCCAGTGTTGCATAGTTTTAGGATCATACAAACTCTCCACGTTGGAGAGTTCAGTTATTACCCCAGTTTCAAACCAGAAGTTACCAGAAAGAACTAGAACCCGACAAATGTAGTATAAATACAGGATGAGAAACTGCGGACGATAAGTTGATATTTGGAAAGCGATGGAAAAGGACCTAAGTCTTACTAAGTGAAAAATAAGAGATTTGAATTGTGAAATAGAAGTGAAATTGTTTGTGAATTGATTGAAAGTTGTATTTAAATAATAATAAATAGAGTGTTTTTAGAAACAGAATAACGTTTTATCATTTCGAACCCTAGCCGAAATATTACAGTATGTTAGAATAATACAAGACATGTACGGAAACGTGAAAACTGCGGTTAAAAGCTCTGCTGGACTAACGAGAGAATTCCCAGTTAATGTCGGAGTGCATTAAGGAAGCGTACTTAGCCCTTTCCTCTTTAACGTAGTATTCGACTATCTTTTAAAAGACTGCATGCGCGAAGCAAATGTAACGCCAATTCTCTTCGCTGACGACGCAGTTATACTTAGCGATAACGTCGAAGATCTACAGAACGCCTTAGATTCATGGAGAAATGCGCTAGAGAGAAACGGGTTTAAAATAAGTCGTTCAAAGACGGAGCATTTGACGTGCCCATTTGCGCATCCGTTGCGACCTGTTCCCGATATAATGTTAGACGGAATAGTTCTTCCAAAAAGCACTATCTTTAAGTACTTAGGATCAATCGTTAACATGGAAGCGAAATGTGACGACGACGTAAACCACAGAGTGAGTGTGGGATGGATGAAATGGCGGGAAAATTCGGGAATCTTTTGCGACCGAAAATTTCCACTTAAATTAAAGGGGAAACTCTACACCACGGTTGTTAGACCAGCTCTTATATACGGTTCACAGTGCTGGACAATGTACGAAGCGTTTAAAAACAAAATGACGGCAGCGGAAATGAAAATGTTAAGGATGTCTAGTGGAGTCACTAAACGCGATTGTATTAGATCTACGCGTATAAGAGGAAGTCTACATATAAAGAATTCGGTAACCGAACAGCTTGAGGCGAATAGAATAAGTTGGTATTGCCACGTTCAAAGAAGATCTGCGGAAAATCCGGTTAAAAAGGCACTATCAACTACGGTCACTCCAACTGTAAGAAAACAAGGTCGGAAAAAGAATTCCTGGATTTCTCAGATGACAAATGCGCAACAACGTCTGGGGCTTACCACTGAAGCGATCCAGGACCGAGCATTATGTAGACGCGTTCTGCGGTCTGCGACATTAGCCAACCCCATAAGCGGAGCAGCAGCGATGCAGTAAAAATGGGAAACTCGTTACGCATAAGTTCGTATAACGAGGAAAGGGTTAATAAAAGGATAAGAAGGATTTCTAAGATCAAAATTGAGCGCTTTGATGCCGTTTTTTCTTTTGTTATGGGCTGCTTTAATTATGTCATGTTTTTAGAGGACGCAATTAAGTCAAAAAAGACATCCTTAAGAAACTTATGCTTGAGGTTTGACGAAAAGATGACCAAACCTGGTCGCCATTGAGATCGCTTCGAAAGCATTAATTGCTTGTGGTTGAATGAAACCCTAACCACAATCAGTTTTAGATGAAATTCCATTTTCATCTTGTATAAATTTAGAAAAAGCTTTCATGAATGCTGTAAAAAAAAGCAAGAAGAGAAAAGTACAAACCCTTTTAGATTCATGTAGCGCTAAAGAAATTGCAACTGCGAATGGACTGAACCTAGGAAAAGCAAGAAAAATAAATGCTGCTATCGCAATCAAGCAATTGTCAATATGCTCTCCAAAACGAAGTTTGTTTTTTATTTTTTGATCGTTAATACGGTTCAATTGTAAGGAAAACACTGGAAAAATATTACTTCTTTGTCAATGTCTGCAGATGAATGCGTTAGCAATGATAACAGACTCACAGCTATCTACTGATCAATATAAAATAATACACCAGAAAATAAATAAAACTGTTCTCAATGGAATCTTACTTACCATGATCGACAGCAGAAAAAATGTACAGTTTTGTCATCTATAACATCCTCATCATAAACCTGTTACATTTGCGCTGCAAAACCTTCTGAAATGAAAAACCCAGACAATCAATCGAGAAAGTCTGTGGACCAACTAGCAATGTCCCGTTCATTATTGGATCCAATGGATCCAATGGAATGTATACTTCACATCGTGTACAGACTGTATGTAAGAGTTTGGGAGGTAAGAGACCAAATTGGTAAGGAAAGTATCAAAGTCAGAATAGAATCTATCTAATATAGATTTAGAACTCAAACTGGGTTATTGGTGGATATGCCAACTCAACAGCCAGACAATACTTATGATGGGAACACACCTAGACGATTCTTCAGTGATGAAGCAAAAACTGCCGAAATTACAGGAATCGACAGGGTCAGGGTTCCCAATTGACTTAAGTGCCTTCAAGAGTTTTGCAACAGAAACAAGGGACCTGCATTTAAACAATTATGGGTGGTATTATGTTCTAGTTAATGTACACAAGGTCTTATTTCATGTAATACAAATAATTTCCCCTTGTATTCTTCCAATCGGCCAACTCACGGAGGACGCTCAAGAAGCCAGGAATAAGAAAAATAGAAAATTGAAGGAACTCTTTACCAGAACATCTTCGCGAGTCGATACGAACACAGACCTTCTGAATAGATTATTAATATCCTCTGTTCCATTTGTCGCAGGCATAAGATGCATCCCCAAAAAAAACCGTTTACAAAAATTGCAAATCGCCAGTTCTTTTAAGTTATTTTATGTCAAAACTTGTAGAGATATGTTAATATATTTTATTACATTCTTTTCTGTGAACAATTGTGGAATTCCTTTCCGCTACATGTAAGGAATTTCGAAGAAATTTCTTTACACATTTCAGAAATAGCCAATCGGAGGTAATACTAACGGAGATGAAATAGTTAATACAATAAATCTGTAACTGTAATTTAAAGTAATCCTTTCTATTTCTTTTTTTATTATTTTCTCTTTTTGTTCTTCCCTTTAATATATACAATATTTTTATAAATTTTTCGCATTAAATATCTCATGATTTAATATTCTTAATATTGTTAAAATATAAGCCCACAATGCTTTATAAGATTTATATCCTTACTGTGTAGGATGCATAAAGGAGACAAATCGCACGATCAAACCAGACAATTCACTCATTTCCCAATTGATCCATCGATTCGCGTGCTGTGTGGCATATAGCGCAGTATTGCTGGAACCAAATGTCGACTCGGTTCAGCTCGTGCATTCTGTCCAAAAAAAAAATGGCGCCATTGACAGTAACGTTGTTCTCACGGTCATCTTTGAAACAATAAGGGCCAATCATTCCGCTGGAACGTAAGCCGCAGCAAACAGTGAGAATTTCCGGGTGCTTTGGCAGCTCTTGCGTTGCTTGTGGTTGCTCATCAGACCAAAAACGGCAGTTTTGTTCATTTACATACCCAATCAACCAAAAGTGAGCTTCGTCGCAAAAGAAAATTTTTCGATAAAAAAGCAGAACTTCCTCGAGCTTTTCCAAGTCCCACTTACCGAAAATTCGACACCATGGCAGGCCGTTTGGCTTCATTATTTTATAAGATTTTAGACCGAGATCTTTGTGTAAAATTTTCCACGTAGTCAGTGTTACTCAATTCTAATTGCTGCGAATGGCGACGAATGGAAAACAGTCTGCGTTAACACTGGCAGATAATGCATCAATATTTTCCTATGTAGCCACTCTACACATACGGATAGGTGGCTTGATGTTCAATAGCGTGAAATTTGGTCACAATGGCTTAAATTGCTTGCTCAGTTGGTCGATTATGACGACCGTAAAATAGTTGATGTGCGCGAAAAACATTTTTCACAGACCACGAATTTTGATAATAGAATTCAATTATTTGTAAGCGTTTTTCGAATATAACTCTTTCTCACGCGTGATTTTTTAATTTTTTCCTTTTTTTTTTTTAAGTGACGCTACAGTCCGGGGTGGACCTGGGCCTCAGTCAACAAGCTTCTCGAGCCAGCTCGATCCCTGGCTCTCTGTCTCCAGTTTCGCACGATAAGTTGGCTGAGGTTCCCTTCCACTTGCATGCGCCACCTGAGTCTTGGCCTTCCTCTATTGCGCTGTCCCTTGGGAGCGGATTCGAAGAGTTTTTAAAAATAGAATAGTGAAAACAGGAAAACATTGCAGCAATTTTATAAGTCTGGTCCGACGTTTATGAACTCATCCACGCAGCCTCACTAAATGAAACCAAACCTACGACAGTACATTTTGTGATAGGGTACAATCTTAGTTTTCACCTGATTACTGAGTTGTAGCCATTCACAAAATATTTAAATATATACTCGTACGAGTACACTTAGAAACATTCAGATTCGTACGGACTGTGTTTTCACAAAAAAATACACGCTTGTAGTTAAAGGAATTGCAACTCAGGGTATGAGGCATCATTCGATAAAGTAATTTGTGCATATTATATATAGGTTAGGATATTAATATTGAGAAACCAATTACTAGATTTTATTTAAAGTGCGTTGAAATTTGAGGGATTGTTAAAGTTGTGAATTCTCTGAATATGTAAGGATCTCAGCAGAAGGTCTACGATCCTTAGCAATTTTTCACTGAAAGGAAAAAAAATTATTGGCCGAAAAAGGTAAATTCTTATAGGTACTAAAATCTTCGATTCGATATAATTATTTGTAAACGGTATGTTAAAGAAGGAAGGACACATAATGTGTGCACCAACTAAGGACCCAGAAAAATGACTAGATTTGCGAAAAAATGTTGTCTTCCTGACATTCAAATTCCAAGCTGATTTCAGTCGAATAATGTAAATTGTTTTATGAATTTAGTGAAGTCAGTGTGCTCAGGCGTACACTTAAAAAAAAAACTGGTTACCTTCGCTAAAGCATTGAAGGATAAGTCACTAGACTACCGAAAGAATGGAAAAAAATGAAACTACAAGTATACCAGAAACGAAATGAAGCTTATCTTGTAAAAAACTTATCGGCGACCGTTAAACACGGAAGAGAGAGCGTTATGATTCCGGGTGCAATGGCCTGGGCATGTGTTGGGAATTTGAAATTTATTCAAGATAATGCGGACAAGACTATGTTTTGTTGAGAAAAAAAAAATCAGCTGTTAACTGGCAATTAAAGAAACAATACATTTTTTGCAAGACAACGATCCAAAGCATAAACCTCTAGAAGTTTTTCTTTGGTTGTTTTCGAAAACGACATCTGCATCAAATTGCAAGCTGCGAAAGTCATTTGTTCGAAAACGAAATTATAAATCACACTGCATTTGCAGCATGTTCGATTATGGAATACTCGTATTTGCAGGGCAGATGTGCATAAACGTCATATGCGCTGCAAACAAAAATCAGCCAGAAATTTGCGCTGCATAAATGAATTCAAAAATGACATAATCAGATTAATCAGAGAAATCTACTAACATAAAATCGATTATCTCATTTATTTTAACTTAATATTATTTTTATAGAATTCTATCACTGGGTCGAGTCGATGGAACCATGGAGCGAAGGAACGTAAAATTGTTTTAAAAACAAGAATGCAATGTTAGTGTGAATATACATACTCCCACTAATATTTTTCAGCACAATTTTCTCAATAAGTTTTGTTAAGGGTTCCATTTTGGTTTATTTGAGCACGTCAAATGCAATTGCAAGGGGAAAATAATGCCGATGACAAAGATCCAACGATAGCAAATAATGTTTGCAGTTTGACGTTTGCAACGCTTAAGGCAGAAAACACACCTGATCAGACAAAACTTTTTATGTTTGATTAATCAGACAAAAATCCATTGATTTTTATAAGTCAACACACATCAAAGCCGGCGAAACAAGAGACATGTTATTCAGTCGATGTGTTTCATGACTGGTTGTCGAAGATACATGGATTTGCATACGACCACCACACACCGAATGCAAAAAATATGTCTCCAGCCAGTGTTGTTGTCGAAATGACGGCAACTTTGCCTTTTATACAACTATCTAAAATGCATTAAAATACCAACTCAGAGTCCAGATATCAATCTCATTGATCATTTGTGAGAACACTTGGAAAGGCAAATTCGAAAAACAAAAGACATAAGAAGAAAAATGGAATAAAATTCCATCCGATATTACTAAAAAGCTTGTTGAATCCCTTTCAGGTAGACTTGCTGCTGTAGTAAAGCACAAAGGAAACCCAATACATTATTAATTTGAATACTTATTTGTTTTGTTTTTTTAAGTGGAAATTTTATTTAACTACAAGTCGTACGAAACTAAATTTACTTTAATTTCTTACATTAATATTATTTAATATTTAATTTACCGCTATTTGATTGAATTTTAATTTTGTTTATTCCTTATCCCGATAAAAGTAGTTTTAAAATTAATTGTCATTTTCTTTTTCATTTACAAGAGTCGCCCTCTTACGAAACTGAATGTTTCTAAGTGTACGTTCGGTAAATTCCCAAGAGTAATGTAAATTGTCACTGAAAATAGAAAATAAAAAAATCACACTTAAAAACTAAAATAATAAAACGCATCTTTGCTTAAATATAGTTTTTCTTATTTTTGTATTCATTTTTTTTTTTTTAATTCATATACCTTCTCTTATGTTTATATATATATAAAAATGCATTCAAACACACATATGTACATGCATGTATCTTATTGTGTTTTCTTCCTTTAACGTGTTCGAAAAAAAGCAACAAAGTCGAAGTTCGTTTCAAAATGAAAATCTTTTAAATTTAATTTCGTATTTTTGTTTTGTCTTCCATTTGTTTTTCGTTTTGTTTTTGTTTTTCTTTTGCTTTGTCTTTAACATTAAACATAAATTAAAATGTATACATAATAATGTTTCTGTTGTTTTTGTATTAATTTTATTTGTTTTACTTATTCTTGTTTATTTCATTCAAGTTTTGTTTTTTTTTTTTGCTTTGTAAATATATAACTATTTTTTTTTTATCAATATATTTTATTATATATTTATATATATTTATATATATATATATGTATATATAGAATTACGTTATTCGGAATTAAAAAATAAAAAAAAAAGAATTATTTTTTTTTAACCATAATTGTAATTATATATAATGCAATAAGAAGCATATTTTTGCTTATGCCATACATACTTATTTTCTACAATTTAACCACTAGACCTATGTTTAAGTTTTTGTGATGTTCTTGCGTTAATTTTGTTTTGTTTTTACATCATTTTCGCTTGCTTATTATTTTTCTTTTGTGTACAAAAAAAAAAAACAAATCATAAAATTTGAATTAAAAACTAAACACTGGCAGTTTGCATTTTTCTTTCGGTTTGGCGAGTATCTGTTACTTTTAAATAGATAAAATTTTCATAACCTATTTCGAAATGCGAAATTTGTGGGTTTGTGTTTGTGTGTTTTTGTTTTTAGAGAACCTAATCCTTTGTGAGGTCGACTTAATTGTTTGGTGGGAGTGGGATATCAGTTTTTTTTTTTTTTTTTTTTTTTTTAAAAGACAAGAAATTGCATTCGAGAATAATTTTGAGATGAAAATAAAGCATCTTACATTAGTTATTTTCTATGGATTAAGTATGAATCAATCACAGATTAAGATTTTTTCAGGGCACTGACATTATAGGCTATTGTTTTGAGTTAAACTTGAGTTGAAAAGACTAACTCTCATACACGTGTTCTAAGTGTATTAAATCTTTATGTATCATCGAATGTGATATATTATAGTAAATGTCTGTTGTTTGCAGATGATACGTAGATTGGAGAACTACTACAAAACTTATAATTTGTCCCTTATCCTCGCAAAGTCGAAAATGATGACTTTCAGAAAAGTAATACTGCCGAAGAGAAAAGTGGACCTATGAGGGTGAGGAAATTGAAGTCGTGCGGAAATATAAGTAGTTAGGAATTTTGATAGCTTCAAACCATCACATAAAGAAACACTTAACATCCAAACTAACAGAAGCAAAGCGAGCAGTTGATTCAGTTTGAGGGAGTTTCAAAAGCAACAAAAGCATTTCACACAACGGTAAGCTGAAAATACTCCTTGCAGTTGCATCTGCTATTATTCTTTACGGAGCTCAAGTATTGGGGTACCGTCCACTTGAAGAGGTGGAAAAGTTTATTTGCTTTTACATAAGGAGAGCACTTAGGCTGACGAATGCCAGAACATATCTCCTAGATGGTAAGATAAATCCGCCGACATGATGAGCATCATCTTTAAAATAAAAGGGAAACTTCTACCACTTAACTATATTCCGCACGTCCCATAACTTCCTATACTATATAATATATGCTATTGGAAAGAGCAAGAGGATGTATACCACTTTCTAGCAGTATGTCCCATACTCCAAGAATTCCGCGTAAATATCTTTGGAGTATGTACACTTGTTTTGGAGGATAAGCATACTCAACGTATGGGTTTATTCTATATTTACATGACGAATGGCCTACGGTACAGGAACTACCATAAAATGAGAAACATTTTTAAAAATAAACTGCTGATTAACGAACAATGGGTATATTTTTTTTTAATATTCTCAATGTTAATCTGGTAAACGGCCTTTAGGCAAACCATAAATCACTAAGAAATTTATTGCTGGACAATCATAAAATGAAATTTGTTTAGCTCTTGTTATTGAGGCGAGTTTAAAATTAATTGAATTAATATATTTTCTACATACCTAAGGTAAAATTAAGTGTATGTAAATAAATTTTACAATAGACATGGATTCTAGAAAAACACCAAATTACTGCGAAAACCACCATGTAGTATATGAAGCAATTTAAACGCGTGTGTTTAAGCTGAAAAATGAAAACCGTCGTGTCTGGTATTAAATCGGTCCCGATGCCTACCTATCATAAACTAGGCGAATCCGTGCCATACCGCATTTCTTTCAATTATCGCAAAAGTTGGACTTCGTATGAACGAATGTCTTTAACTTATTGTATGCATGTAGTCTCTTTACAGTTTAGTCGCTAAAAGAGTTTTCGAATCCTAGTCTACAGTCGCTAAATGGAATGGAAGTAACGTTTCATCATCGAACCTCCAAAAAAGAATAATTCTGATGGAATGTGAAATACACGTATGCCAGGTAAATGTATCTAAGCTATGTTAAGCATTACCGTGTAATGTAAAAAAAAAAAAACCTTTTCTTTTTTATTCATTTTTTTATTTTTGTAATGTGAAACAAGTATACCACCGTAGAGACCCAACTAGGGATAACACTTGCCTTGGAAGTAAGAAGTATCCCTCTAATTAACAACATAGACCCTTATCGTCTTAATTCTACTGTATGGCGCGGAAGTATGGACTTTATCTAAAGCGGACGATAGTGCTCTTGATTGTTTTGTGAGAGAAAACAAAAACATTATTTAATATAACAACAAACTTAATTACAGTGGCCTGGGTTAGACTTCACATCTAGGACATGTGGAGCGAATGAATAATACGCCATTATTTTGGATAGTTAACACGACAAAGGAAATCCCCCAAATAGCTAAGTGGAGAGGTACCTAAGCTAAATAGGGTACGCAACCACTGTACTAAATAAAAATAGCTCTTAGTCGCGCTCTAGTTCTACTCCAGAATGATGCCCCAGTTTAAGTAAAGTAAAGTAAAACAACCAAATTCGCTTTCATTCCGCAAATTCTTTCTCGTAAGACTTAGTTCAATAATGAAACATTAGTTATGTTAGTAAATATTTTTTTCATTTTCTTTTTTTTATGAACATCCAACAGCAAAAATTATTATATTTAAACAGTTTTTCCTTTGTAGGGTTTGTTGCAAGAGACAGTTGCGCAAGAATACCACAATTATTTATAAAAAAAAAATCATAAAATTAATTTTATGTTACATTGGTACACCTACTTGATTTATTTATATATATGTATATATAAATATAATTTTATGGTATGGCTTACTTAGAATATCGTATCGTCTTTTTTTTTATAATATTTGTATTTGTTACTCTTCAAAGTTGTTTTTGTTTTTCTTTAATGTATTTAATTATTTTCTTTTTATTTTTTTTTCAATCATCTCTCATGGTAGATCTACCACGGATAAATGAAAAATTGAATTAATTTATTTTTATTTCTATAACACATAAAAGATTTATAAAAACCAGTCTAAACATTTTTCATTAAATCGTTCGAAATGCTTGTGTCAAATAAAAAACTAAAAAAAATGATAAAAAGGGGATGAATGTTCTGTTGTCTTATTGAATTGGTTCTATCCAAGGAACAGTCATTTTAACACTAAGTATTCGGGGGAGAAGATAATAATGAATAAAAAAAAAGAAGTCAGACGAATGCTGACACTCAGTTGAACGGGCTCCCTTAGACTGAAAATACAGTGGAGCGGACAACGACGTCTTGTCTTTGTCCGACAAAAAGACAGGTTTTATCTCTACAGCAATCAGAATATGTCGTTTTCTCTCATAAGAATCAATGGATTGTTGTCTGATTCCACAACCGCTCCGGTATGTTTTCAGCCCTACAGGTTTTAGAATAATGAAGTGCAAGAAGGCAACAGACTATTTGGGCTGGGAAGAAGCGTAAATTCGCAACATTGACCCAGTTGTCGTTCGTTTCGTCCCCACTTTGAAATTGCCCCGTGAACGTTAGTTCCGGATCAAAATTCCACTATATTTTGTTGTGGTTGAAAAACTTCAGGAAGACCGGTTTTGTTGTGAAGAAATACCGCGAAAGACCTCATAGTGTTCGTACAACTGAACACGTCGATGCAGGTAAACATCCGATTTTGCAGTTTTGGAAACGCTCAGAGTTATTTGTGTGGGGTTACTTGTTACTTGAAAGCAGAGGTGTTTAAACATCGACGTAGGAATCTACAAAACCCGAAACAAGTGTTAAACTAGGCAATCAATTGCGTACCTTAAACCATACAGTAGAAAGTTGCTGAGAGCTGTAGAGTCCGCTTTCAGCAGTCCACTGACAATTACGGATACCACTTGTCTTGGCACTTCCTGAGTCATACAGTAGGCAATCAAAATGAAATTTGTTGTATACAGAAAACTTGTGTTTTTATTTATATGCACGAGTAGTTACCGATCAAGGACAATGCTGTAGCTTTCGAAATAGTTTTTCAAAGATGTACGCACATAAGGAGTCTAGGACCACAGGCTGATCCAACCACAGTTGGATGACACCCAGGTTAAATCAAATATAAGCGCGCATTTAATCACACAAAAAACATTTAGAGCCAACATCTATGGTATGAATGTCTTATAACAAATGCTTACATTGACATAATGGAGGTATTTTTTTCTTGTATTGTTATCAGTCGAAGTTTAGAAATAATTAGTGCATGTAAAGAGACGTAACAATGTCCAAATTATTTGTTGTGTAGAAACAATCAAAATTGTAAAAAGTATTTTCACTACCTACAAGGATATGTTAGTAAGAAAACAGGATTCCAGCAGCAAATGGCTATGACACGTTTAAGAGTAAGCAGACCCGGATTAAAGGCCCGTCTATGACAGCAAGGAGCTTTTCTTAACAAATGTTTTTTTTAACGTTAAACAAGCAGCTTTCTACTCAACTTTAAAATAGTAGATACAATCCATTTCGTATCAACTGAAAAACTCTTCACAGTGTGCAACATAATTTATAAATGTTTACCTACATTGTCGCATGTATATAATTAAAGCTACATTTGAAAGTAATAAGTACATTAAGGCCCAGGTGTTGAATAATAATAGCCCATAGCAAAGTACGATAGGATCGTCAATGGCTTAATAGCTGGAAACAGTCACAATTATAACTTAGTTTTGGTCTTCAAAGTTTTCTCATATTCGACTCGGAACTAAGAGAGAATTCTGTCTAAAAATGAAATAAAAAAAAATGTTTAAAGCACCAACAGAGCTTTGTTGTAAAGTGGATTCATGGAAACACTTTTTAACTTTGTTTTTCAGGTTTGCTTCTTAGACGAATCGGATTTCCAGGTGATGATGAAAAGGTCAAATTTTGTGCTACGAAGACCAGGCGAGCAGAACAAACCGGAATGTATTGCTTCAACGGTTAAACATCCACCGTCAATAATGATTTTATCTGTGCTTTCTGGTAGAGTCATTGGACGACTTTACATCGTAGAAATCGAGGTTTTGGACAAAAACTTCGATCGAATACGTCTAGAAAACCGTAAAACGGGCTGTGGCTAGAAATGCTATTACCACCAAAAGGGAGCTCATAGAAGATATCATATCGGGTTTTCCAATAGGGACTTGACAACTTTGAATTTAATTTGTGAACGCGCTCTTTCACTAATCAGCAAACTGTCACTGTCAATTTATTCAGTAAGCTCAACATTTTCATCATGGTTAAGTACACGAACGAGCAACGTCTGCAAATTATAAAATTTTGTTACCGAAATCCGGAGTCGGTGACTGCAACTTTAAGAGCGTTAATTCCAATTTTCGGTAGTAATTCTCGCCCTAGTAGACAAGCAATAACAAGTTTAGTGCAAAAATTTGAGTCTACATATTTGTTGTGTGATGTTGCCGTGTCAGTGAGACAACGGGTTGGTCGAAGTGTCGAAAATATCGCTGCCGTTCAGGCGTCTGTAGCAAACGATCCAAATCCACCGATTATTTTTGACCCGAATTGAAATATATGCACTTGGACGCAGCACACGTTACAATCGATCTATTGAAGAGTAAGTATGGTGAACGTGTTATCTCAAGAAATGGCCCAGTCGATTGGCCGCCTCGTTCGTGCGATTTAACGCCGCTTGACTATTTTCTGTGGGGCTACGTTAAGTCAATGGTTTATGCCAACAAGCCGACGACGTTGGAAGAGCTCAGAGCCAACATTGAACGCGAAATAGCGGCCGTTTCGGCCGAAATGAGTGGCCGAGTCGTTGAAAATTTGGTCCAACGAATCGACCGCTGCAAACGTGCCCGCGGTGGCCATATGAACGAAGTCGAGTTCTATTCATAAATGTTTTGATTGCACTTCAAGCCGATAATAAAATTTTTGAAACATCTCAAATGGCTTGCGTTTTATTTTAAAAAAAAGTTGTCAAGTCTTTATTGAAAAACCCTATATTTGAGTAGAATCATAACAAGCACCTCCAGGACACCATTTAGTCATGTGTAGAGAAGAATAAGAATGCCTCGAAGAATAAATGCACTTATCGAATCTAATGGCATATTCTGCATTCTGCAATCCAACACTTTTTTTTTTTCGTTTATTAAAAAAAAAATAAAAATAATTTGCTACTCTGGTCGAAATAGTTTTTTCTTCTCTTTAACGTCTTGTTTTTCGAATAGACAAAGGCAATAAAACTAACAATTTTGGTAGAAATTCGAAGAAATCATCATCGAATGGCAAAGTATTAAAGTATTGAACTTTTTGCTTGGGTCTAATAATATGGCCGGGTAGTGTATGTATAAATGTTGGTTCCAAAGTATGTCGCTCCGATTACTAACCTCGAATTGCAAAAGACGGGCTTACTACCTCTTTAAACATCTAGAATGTTAGTGGATATAGATATTCGGTGATAAGACGACTTGAAATTTGAATGGTTGTCATTGTTATTGGAATGATTTACATGACAAGTCAATATCGAAGAATCAATATCAGAATGGGGGAATTCTGGGTGCGGTGAATGCATCAAATACGGAAAAAACTTAAATGAAAAAAAATGTGCGCCTAAAATACGAACAAAAGTGAACAGATTAAACGCAAATATTCCTCGACACAAATAAAAATCTGCGGATAAAAACCATCCATCCCGATATTATTTAAAAAATTAAAACTTTTTGTTCTTACAATACATAAATTATACATTAATTGTTTTCTCTGTTTTGTTTATATTAAATAAATGTTTTTAAGCATTTAGGACGAATTCAAACCACGTAAAATGTGCTTTGTTAGTTTGTTTAGTTTTTTTTTTTTTAAGAATAAAAGAACAGAAGTTGATGAAATTACATGTGGAAGGTCTTAAGGCAAGAGCGTTTCTACCTAAAAACACTATTTTTCCCTCTCCTTTTAAGTTTTTTTTGTTCGTTTTTATTTTGTTTTCTTTTTATGTACAAAATTAAAATTTATTTCCTCTTTTATAAAACATTTAAAAATAAAGAACTTTTGCTTCTATTTTTTTATTTCAATTTATTTTATTTTATTTTATTTTATTTTATTTTATTTTATTTTATTTATTTTTTGAAAAATTACGCTTTGAAAATGAGAGAAAAAAAAACATAATATTTAGCAATTCCTAAAAAAGAACCTATTCGTGTGTTTGTTTTGTTTTTAAATGTATAAAAAATGTCGATTCATGCGAAGAAAAATATTATATGGGTGGCGATAAGTAGAAAAAGATTGTAAAAAAAAGTATTTTGTTTACAAAAATATCACAATTCAATAAAATACAAGATAAAATGTGTAAAAATAGGATACATTATACAAGATTACTATTTTGTTTTTGTTTTTTCTTCTTCTTATAAAAAAAAAGGTTCAGATATTAAAGATTAAAAAATAATAATAATAATAAAATACCATATTAATTGTATTCGATACCGTTTTCCAGTTGTTCATGTGTGATGTATGGGTGAGTATGTATGGATTTAAATCAACCTAATTATGGTGAAAAACTGTTTCTTAAAAATCTATATTCAAATATCATATATAAAGTGATGTGTAAATGAGTTTAGTTCAAATGAAAAGGATACATCTACATAACGGCGTAGCACCGTTAAAACTTTAAAACTAAACGTTTAAAATCGGCAGTAGTTCTTAATTGATCCTTTATGGCAACGGCAACTGCAGCGTTAGATGATGTATGGTTGTTATTTGTAGCTGCCATCAATGGCGTTATCTCAATAATGCTGCTATTGTTATTGTAAACGAGATTTAAATCTATCTTATCACCTGTAATTTAAAAAAGTAAAAAAAATATATATATATGTATATATATATATAGATGTATGTATATAAAAACAAACACACATATGTGTATTGAGTTAATTGAATTTTCAATAAGGCCGCACTGTGTAAACACTTGATTAATACGGGCCCAAGTTCATATTATATATATATACACACGCCTGCAAGGTATTCCCTTTCTCAATTTTTATAAGCACAGGTGCTGACCAGCAGTCAAGAATCCTCTATGGAGGATTATGTCAAGAAGATGGTTATGACTTCGATAAAGGAAAAAAAAAAAAAAAAAACCCATTTCAAATTTCGATGTCATAACTGTGGTGAAATCGGTCATATCGCGCGACAGTGTCCGTCGAAAAATTTGCAGAAAGACAAATGGCATGAAATAATATTTACATATTTTTTTTTTAGCAAATAGTGCGGTTTCAAAGAACATCTGGTACGTGGATTCGGGTGCATCGGCGCATATGACAATGTGTAAGTCGGTTCTCAAGAATCTTAAGGCGCCGGTGCATAAAGAAATAGTTGTTGCTAATAACGTCGAAATTCTGATTGACTGTAAAGGAGATGCCAGTGTAACTCTTTTTAACGGTAAAAACAGAACGGACGCCAACATATACAGAACGTATTAGAAGACAGACGTGTAGTGGGGTACGCTTATCGTTGAATTCGTCTAATAACATTCTTTTGGTGTATTTTCTTTTTTATTTAAAAATGCTTGCAATAAAAAAAATGACCGCAATGGTGTTCTAAAAATTTCATGCGGGGATTGCAATTCATTTTTTCATTGTTCTTGCGTAAATTTAAATTCAGACGATACTGAATACATGACCTCACAAGGCATGCCGTTTCGATGCAATAAATGCAGTGTTCTCCGTCGCGCTTCATTGCAATTACAAAGTGTTCCACCTCTTCTTCATCAGTGGCAGAAATAAAAACAACAAAAACGGCCAAAGTTAATCAACCTGTCAAAGCAACAACAAAAACAACAGTAGCTACAAATGATGGAAAAGCACAAGCCGACGATCACCTACGGCCATTAATTTGCGCCAAGTCAGCTGTCCACGAACAACACCTATAACAGGCGGATAGGTCAATTACCCTCGAAACGCTATACAACGAGATACTTGATACTCTCTTAGCACTATTCAGCTACTAGAAAAAGAAACCAAAATGCTTGATGCGAGAGTGACATCTCTTGAAACAAAACTGAATTGGAGGGAACAAAACAATTTGGAAAAGGAGAATATCGTTGAAATTGCTGGCATACCTGGTGTTCAATATCGAAAATGCAGTTGGATGTGCAAAAATTCTACTTGATGACGTTTTAAAAGTGGATGTGTCCGCCGAAGATGTCAAACAATGTTTTGTAAAACGCACCAAATAAGCAACAATCATCTCTTTTCAACAATATAAACGATATAAACGATGATATATTCCGTTGTAGTACTATAAATGATTCCTTTTTTGTTGTTCACCAGAATATTCGTAGTATGCGACAAAATTTTGATGTGCTGGTCTGTAACCTTGAAGTTCTTGTTACTTTACCGGATCTTATTTTTGTTACAGAGATCTGGATATATACTTCCGAAAAAGATGAGTACTCAATTCCGGGCTATAATTTTTTTCCATATCCAAATGACAACTATTCTGCTGGCGGAGTAGGAGTTTTTGTGCGTGACTTCATGTCATGTTAGGTGATTTTAATATCAATATTTTAAATTCAAATTCTATATCTGATTCTTACTTAAATACTATTGCTGAACATGGCTTCTTTTCGTCTATATATACGCCTACTAGGCCTACCGCAGCTACATGCCTTGATCATGTTTTTGGCAGGTTTTCGAAAAGCACCTTTCAGAATTGTGTAGGCATAAACTTTGATCTAGGCATTACGGATCACTGTATGACAGGCCTTTTGTTTTGTAATGCAAAAAATGAATAACAAAATTGATTTGTAAATATGCCAAAAATTTGCAAAATAGAGTATGGCCAATTAAATAGTGCACTTTCGCAAGAAGATTGGTCCGCTGTATACTTAGAAGAAAATATAGAAATAGCTTTTGACTCATTCCTAACCGTTTTAAAATATTATATCGAACAATACTCTCACACCTATATTAAAAAGAATTCAACTTTTAGGTTAAAACCTTGGATCAGTGCACTTATTAAAAAAATTTGTCTAAAAAATAATTTAGCAAACAAATGTTGTACACATCCGCTTAATCTTAGTTTAAGAAGACGTCTTGAAAAAATATGTTTGAGACTAAATAAAGAAATAAAGTTGTGCCGCACCAATTATTACAAGGCTCAAATTCTAAGTTCCTTGAGAAACCCTAAGAAAGATTGGAGGGTCATTAATAACATTATCAATAGAAATACCAATAACTCATCTTCTTCATGATGAAGGGTATGTTATAGATGACCCATCTTTAGTTGCAAACATATTTAAAAAATTTTTTACTTCGATTTGTCAACCTTGTTCCTTAAGTGCATATGAGAATATCTATAACCACTGTTCGAACATTTATCTTGTAAACAATCATAGTTCCAGCCCCAGTTTTTACTTTGAAGATATAAATGGACATGAACATTACGTTCTTATAAATTCATTGAAAAATAAATCCTCATATATCCTCATATCCCCCCATATATTTAATCTTAGCGTTAAAACTGGAAACTTTATTAGCTCACTTAAATTTGCTATTGTGTTGCCCTTATTCAAAAAGGGCAGTCAAAATGACAAAAATAACTATAGACCAATTTTATTGTTTTCTTCTTTTTCTAAAATTTTTGAAAAAGCTATTAAAAAAAGGTTGTTAAATTTTCTCAACAAAATTAATTTTTTTAAACAGCAGCATGGCTTCAGAAAGGGACTTTCGATAGAAGATGCTCTTTTACTTTTTTCTTCCTTTATTAACAAAGGTTTGGATGAAAATAAATATTGCGCTGGTCTTTTTTCGATATTACTTAAGCGTTCGATATGGTAAACCACACCATTCTTTTGGAAAAATTGCATACTGCAGGCTTTCGTAGTTTTATGTCTAGCTGGCTGACTTCCTATCTCAAAAATAGAACAAAATAGAACACGAAAAAAGTGAATCTAGGAGTTCCTCAAGGATCAGTCCTTGGCCCCCTACTATTTACATTAACTCCATGTTTTCCCTACCATCCAAAGGAAAAATCAAGGCTTTTGCAGATGATCTAGGTATTGCTTATACTTCATCTAACCTTTTGGATATAGTTGCTGACATAAACAATGACATCAACTTACTTAGAAATTGGTTCTACTTACACAAATTAGTTGTTAGTAACAAAACTAAATTAATGTTTTTTAACTTAAACTCAATGAAGTATCCAATGTAAGTGTATTCTTTAACTCCTTTGATTGTCCCCGTTTTTGTCTTAAATCAATACAGAGTTTACTTTTAATAACGACTTAAAATGTTGTGCAGGCTGTTTCAAAATTGAAATAGTAAAGGAATTTAAATACCTAGGGGTTTTCTTCCATCATAATATGAGCTAGATGCGGCACACGTTTTTTTTTAAAGGAAAAGCTTAGAGCCTTTTTTCGCTTATTTTTACCACCTAAAAAAGTTCTTGGGTACTAAAACATTAAAGACTGTTTACTTTGCCCTTTTTCACTCTAGATTAGAATATGGAATTAGCTCCTGGGGAGGCACACATTTGTCTAAGCTACAACCACTTATTATATTACAAAAGTGTGCCATAAGGAAAATATGTGGTAAAAATCGTGTAACGAATTCCATGCCATTGTTCAGAAGGTTGAAAATTCTTCCGGTTAGACATACATATTATTTTAAAGTTTCAAAAGTTTTTTTATGAAAAGTGGATACTTACAGAGTCCAATATCCGATTCACTTAATTTGCGCAGTAACAGCAGTTCGTTAATTAAAATCCCTTCTTTCCGTACAACTCATTACAGAAACTTCTACTCAGTTGTTTCCTACAAACTTTATAACAGCCTTTCGGTAAATATTAGACTCATAAGAACCCAGGCGAACTTTTTAAAAAAACTAAATACTTGGCTTCTTGGATATGGTCATAAACAAATTTAAGTTCTCTTGCCCTATTGTGTTTAAAATTTTCTTTTGCAAAAATTTTTTTAATGTACTTTTTCATATTTTTTACTATCTAATGAATGAAATAAAATAATTGTTTACCCCACATAAAAAGTTAGAAATTTTGAAGTGACATTAACACTATTTTCAATAATTATTAATATAAATGTCACTAACTATTCTTAGCTAAAATAGTATGTTTAGTTTATACGAGTACTTGAATTTAAAACTTATGTATGTCAGTCTAAGAATAATGAATTCATAAAAAAAAAAAAAAATACAATGTACATGTGTTCCTAACTGGCGCACAAAATTGCTCTCCGTAAGTCAGTTAACTAGAAACGGTAAAATAGTGCGATTTAAAAAAAGGGATGTGATATTTACAATGAAACGAATGAACTTTTTGCAACCGCGAAATTAGTTAATAACATGTACCATTTAAACTGGATGCAGTTGCACTAAAAACACGAGTGGATACTCACTTATGGCCGCATAAGTCGAATGCCGCATATATGCAATGAAAATTTAAACAAGTTGAGATTTGCAGTAAACGGTGTTGATGTTTATGAGAACTTGGACAAAAAGTGTATTGTGTGTATCAAGGGCAAACAATCGCACGAGTCGTTTAAATCAATCGGTACTCGTGCGAAACTTAATCCACTATGATGTTTGTGGGCCAATGCATGTTATGCTACAGGTATTTTGTGACATTGGTAGACGATTAAAGTCGAAATTATATCGGAAAGTCGGAGGTTTTTTTTAAAGTTCTACCAACCGATAATGGAACTGAATATTGTAATGATAAATTTATAAGCTTTTTGACAGGTTGTGGCATCCAACATCAAAAAACCGCCCCTTATACACCGCGACAGAATGGGATTGCTAAAAGGATAAATCGTAATATACTTGAACGTGTGAGGTGCATGCTGTTTGATGCAAAAATAAGTGTACGTTTCTGGGCTGAAGCGCCATCGACTGCAGCGTATTTACTCAACCGGATCGTATGTACAGCTGATAAGTAAATGACTCCGGAAGAGCTTTGGTCAAAAGTGAAGCCAGATTTGATCATACTGCGAGTGTTCGGATGTAAGGCAACGGTGCACGTCCCATAGGAGAAACGTCAATAACTTTATCCGAAATCTATCGAGTGCATATTGATTGGATACAGTAGTGGGTCTAAGGCTTAGCGTCTCTACCGTAACGTAAAGCGAAAGATCATAATGAGCCGAGATGTCGTCTTCTTCGATAACGTACATGATGGACTACCTTCTTAAGAGAACTAGATGCCTCTCTAAAGGCAATGCCCTCAAAAGAAAGGTACGTATTACCAAGAAACATTTTCTCCCGTCGCCAGGTCTGAAGTTGATCTGAAGCAGATCAGTGCATTTATTACAACACTGAGAAGAACAAGATGACATTCGGCGTTGTGTACGTAGATGACGTGAATCCCAAGAAGTTATTTTGAAAGATGTGTACATAGATTGGATAAGGGTATAACAATAAGTAAAATGATAACTTGTGAGAAAAAATCTAATTGTATCCCAATTTAGACAACATAGGGAAGCAAAATTGTAATTTCTTTGTGATCAAAACTGAGAAGCCATGTTTTAACTTTTTTGAAGAAGACTGGCAAAGATCTCATGATACGAATATTCAAAGGAAGCATTTTAAAATATTAACACAATTTACGGGATACCACGGAGTAACAGTTTTTGAATACCGTCGTTTGGAATGTAGGTAAGACGACAATACTAATTTAATTCCTACCTACAATAAATTACGAAGATTTAGTATTGAACTTTGCATATAGCCACCTCTTATAAAACATATTTTCAATTCTTTAAAATAATACAAATGTTTAAGTGGAAAATTTTCAATGTTCTGAAGAAAACCATGGAATTGTTGGTCAAAGGAAATACCTAAATATTAAAAGTGATCTATTACTTTGGAGCTCAGGCTGGTAGGGATTTCCGAGATGGTGGCGGATGAACCATTTATGAACCAACGGCACATCCCTGACCGAGTTGCTGGATTTGCTTTAACTGATTCTTAGTCCTAGGGATATCTACAATAGAACTGGTCTTCTAGGTTGAAAGTTGTGCTCCGGGAAAAAAAAAAACGAAAATTAATAAACAACAACACTCGCAGATGTACTGCAAATAACTCTTGAAAACGAATCAAGGACAACGAACTTGGAATGTTAGATCTCTTAATAGGCCATGTGCCTGATTTACTGAAAGGCAAATATAACCGGTGCGATGGCATGGATGTACCGGACAAAAAGAGAATGAAAACTACGACATCTACCACGGCGACTGTTATCGACGCCAAAAGCAACGCCTACTTGGGCGCGGATTTTTTGTTGAAGGTCTATTTAGGCAATAAGTCTTGGGTTTGCGGCATGTGAACAAGGGTCTCGGAACAATTCGTATCAAGGCTAGATTTCCCAACACTAGCCTTCTCCACAGAATACACCAAAGTAAGCTTGTCTTCGTCGAATTAATGCTAAACTAGGAAGGGTGGGCATCTTTGGTAATACTGTCGAAAGGTATAGTCTGCACGACACCACCTTCGAGAATAGATTAAGACTAATCGACTCAGCGGCAGGGCAAAACATTGTCGTAGCTAGCACGCGGTTCCCACATATCGATATTCATAAGGGGACTTGGAGAGCTCCTGATCAATAAACCGTTAAATATTGGGTATATAACTTGATTCGTGCGGTTTTTTTTTTTCAAAATTTGAACGTTTATTTAAGAAAAACGGTAAGCGTTGTCCATTGATGGTTTCACCCGGTTTTAGCAGCTCATAATACAGCACACCCATCTGATCCCACCAAATACAGAGCATTACTTTCGCGCCATGGATATTCGGCTTTGCCGTTGATTTGGCTCGTTGGCCGGGTTTCACATATGATTTTTTGCGCTTGGGGTTGTCGTAATGGATCCATTTTTCATCACCAGTAACAACCCGATCCAATGACATCCTTTTGTGGCGTTCCAGCAACATTTCGGACATGCAAAACCGCCTTTCGACGTCTCTCGGCTTGAGTTCATGTGGAACCCAATTTCCTTGCTTGAGAATATATCAAGCTGCTTTTAAACGTTGAAATCGCTGCTTGAGTGACACCCAAAGATTCTGCGAGCTCTTCTTGTGTTTGGCAACAATCTTCATAGAGTAATGCTTCCAGTTCTTCATCTTCAAACTTTTTTGGCTACCCAGGACGTTCATCGTCTTCCAAGCCAAAATCACTTTTATTTCGTGCAAACCACTTTTGGCACGTTCGCTCAGCTAGCGCATGTTCACCATAAACTTCCCCCAAAATACGATGACTTTCGGCAGCAGTTTTCTTCATATTAAAGTAATGAAGAAGAACTCCCCTCAAAAACACTTTTTCTGGCAGAAAGTTCGACATATTTGAGTAAAAAAAAATTATTGTTGTTTACGCTTCAAATGAATGACATATACTGAAATGACGTACAATGACAGTAGCTTTGCAACGCATGTTCCAATGGAATAATACAAGTTACGCCATCTCTAAGCAAACCGCACGAATTAAGTTATAGACCCAATAGATTGACCATATTGCGATCGACGCAAGACATTCCTCCCGTATTATGGAAGTTCGAACGTTCCGGGGGGCCAACTTCGACTCGGACCATTAACTTGTTGCAGCCAAAGCATGGCTGTGGATATCCCGAACATGGAAAAGACAAACTACGAATAATTGTGAGAAAATTTGACGTCGGACAGCTACTATCGCAAGAGATCGCCGAATTGCTTTCCAATCTTTCAATAGGTTCACCGCCGATAGGATCAAGTATGGTAGACCAGTGGGAATAAATACAAGCGGCGCCGGCCGGAAAAAGAAGGAGCATGAGAGGCGTACGGTCGAGAAAATTGAGAGATGTTACCACCAGGAAAGAGATTCAAAAGTTTTAGCCAAAATGTGAAAAAAAAACATGCCACAGATACAAACCCTGAACTCTAGGGACGAACAAGGGAATATCGTAGTATTTATAATGCTTAAATAATATTGTTTATTTATCGTTTGACCCACTGCAAAAAAAACATCAACAACGAATATCGAAAAACAGTCAGTAAAACCTTGACTTTTGAGTTCGTTTTCGATGCGTTTTGGCTTATGTTTGCATGTCATATTCGTAAGTCCAAGACTCGCCACCTGTAACGATGCATGAATGTGCGTTCCAAATTGACTCGTTCTAACAAGTTCAGCAATTCCATTTGAAGAAAATTCAGTTCTTTTGGAACAAACCGTGCTGCAACCCGTCTCATGCACAAAACATAAACATAAACGAACTGATTTGCGAGAAATGGATAGTTCAAGTGAAAGCTTTGTCATTTTCTTCACTAAGTCTATGTTTTCTTCACAAACTGCCATTGCAGGCTGTCTCGGATGAAGCAAGTTTTCAACAACTTCATCGCCAACTTTGACCGCTATGTACCACTTAAATGCCATACACAATTTTCAACACATCTGAAAAAGAAATTTTCTCTATCCGAACGTTTAATTAGTATATTCTATATTTTTAAAATCAAATAGCGATCAGCCAATGTTCAAATACAGCGCACTACCAAAATTCAGTTGGAAGAGATTCGGTTTGGAAGACCAGTCAGACTGAAATAATTTGACAAGAGCCTCGGATACAGGCTGATATTTTGTTGACGGTCTTTGGCTATCGATTACGGACAACAATATGATTCTGGAATATTAGGAACTTCTTCGACTCACGTAACGAAGGATGCCAGAATACTTCAACTTGAGCGAGAGCTCTCACGATATAATATGGACATCTTGGACCCGAGCGAAATAAGATGGTTGGATACTGATGAATACCAGTGAAAAATACCCACAAAAGGCAACGTCTTGCTCTACTCTCCCGCGTAGCAAGAAGCAGCCTCATATCCTGGAAACTGTACAGTGACCGGATTGTGGCGGTAGGGTAAGAAAAATTACTGTCATCCAGTGCAATAGTTGGACGAAAACCTCGACTGAAGATAAAAAGAACAATTTTTACAGTCAACTTGGTGTCACCCACACGCCTAACGGGGTTTGTAATCGTAACAGGAAATTTTAACGTCTAGGTAGGTAGACAACACAGAATGGAAGTTTCTTGGCCTCGGTGATCGCAATGATAATGGGGAACGGTTTGTAAATATCTGCAATACCAACCGGCTATAAGTTGTTCGAGCTACTAGATTAGTTGGGTCGCATCAGGCGGGCAGCGAACTTCAAATGAAATCGACCATTTTGCGATAAGTCGATGTTTCGGAAATTGCGTCGAAAGGTCACGCGCAGTGTAAACATTCCTTAAGTGCACGCTAATTAGAAAATAAAAATAATGTTAGTCACTATACGCCTTCGTACTGTATCCGTCAACAGCAACCACTCAAACTTGCAGCGATTTCCCAGATACAATACTGACAGACTTCAGGATCCCCTGGTGCGCCTTGAGGGACCGTTTTGCCACAAAAGCACAAAAAGTCTGCAGCTCAACACTCAACATGGATGCTCATTGGTATGCTGTTAAAACTGTTTTTATTCTGAGACACCCATAGAAGTTAACGCACCCTACTCTTTCAATTCACAATTCATAAATGCAATGAGTTCACTTAACTTACAGCATTCATTCAGTCCATAAATTCAGACTCATCACAACTCACTAACTCATAGGGTATGTGTGAATGCTGTAATGGAAAACGGTACAAATTAAATATACAATAAGAGTGGAAAGTGCATTCGAACTACTCCAGTTATTGCGCAGACGACTTTGGGAAACATCCCTAATGCACAAGCATTCACAGTTCTCATTACTTGTTACGTTCAACCCTTGTGAATAGTGTGAGTTAGCCCAATCATGAGACGAATGACTATGAATTTCGACGATCGACAACACAACTTTTACATCCGCACTCATTCAGACTCATTCACGGGTCTCATTGTAAAATTAGTAATGAGAAGTATCCACGCATAAGGTTGTGTGTTCATGCGAATGCATCCATGCAGATGTCGGTTGACACACACCTCGAGACAGATTGTTGAGCGTATCGCACTGCGTCATCAGCAGTAGAGAAACCCGGGTTAGAATTCAAAATTAGCTATTTTATAATTCTCCTTGATCAGATATGTATATGATATCCAACACCATTGTTGGTTTTTGTAAAGCATAAAAGTCGAGAATTGACTTACCCGAATCATAAGTTTGATGTCAGCAGGCTGATGTCTCCTCACCATCTAACGTGCATGCGACATTTTCTAATTTATGGGCTAAATGCATTTTTTTGCAATTTACGTCAACCTCCAGCGTATGCATTATCTAGTTTAAATAGAAGACAAACATTTATTCTGTTAATAAAAGGCTTAATTTGTTTATCAAAGAATGGACTTACTTGATCCCTGTACTTTGTGACATATATATAGAGTTCTTTTAATGCTGCTATCGTATCAAATTCTTCACTTTGTTGTACTGACAGCTGTTGCATGGCGGTGTTCATTTCTTGGTCACTTATTTGTGGCAATCTGGCAACTTCTCTGTAAAATTGCTTAACCATTTTACGGTATTGTGGAATGTCCTATTAATTGAAATAAACCCTTAGAAAGTGAATGGTAAACAAAGAAATATCGAACAAACCTTTGCAAATAGAAGCTTATTCGAGGGTGAATCTTTTCCCAGACGATGCTCTGTGGTTGAGCACGCATCGATAAATGTATGCGCAATCACACTAAGGCAGGAATCGACTGTTGTCGTTTTATTTACATCAAATATAAAATCGGGATTTTTTATAAAATTCACCCAAAATCTCAATGGCAGACTATTTGATTTCCACGCATGGACGATTTCTTGATCACTGATGTCATGGCGTCGTGCAGCTTCGTCTAATAAATCAAAGAGCCATTTAACCGCCGGCGGTAGTTCTTCATTGACCGTAAGTATTGTAGCAAAGAAATCATCGACAAATTTTTGTATTGTACCCTTGGTAGCTAACAAACGTGTTAGATAAACTTCAGGAATTGTTTTATGAGCACGTTCATTGATTCCTGGACCACCGCTGCTACTTCCGCCCCCACCTGAGATAGCTGAATTCTTCATATTCATATAATGATCTGGAACAACTGGTTTGACCAAGTGATAAACACGTGGTTGATGAAGACCCGATTCCAAATCACTATTGATGATTATATGTGACTGGGAATTGTTAATGTAATAGACTGTAATAGAAAAGCAACGTGAACAATAAGCAATATCATAAAATAAATAGTTTATCTTACAATTATGATAAGGCGGTTGCTGTTTGCTATAATTTAAATTGTAGCTGTCATTTTGACGAGCTATAAGGGACATCACTGCTGACTCTTTAACTCCGTAATGGGCCAGCGTATTCAGTCGTTTCCAACCGACATCTGTCTTCGTCGTAAGATCTTCATCTTGCAGTGTTAAGTGCCCACCACGACCGTGGCGCCATTCTAAATCCACTTCATGCACAGATGGACGCATAGAAAATGGTGTATTCTTAAAAAGTGCATCTAAAATCTTTGATTTCACTTGTGAAATCGTATCCCAATCAAGTACTTTACATTGGACTTTTTCATCAAGATCATCTTGAAGAATGTGTAACATTACAACCGAATGATCTATCTGCTCATGCAGTAAATGTTCCTCTGATAAAGAGTAACGTGCTGCATGGGTAACTGCATCAACTAAACCTTTTTCAATTTGATGTTTGATTGCTTTAAATAGAAGGAATAGGCTCGAGCCAGCATATTCCTTCAAATAATCGTACATACATATTGCCATATAATTTGTGAGCATTTTCTCTACAACACTCTCCGTACGTCGGAGCATCAATTGCGGATGTTTGCTCATCACAGATTTATCAATAAGGCGCAGCAAAAGGCATTTCAAAATCTCCGTTGCATACTCCATTTTATTCATTAGCACAATCATCAGTAACGACGCTACGTTTACTCTGAAAAAAAAAAAAAATTCAAATTGATTTCATTTGAAGAAGTGTATGACTTGTATAACTTACTTATCACGAATGTTGAATGATTTCTGTGCTTCTAATGTTTCAATGAATGCCAACACGAAGTATTTATTGCTGATTAATTGTTCAAATTGTAACATTGCTGTATCATAATTTGTATGTGGTGTATTCATCCGTAGCTATAAAAAAAAAATCAAGACAAAAAAGAAACACTGAATTTGAAATGGAATAGAGAAATATTTTTTTTAAACAAACCTTTGGTGAATTTAACACAGGATGATCTGACACTCCAGGGAAAAAAACTTTCATGATATAATTGACATGGTCCAAGGTCGGTATACCTGAGCTTTCTAAATCTGCAGTTAGATCAGTCATATCGGTTTGGAGCTCAGCAAATGCCTGTTTACATTCCAAGCGAACATTGCTCTCTAAAGTTATCATTTGAATTTGAATTCGTTTATATTCACGTTCGGCTTGTGTGCTCTTTCGTCGGTAAATTATTATAACAACGAAGAAAACAACAACAAGAATTATTGCAACAGCTATTCCGAACATTGCGTGTGAAAAGGAATAGGGTTTAAGTAAATCATATTTTAAATAACCGATTGGGAAGCGCAAGTTTCGGCCAACTTTCACCACAACTAATGGGAGATCAGTATTGGTTTCAATGCCATTCTCATCCGTTGCTGCGGGTTGTTGTTCCGGTGGAATACAAACAAGTTGGGTCATTGCCAAACTAGTGATATTGCATTGGGCTGTACCAATGGTCACATTTACATCATACTCATCTGATGCAATATTAAGCAATTCACCTTCGATTACAAGTGTATCACCTTTATACTCTTTTTTACCACCGGGAAATGAAAAATAATTGGGATCACCTACGTACACCATTGTGCTGCGAATGTTTTGGAAGTACTTGCTAAGATCACGAACTCTTTGCACATTGTCCATGATAAATCCAATTTGCAAACTCAGTTGAGTTTCATGATTTTTTAAAGCTGCCATATCACTTGCACTACTGCTTCCATAACTGCTCGTCGTAAAATATAAATTATCTTGAAGACTGCGACGTTGCCTGTGATTTTCGTAACTATTATATGATTGGCCTTGATGCAAAGGACGTCCTTGCATCTTCTGTAAGGACATCTTGTAGACATTGAATTTTCCACTTATCGATGGCGAGGGGCATTCCATTTGATTGGGATTAATTACATTGCAAACTGTTTTGTTAACTCGTCCACCATCCAAAAATACCTCGAGCTCTGGGCGTTGGATTGAATGAAGATTAGTTCCGTGTACGGTAAGCATTCGACCACCACTTGCAAAACTTCTTAACGGTTTGATTTGCATGATACCCGGATCTTGGGTATAATTATAAATGGAACAGTGACCGTTGGGTCTATAGGCAAAGTTACCTCTTTGATCATATGAACCACATCTTTCAAAAGTGCGATTAGCTCCGTCCACTATCAATTTTAATCGTCGTATTGGCTCCGGTTGTGTGGCTTCCGAAGTTATACATGTAAGGCGGTTACTCAATGCTTGGGTAACATTTATATGGCACTCGTATTCATCAAGAAATGCTCGAATGTGTGAGCCAATATTAAGATATCTTCCAATTAGCGTAATGTGTGTACCACCACTGCGTGGACCCATAGTTGGATGTAAACCTTCCAATTGAATATCCTTAAATTGAAATTGAACATTTGACTCAGCATATCCAGCATCGTTGGCTATTTTAACTGGAGCTATAAGTTCATGACCGACTGCGCCAGTGCGACACTCTATTTTCACCGATATTTCATAATTAACAAGTTCACATGGCACATTTCCTATGCTGACTTTCCCCCGCACATCTTCCTCTCTAATTCCAAGATTGCTTCCTTCAATTGTCACTAAAGTTCCGCCTTCTATAGGCCCGCTCATAGGCCTAATTATATCGATTCGAGGTCTTGGACATTCATTGGTTCGTTCTATATTACATGTCTCATTATAAACACAAGAATCACCACACCATGCACATTGGTACTTCTCATCCCGGGTTACACATAAACTGCAATCGGCATGCTCGCGATGAGATCCCAAGATATCACACTTGTAAAGAATCACCGTAGCAGTGTCGATGTAGTGCTGTCGGTTCCACGTAATATCAACCTTAGCTTCATATTCATGGGCGTTGGTCTCATAAAAGTACTATATATAATTTAAATGTTAATAAGATGACTTTTTTAAAAAGTAACATTTCAACTTACCGGTGTTTTTTCACAGACCACTATTTTATTTGACTCGATTCTCGCCGGCAAAAGCATATGAGCCTCCTCAATGTGAACTGTACAGAGAAAACCCGAATGAGCACTTTTCGGTTTTGGTAGATTTTCAATTTCCAAACGAATCTCTTTAGGTACACGAACTGGCAGTAGTGTAGGACTTCTTTGACGTTTAAGATGTGGACAAACCTATATAAAAACCTTCTTAAATTTTTGCTCCAAATAGACCTACAAAATAAAATTTATACCTCAACAGTGCTGATAACGTTTTCCATATTTCGACATTGCTCCATTCTATGTACACATTTATTATCAAATATACACCAGTTACAACCCCATTGACTCTTGACACATTTCTGGCATGTATTATGTTTTGAGCAATCGAAAAATGCAAATGAACGAGACACAAAGTCCTTGTTCGTTTCAGAACTTCTGACCGACAGAGGAACTAGCACATGATCTTCATTTGGTTCTATGATAGGTCTTTCTTTAATTGGTGGTGTCATACATGCTAAACCATTTTCTAGAACTTCGGCATCAATTGGTGTTGAATTCCCAAACACACAACGATACTTTGCATTCAATGGTTCTGGTAATGTTCTAATAATTAATTGAACATGACTTAGTTCTGTCACTGGGATTTTGTCGGGTACAATTGATTCAAAATCAATACATTGCTGGCCACTTCCTAGTGATAACCAACGGGCTGCACTGGTATCTTTTTGGCAAGCACTTCGGACGGTACAACGTTTTTCCAGCGAACACCATCCACAGAAGGGATCACGCGACTCAAGGCAAGATGAGCAATTCGTATAAATAGAGCAGTGTTCCACTCGGAGCTTTGAGATCTTTAAAAATATTTATAAAAAAAAAATCCTATAAATGTACAATTTTTTCCCGCTGGAATAGCGACAATATACAAACCTTTTTCTTTGAGAGTACATACAGGAAATCCTTTTTAGGTGACATCATTGTGTCCTGCAAAATTCGATTTCCCGGATCAACCATAACCTCTTCATATTCACCTGGTTGTTGGCCGGAGATCAGAACCTTTTTAATTGAACCAGTTTCTGTGCCAAGAAATGCCAGTGAATGAGGACCTGTTGTCGCAGCAGTTACCGATGTTATCGAAACATTATCAAAGTTGAACAAGGCATGGGCAGTAATTGGTGACACTCCACTGATTTTCAAGCCAACCGTACAAAAGCTGTAGATATTGCCTAGAGACTAAATGCAAAAATATTATACTTTACATATATTTAACGGGTCTATGGCAATGAAAATGTAGAAACTATTTTTTAACCTCAATCGTTACATCGTTACAGTTTTGGTTTCTGAATCTTCTAATCTTAAGATGATGAGTGTTTTTAAGAAGCACTTCTAGAGTGAAGGTTTCAAACGTCCTATATCTTTAAGCAAAACGGCTATACAGCTTTATAATAATATAGCATAATAGAATTGAAACAGGTAAAGCAATAAACTGAAACTTTGATCCGTTTCCGGATTAAGCATAGCTGGTTTTACCATTTTCAACGATGAACATGTGATAAAGGTTTTACTTCCATCCGACGTTCAAAGAAGGGACCGAAAGAAAAATTATTGGATCACATCATTAATTTTGGGACTTACTAAAGAGATGAAGAGTGATCTTGTAGAATGGTTCTACCCCAGCAACCGCGCATTGACAATGCAGATATGTTGGAGGAATATGTTGCATTAGATTCAATTAAACGGATTACATATTTAGACGATTAACAAAAGAAGAAGAAAGTACCACCACAACTGTGCACTTTTTCAAATCAAACGTCAAAAAGTTCCAAAAGCAATTGAGGAATGACATCTTGAAAAGGGCAACAATACTATCTTTTTATCTACCTCTTACCGGACAAATACCATACAAAAATAAATTAATAGACACATATATATATATATATATATATATATATATATTTATATAAATAACAATTTAACTTACCCCAGCTGAGGGACATCGTCCATCGTTGATAGGGCCTGATATATAACCTAAATTACGATCCTTGATCGTACCGTTGAAACACATATGAATATTTTCAATAAATACTTCTTCGATTTCCTTTAAACTGTATATGCACATCGCCGATTTCGGTTCAGGTTGATTTGTGATCTCTTTCGATGGCGAAAACACCGTGACCAACACATGATCATCTCGTTTTATACCCAATTGCTGAGCCAACTTTTGACCAGCTCGAGTTATTTTCGCATCTCTCAGGATGTTGTAGTCAATATTTTCATGTGTCGCTTGACATTGTATTGTTATTTCTGTATAGCTATCATAGTTTGAGTCAGTTATACAAATTCTTGCTAATCGTGTCACATAGCCCGCTTCCTCGGCCAAATGTGATTTCTTTTGGACGAGAGCAAAATAAGCATATTCTGATGAATTAAATCCATACACGTAGTCAACAAGAAAGTGATCTCGATATTTAACATCGATGTTTATTATAGATTGCTGAATGGAATATTCAGCGTAATTGAGGTCATCTAGTTTACGAGAACTTATTGCTGGAACATCGTGTCTGTAATCACCAACATTTGTAAATGTAGTACCTACATAAAGAATGTCTTCTTTTTTCCACGATTGATACTGTGACGGACCAATAAATGCATACGTCGATGAGCTTTCATCATTGGCCGCCAGAGGAATTGCTATAAACTGTGGCGATTGTGGAAATTTCGACAAATTGTAGATCTCACAAGCTCCCTGTCTCGTACTACCGCATGCTATCAATATATCATCAACATAATTAACAATCAGTATCTTATTGTGATTATTCATTTGTTGAGTTTCTACTTCTTCTGGACATCCACCAGCGTGACATTGTGGACTATCGTGCTTGGGTCCAGTCACAGCCTGCGTAAGCACTCTTAAATTTTCATTAAGCTGCAGTATCTTATTGGTAGCACCAGCATAAAATACATTTCTCTTCTTATCATAAGATAAATGTGTAAAATAATTAGTGTACAATAGCGAAGACGTTGTTGTTGTACCATTTGCCAATGTTGCTACTGTCGATGTTGGAGAATTTGCCCCTATGGCTGACAAAGGCGATGATGGTAGGCAAAACTGGGCGACAATGTCACTTTGAACATGTGTATCATTTATACAGAATGGAGAATCACTTGTTTTACTACGACTACTTAAGCTACTACTACTACTGATACTACTACTGCTGATGGTAGACTTTTGCGCGCTTCTTATACTGACTGGCGATGTGATCAGTAAAACACATGCAATCACATGAAATTGCAAGAGTTTTCTAAGGACGGTTCTTGACATGTTTCTTTTGTTTTATTTTGTTCTGTTGACGCTAACTCTCAGTGATATTTCGACTCCGAGGCAATAAAACAAATTTTTATAGTCTAGTTGACCACCTGTTGTCGACTAAATTGGCCATTTGTCTTTTTTATCCCTTCGTTAAAGTTGTATCTTGTAGTACAAGAGATCCCGATATAAGAGTGTTGATGTGTATTAAGAAAATGATTGCAGTGAGTAGCCTTTAGTGCTGGAAAAAAAATAAATCGAACTTTAATTAATAGCACAATGGAGCACTATATATATTGATTTAGTAAGTCTTGAGTTGGAAAAGGCAAATGTAGGAATGTGGAATATGATAAATTTGGTAATACAAAGGCTAAACATACAAATTGAAAATAAGCAGACTGTTTTCGTCGAGAGTAGCGGATGGCGCGGAACCACATCGTTACCCAGTGAAATGACAGCCAAGAAAAAAAGAAAACCAAAGCCAACTCCCAACATAGTCAAGTGTCTCCATCTTTGTCGACTTCAATTCGAAAAGAAGTAAGGTCTACATCAGCCCCGTAAGAAGAAGATCTTCCATATGTGTCTGACGGAGACGCAGATCACTTCATGAGGGATAACAATAGCATTGCCTAGCTGGCAATCTCCCAATCAGAGGACGATGGCGTTTACGTTGAATCCATAATAGTACGATACGAAAACCACAGGGTGCCTGAAATTAGGGCGAATTAAATAATGAAGATGGGAAAGGAACAACAGCGGGAAACCCAGTATTCCAAGCAATAACAACCACAAAAGTTGCAAAGGCAATAAAAGCTTAATAAATCATAGCAACTTAATAAAAATAGCAAAAACAAGCACAAAATTATCGTTAGTAGCACCTAGTAGTTTGAAATCAAAAAAAAATTTTGGAACCTCCTAGTACTATCGAACATATTGCACTTGAATTTATGAAAGCACTCACTCGAAGGTAAAAAAAACACCTATATAAAGAGTGTCCCAAAATTCACGCAATATTTAAATGTTGCACCATTTGTGAGGTAAAGCGTTTCCAACGTTCGCCTTACCCACCGTCTAACAGGAATTTGTCAAACGAAAACATGCACTTTACAATACGAGTACATCGGAAACTTGAAAGCGAAGGACCAGGTCAAAACGTAGTTTTCACTTTCGCACCGTGACTTTGATAAGATTTATTAATATTATAACACCTGGAGGTTGACGGCCAACCTTTAGAAGTCAGAAAGCATTCCCTTTAAGGCGCCTTTGTTAGAAGTCTCCACAGATATCAGTTGTATTTTTGTTTGTTGATTGTAGAGGGCTCTATCACATTCCTCAAAAAGTTGCAGATATGAGATTCAAGTAAATCAACTACAACAGAGACGTACATGGTAGTGCCGCCCTGCTGCAGTTCAAAAGTGCTATTAGGAGTCGTGATTTGTAGGATGTTGCTCGGCACAAATTTTGATGACTTTGTGCAGTAGAAAAAGTTTCTTCGTCGTTTTCTTCAATTTAAGGGGAACTATTGGCTTTAGTTGTTCACAAAAATGCAAAGGTCAGCTCTACAAAAGTATGAAACAAAATGTGATGCCGATAGTGAAACTATTTAATCAAAGATATAGTAGGGACAAAAAGCAAAAGTAAGAATAGCCGCCAACATTTATTGAAGGGAAGGGAAGCAGGGAAATTACGAAACCTGGAGCAGGTGGATAGAATCAAACGTAAAATTCCCGCGTAGTTACTTACATATATTCTGTTGTCAGGCAAAAGCACAGAAGGCAAGGGAAAGCGCAATAATAACCAAGTAGTCGCAATGAAAAGATTGAAATACAATATATGGGTAGGTTTTATGGGTCGGCAAAGGACGCGATGCAAAACTTACGAGTAATGATGGAGAAATATTGTGACGCGGCGAAGGATCCACACCTCGTCGTTTCATTGATCTTGAAAAAGCATCCGAAAGAAAGGAGTTTCCGGAGATCAAATATACACAGCGCTTAGAAGTCAAAAAATACAGGAGACTAAGATATAAATGTTAAATAATATGAGCGACGAATTTGAGGTTAAATTTGGTGTACAACAAAAAGAACTGCTCAAGGCCCGTGTACAATTTTCTACTTTATTCTCTAAATAAACATATATCACAGTTACAATTTCCGATACACATATTACTAAAAGCAACCACAAATCCAATCAACTCTTTCACAATAAACCAACTGAAGTTAGATTAACGAAAAACTAATGCAAATGCATGGTTGTGCAAAAAATGCAACATAAAATGGATCGAATGGAAACATAATAACATACAATGCATAAAACTGTATCAAGTTGCATCGCAAAATACTTTATTTAAATTGCAAGGTGATTCACAGTGCACGAGTGGAAGGCTTTTACATATTCCTATTGCTGAAGTTAAACCTTAGATACACATTTATTTTAGCTGAAGCAGCATTAACAAAACAATAAGCGAAAATTCATCATAAGTTGAAAAAAATTCCAGACTAGACGTGTCTAGAACCTGCAGTAGCAACAATTTGTTTTTTTTTTTTTTTTTTTGGTATGGGTACTGTTAAAGACGTATGCACATGCCACAGGAACAAGAAAAATGCCAGAGACTGCAATAAATTTTTTTTTTTTTTATTATTTGTAATCGTACCTTCGTTTAACAATTAATGTTTATTGTTGCTTTAATACTTGAATATCTACGATTGAAAATATTCTAGTGCAGGGTATCCCAAATTGAGGAAGCCTCTTTTTAGGAGGTAATACTCGTAGTTTCAAATACTATTATAAAATATGTCATGACTGAGGGTTCCATGGTTCCTTGTTATGGCTAACTTGAAAAACTGAGGGGATGCAAGCACTGAAATCATGGTTACTTCCGAAACAGGGTATGAATATCTTTATGAAAACATGGTCGTTAACCCACTTTTAATACAAATGAATATTGAACTCCACGTTTTCTTGTTTATTTAGATCTAAACACAGTTGGTGGAAAGTCATGTTACCAGTGTTAGGAGCAGCAACGACCTCGAACTGTAGAATGAATTTATTTGGGCTGGGTCAACTACTTGGTCACGTAAAGAGGTCACTGTTGTGAAGCAACCAAAAGCCTCGGATAAGGGCGAATTTACTGTTGAAGACACAGCACAAGAAAACAAGAACAACGGCCTTTGAATCGTTTGAATCTTGAATTGAGCGATTGATATCACCGCCTTTTAAGAAGAGCAATAGGATGGGTCGCGCAAAAGAAATATAAAAATCTGTGATATATACTACAGCGATAGCTGTAGTCTATTTGGATTTGGATTTGCTGTAGCCGCAGGCAAAAAGTTGTAAACTTTCGACATAAGCGACCACTTTATAGCAGTAGGCATCGAAGCTCTATTGGCCAACATCACCCTGATACGCGATCAATCTACACATACTCGAAGGATAAAGACGATGCTACCAATAAATGTTTTTCGCAGTCCTTCACATAGTCTGTACGACACCACACCGGCACAAATGGGCTGAGGATAGTTGACTTCGTTGTGGGGTGAAACATTACTACATCTGACAAGGTTCCCCCATCATAAAAGGGACATGGCGGTTACCTGTTCATCGAACAATCAACCAAAATTTATAATGTTTCAATTGACGGAACACATTTACAAATGTTCAAATCAAGCCAAGCTAAGTCTCAAGCACCACCATAACGAAGAAGTACTGTGAAAAAAAATGTAACTTTAAATGGCTACAATCGAAAAAAAACCGCCATTCTGTGCCGATAGCGTATATAGTATATCAATCGCTTGACATGTGCTTGCAACCAACATCAAGTGCTGAAGACCAGTGACATTGATGCCAGGAAGCCATCAGATACGCCGCCTGAGTTTCACACGATTATCTGCACGAAACCCATTGTTTGATGTAGAATGAGGGCAGGCACCATATAAGGAATCGTTCCCCGGTTTGTCGTTAACGACGAAAAAATGCAGGAAAAACATATTCAGGCACTTTGACATCTAACGCTTTAAAATTGTGGCAAGCACTCCAATCCAACCTTCCACAATCTCTTATGATCTATGGACCATGAACAAGAGTCAATTCATAAAACAAATGGTTGCCTTGTTTCCGCGAAACAATTTGGATACTACGACTTAGCTTCATTCGCTCAAAATGTCACGACTTCACATATCCCCGGTGGGTAGATAACACCATTAAAGAGGCGAAGAGGCTCAAAATGGACATTTTGGGTATAGCCGACGTACAATGGATAGGAAGCGGAAGTATATCTAAAAGTGTATACAAATTGTATTTTGCATGAGATGATACGGAGTGGCAATTTTAAGAGCTTGAATAATACATCACAGGAATAGGGATTAACAAAAACGAACGATATAACATTAATAATAGGAGACTTAAACGCAAAAGTGGGTAAAGGAAGAATCGCAGACGTAGTGGTTGACTATGGTTTATGTAAGAAAAATGAAAGGGGATAGGGGCCAATTGGATTTTTTTTAACTAAATGAATTGATCATCACAAACACGTGTCTAAAACAACATCCGAGAAGGCTTCATACGTGGACCTCTCCAAGACACACAGCAGAGTCAGTAATAAGAAACCAAATTGACTACATTATCATAAATAAGAGGTTAAGGAATGTTTTTAAATCAACAAAAGCCTACCCAGGGGCAGACATAGAGTCAGATCACAACCCCATTATTGCGAAAATCAAGATTCAACTAAAAAAGTACAGAAAAAAATCGAATCAGGAAAAAATTGAACTGAATCTTCTTAGCAACCGAAAAACACAAGATCAAGTACAAACGAAACTGATGAAGAAAACATCAATTCGACATGGAATGAGTTTAAGCAAACCTTCATGGAGATAGGGAAACGACATAAACGGCCAAGACAAGAATGGATGACATATGAAATACTGGCACTAATGGAAGAAAGAAGAAAAAATAAGATATACGAACATAGATATAAAGAAATGCAAATATTAATAAAAAATAAGATTAAAGCGGCAGAAAACAGATACCTACAAGAGCGATGTGATGAATTAGAAACGTACGACTGTTTTAACTTGCATAAAAAATTAAGGAAATTGCTGGCACTAACAGAAAAAAAGCAATTCGGAGTACTTAAAGATCATTTTGGTAGACACAAAAGACAAAATAAGACGTTGGAAAGAATATAGTATATAGAAGAGCTCTTCATGGACGAAAGAAACCAGACAGGGTTTTCCCGCGGAGCTGAGGGACCGGAAATAACCAAAGGAGAAGTCATTTAAGTAATAAGTAAGTGTCAACAAATAAAAAAGCTACTTATAAAGTTTACTGCTGAAGAAAATATCAAGGTACTAGTCAATATTCTTCAACGCAATTTATGAATATGGAAAGATCCCAACAGACTGGTTACAATCTACCTTCATAACTCTACCGAAGAAAAACAAAGCTATACAATGTTGTGACTATAGAACAATAAGCCTAATGAGCCACAAGTTAAGAATTTTCCTAAAAATAATACACAAAAGAATATATTGTACAATAAACTTGAAAATGACATAAGCCCCTCGCAATTTGAATTTAGGAACGGTTTTGGCACCCGCTAGGAGCAGTTTGCTTTTAATATGATAAGCTTTGAGATGAATGCAGACGTCTTTGTATGTTTTGTAGATTACGAAAAAGCCTTTGACAGTGTGCAGCACAACAAAAGTGATGGAAATCCTCCAAAGTAAACATATCGATTTAAACGACAAAAAAAAAAAAAAAAAAAAAAACACTGTGGCGCTGGCAGTCCTGTATGGGCCATGGCCTAGCTTCTTGACACTCATTTGTGTTGCTCATGTTGTCATTTTTGTCACATCTGAGCGGGGCCTACGGTTTATCGCCGCGTCCGAACGGCACTCCTTAGAAGCTTTTTCGTAGGCAGTTTTACTTTCGGGAGTTTGCCATTGCCCGCCGAAAGGGTGATGGCGATTTGAAAAATTATTGGTGACCCAGCCAGGAATCGAACCCAGACCGTCTGCATGATAGTCCAATGAGCTAACTATCGCGCCATCGCCATCGCCGATTTAAACGACAGCACTTTTCATAATGTACTCGGAAGAGATGTTTAAAGAAGCAATTAAGGGAAGTGACGCTGGTTTGAAGATGAGCGGGATCCACATTAACAACTTAAGATACACGGGTGATGCCATAATAATAGCAAGCGATACCGGCAAATTAAGTAACATGATGAATCGACTCAACAGTTTAAGCAACAAATACGGACTACGCAAACAAAACAACGACTATCCAAAACAAAGTTTAGGATACTCAGTAGATAACAACCAACAACGAAACTTGAACTAAGATAAACAATGAGAGTCAGAAATTTGAAGTACCTGGGAACGATAATTAATAGTAACGCTAACCCTGATAAAAAAAAAAATAAAATGCAGAATAGAACAAGCGAGGGCGGTCTTCTGTAGATTGAGAAAAGTGTTTTTTAGTAGAGAATGATCAAATGCTATACGGAGTGGAAACTTAGACGTTAAAGAGAACAATTATAAGAAAAATAGAAGCTTTCGAAATGTGGACATATCGAAGATTTCCTGGATAGATAGAATAACAAACAAAGAAGTACCACGACGAATAAAAAAGAAAATAGAACTTGTTTATACAATTAAAAAAAGAAAACTTGAATACCTAAGACACGCCTTGCGTAACAAATACAAGCTTCTTCAACTTATCGTGCAAGAAAAAATAGAAGGAAGAAGAACTGTGGGGAGACAAAGAATGTCATGGATGTCAAACATGCGAGAAGGGCTCAATCTTTCTACCACAAAAATAATCAGAAACAAACAAACACTAACAATGATGATTTCCAACTGCTGCAGGGGAGAGGAATTTTAAGAAGAAGAAGAAGCAGCCCAACAATCTGTGGCGGTCCCGTGTAACTGCAATAGTAAGCCCTTATTCATGCAGGCTACAATAAAATGGTGATATATCGGCTTACGCCGGCCGTCAAAGGGGTCACAATTCTTTAGCGAATAGACCATCAATGTGATGAATCAATTAATGGCCTCGGATATAAATGAATTAACTGTTGGCGACCCTTGCATACTTTTAAAGAACAACGACCTTCGGATCTGCATGTGGAAAGTTCGGACCCATAACAGGTCAGAGGCCCTTGTTATCATGCAGATATCATTGCCATCCAGCGATGAGATGCGGATTTGCCTTATACTGCAGACTAAGGCAAGAAGGCTTAAGCTTCTGACACTTGAGCGAGCTTCCTATGACAAACCGTATAAACGCTGAATTCGGCGAGGCGAAATATTATTATAGCATGCACACGATTTCATCATCTTAATATACACAAGGAGGCAAGCGGTCTTCAGATTATAAATCACAAAATAAAATTGATCACACTGCTATAGACGTAAGTCATGCCCCCAGTATTCATGTCAATTCCGCAACCAGATGACACTGAAATTCATTTAAAAAAGACATCCTGATTGGCCATCGAGAACCAAGAGAAGACTAAATTTTTTAAAGCCTTTTTTTCACTTTTTAACAAATAAATAAATTCGCAACTATAAAAGCTGTTAAAAAGTCTTGAATATTTTTGCAAGTCACAAGAGCTTTGACTTGGATTATCACTTTGTTGCAGCCAAGTTGTGAATGCGGCTTTCCAAAGCCCACGGCAAGGAAGAACATCTGTAAGAATGTAAAACGTAGAAAAGATACAATCGCAAAAAAAATCCGTTATAACTTCAATGCTGGCAGCATCAAGTACCGAAGACCAGTGCCATCAGAAACGCAGCAACTGACGTACTGAGTTCGCCAAACCACCACCAAGATATTCCTGCTTCAACCAAGAAGCGTACGGGGAAACACCGGCTACTCTAGAAGAAGAAAAAAGGCCACGATCGAAGATGTTAAGTGATTGTACTCCAGGAATAATATTCGGAAGTTTCACCAACAGTTAAAAGTAACGTGTCAAGGTGGGAAGACCTGTACAAAACCATGTAGAGATGAAGAAGCAAAACTTGTAGTAGAATCACAGTCGGTGCTGAGAATATGGTAAAACAGAATGTACGATGGCAAAGAAAGCTGCTGCTGGAAATGAATTTGTGGAAAGAATACACCGACTCGTTTTTCAAACCTGTTCTCAAAAGTTCATACCTGATGAATTGAAGCTCAGTGTAGTTTGTCCGATCTACAATGAAGGAGACCTCTTCAACCGTGTCAACCAAAGGAATATAGGTCTCCTCAAGATTGCCATATTGTGTGGATGTCTAAGAAGCTTTGTTAGTAACTTGGTTGGCTCCTATCATTGCGGTTTCAGACCAGAAGAGTTCACAATTGACCAAGTTTTTTAGTACAGAATAACGGTTGAGAACGCTCACATCCCCGTTAACCGCACTTTGATGTAAAACAAGGTTAAGAAAAGGTGGCTTACTGTCATGTGACTCCTTTAACATCATGCTAAAAGCCAACACTGGAAACACAATCTTTCAAAAATCTAGAGTACGCCGGTGATATCGACATAATTGGAAGAATACAGCAGGCTGTCACCGGTGCTTGTATTCAAGCAAAAGCTGGCAAAATGGATTTAGCGGTAAATGAGGGCAAAACAAATTATATGCTGTCAACAAGAAGGCTCAACAACATCGACGAATTAGATTGAACGTCACTGTCAAAGGAAAAATTTCGAGGTCACTTACTAGACTTGGAAGAAATAAAACGAAGAATAACTCTTGCCAATCGCTGTTTCCCAAGTCCAAGCAAGCTAAGAAGGCAATTGAGAAGTAGTACGCCCTATCCCAAACAAATACGAATGGAATTGAAGCATGAACTTTGTCGAAAAGTGAATATGAATGAAGTTATACTCAGTTTCGAGAAAAGATTTCGGTCTCTGACTGGCTTTGGAGGAGGAAACTTAAAAACTATACGAACTGTACAGCGACATCGACAGTCAGAAAACTGTGCATCCGTCGCCTGAAATGGCTAGGACAGGAACACCTCACTATAGTTGGTGGGCACAAGTAAAAGTGGAGATAAACAAACCGGGCTAACTTAAGACTGAATAAATCAGTTGGTCCCGAAAGTTGAAGGTTGTCTAAGATTCCGGTCTATAGAGCGAAAGCATCAGGAAGTTATTGCCCTCATCAACGAAGTGATGCACAAGCGGTGCATTAGTAATTAACATACAAATGTGGGAGAAATATTGTAAAATTAGACGACACATACTTGTATTTCAACCAGAAGAACAGGATCGGTATAATGTACTCTGATTCAGGTTTATTAAGTCGCAAATAAGGAATTTACAAAAGCCAATACAAATAGGAAGAACTTAAAGGTGAAGATTCCGAATTGTTTGCTTATTTGAAAGCGAAGAAGAAGACTTGTAATGTGCAAACCTTTCTATTTTCATATTCCAAAGCGCCACAGGATTAATTAAGTCAAAGTAACAAATAACGATAACCTTACCGTGGGGATAAAAAAAAAAGACTAGACACAGAGACCACTGATAAAGGAAAAAAAAGCAAAGAAAAGCAGAAAGAGAACGAAAAAATGAGAAAAACCTGAAGATTTTTTCGCATTTTCGCACACAAAAACTGTGAAAATGTGGAATTTCCTTAAATCAGGCAGAGGCACCACAAGAAAGGTACAAGCACTACACATGAACATGCAAATGGAGTAGGGAAAAAAATCCTATTTAAAAACTTGAAGTTCTCAAGCATCAAATGCCACTCTGAAAGGTCATTAACATACGACGGTGACCGTCAGGCACTACGAATTCCATATAGGATACACCGGATTCTAGATTTAACTTTTGATATTCTCAGTTTCTCACTTGTTTTTCATTTACCTTACACACAAACGCTTATTATTATTTATTTATTTATTTATTTTGTTTTTGATCAAAGAAACATACATTTTAAAATCCACAGTAGGGCGGCGCTTTAAACGGTACCTGTTACAAATTACGAATTAATGTTTTCCTTAAACTTTTTCAGCCACATATTGTTCTCCTTAGTTAATTTTCATCACAAGAAAAAAAAAAATGAAATGAATTCTTGGTCCTCTTCACAGAAACAGTAATATTCTCTTACAAGATTTTTTTTTTTTTTTTTTACTTGATCCCTTTACTCCCTAAGTAATCCTTTCATTTGCCAGATTTAGATTTCTTTCTTTTTTATTTAAATTTTCACTTGGTTTGGTGTTTAAATTGTTTTCGCTTTTCCTAATCTCGTTAATGAGGAAAAAACCAAAACTCAAAGGCAAATTAAAAAAGAAAAAACACCGAGAATATTTGTAAAAATCAAAACTTCGATGGGTCACACTTAATATATTTTAGTTGAGGGAGAAAAAAAAAGGTTTACACCAGCGAAGATGAAGAAAAAAAAACAACAAACTGAGAAAAACAACAGAAAAATTGTTTTTATTTGTTGGCTCACTCTGGCACTTGCCGATGGCCGCTACTGTCAGTGTGATTAAGTATGGTTGCGTGGATGTCGTCTCGTTCTATCGCGCAATTGGCATTCGATGCACAAGCGTAGGGAATAGGGAGGTTTAACGAATACATATGCACGCACGCTGCGAAATGAATAACTACTTGCGCTCCACTTGGCATCTGCTGCTCCGAGTGTATTTGAATTTCACAGGGAAAAATCCATATTTTTTCGTATCACAATTAATAGTTGTTGAGGTTAGTTTTCACACCAACGATTCTTGATGATAAATGCGAGTCATTTGTTGACGGAAAATTCCGACTAAATTGTCAATTACCGAGTTGAGGAAATTCGAAGGACAGAGACGGCACACATATCACACGACGGGTGGCAGCCATTTCTAAGTTTGATTTTAATGTGTGGATTGTAAGTTCATTCTGGGATGAACTGTTGACGAGATTTATTTTGTTTTCCATTTGCACCACAACAAATTATATTTGGTTTTCATTGTGACGAGAGAAAAGGACGATGTAAATTTGGATATCTGTAGTGAAAAGAGTATGCTAGCATTGCAAGAAAGAGAGAATTAGTGTGCGATGAATTCAGCCGATAGAATGATAAATACCAAATTCAGCCAGTGAATTAGTACTGGTACGGCTTAAGGTTCAACAAACAGATAACTACATGGCTAATAGTGTGTAATAAAAAAATATAGAATTTATAAGGAGTCAGCTGAAGAAGCTTTTCAAAAAATAAACTTTGATCAAATAAATGGATATATTCGAACACTTAACATTTTATCTGGTGAGCTTCAGCCACATTTCTGGCAACCTCATGACTGACGGACTGTCAGCTTTGGTTGCTTCCTTCAGTTTCATTAGTTGTTGACAGTAAACATTTGAATTGATTGTGTGTTTCCTTGGATCAACTTCACAAACACGATACCTTTAACAGTTCGAACAAAATGACAACATAATCGCCTTTTGATGCAGTAGCGCTTTCGTTCGGTTGATGTTGTTGCTATGATTCGTTTCAAAAAAAGAGACACTTATCACAAATATTGATTCGTAATAAGTGAATCTCTAGCAGAACGTTGACTATCTTTGAGAGACAAATTTCTGATAAGTGCGTTATGTTATGGTCTCAAGACCATAGATTTAATTTGTTGCTTTGAAGGCCTTATCAGCTTTCTTCTTTTACTTACTTAGATAGGTGACATTAAAGTTCAAGGTGAACTTGGGCTTTAACTAGCGGTCTCTCCAGTTGATCACTTCTAGTCGGTTGGGGTGCTCTTTACTTATGTTCGTCAGCTAAGGTGTGGTCTTCCTGTGGGTTAATTCAAAGACTCTGCGACCGGGAGCATTGGTGTCCATTCGCTCTGGCTTTCCACCACAGACGACTAATGATATACGTCGAATAGAATCGACTTTGACACTCCACCGAGCGTTCGAAAATTTTGGGAAAGGTGTACTCAAATGTACGATGCTCAAGTTTATTACTCCAAATGCACCTCTGTGTCTAACAAGAGATGCCTAAGACCAGACTAGATCAACACTTCACTTCTAGATCAACACAAATCAAATATAGTGCGTTTGACAAGGAATTGCTGGCTATATATTGTGTATTCAATATCTCTTCGATGGCCGACAGTTTGTGATAAAGATCTTCGCGTTTGGAAAAAATTAAGAAAACTTCTGCACGTCAGATACGTCGTCCATTGCACAAAGCCAAATTTGCCACGTAAATTATACATGTAATGTCGAAGAAAAATTAAATCAATATTTCAACATTGATTTCAGCACAAAAAATGCAAGCAAACGGATAAGAAAACCTTCTAAACGGTGGGTCCTTACTTAAGTACGAATACGTCCTTTCATACCACCACATTCCTTTAAACATCTCAGATTTGTCTGTTTCAAAATCAGTAAACATGTCCATCTCAAGTCGAAAGAATTTGAAGAAATCGATCAAGTATTTGACCACGTGCATTCGGACTTCATAGTTCTGCCTGAATTCGACGGTTATACCTATAGACACTAACGACTTATGACTAATTCAATTAGAACGGGTTACGAGATGGTCGAAAATATTTACAAAAATGGCAGCAGAAATCGTCGCAAACAATTTATACTCCAGATGAAGCACATTTTGAACCAATTTTATTTCAATCGGAGCACGACGAATAGGGAACTGCCGTATCACCCTGTAGCGTTGTCTCTTCAAGACAGCTCTCATGTGTAAGCGTTCCATTCCGCCTGGATTGAGCAATTGCCAACAGCTTTTCTACAAATTTGCTACTAAGATGACCTCGTTGCATTCGCATCCAGGTAAGTTGTAAGACTTGCAGGTGAGTTTCTAATAAATCACGACAAACCAGCGGATTGTCAAGCATTTCTTCAAACTTCAGAACTTCAGTTTGACCAATCCCTGCAAATCATTACTCATTAAACATCAATGCGATCTGATCATGTCAGGAAGTCTTTGCAAAGACAAGTTTTAAAATTAGAAAAATTAAACTAAACTACACATTTTGTGTGTAGTTTGAAATCAATTTAACAAAGTTTTTTTTTTTAAATAATAAATTTAACATATAACAAACTACCCTCTTTACCATCCCTGTTCATTGTTTATTAAAAAAAAAAAAAAAAATGTCACATCCCCTGAAATTCATTTCTATGTTGGCATTTAGTTGTACCTGTTCCGTTGGTTAGATAGTGTCTATCTACGGCGTTTTCTCTCTGCCAAAAGTCGTGCGAGAATTACACATTTTTGATTGTATTACATATTCGTTTAGCCCAGTCGATTTAACTCGACGTTAACCCAAACAAAAGCCCATCATCGGCAAGTGCAATGAGCGTCTAAAATCGGCCATAATTCATCCGCAAGCTTACGCAAATTTGGATACTCACTCATCGACAAAAAGGGGAAACAATGTTGACTGCCCGCAATCGAATAATTTTTAAGAATAATTGTATTTATCGAACATTTGACAGCAGCCATAATAACAGAACAATAACAGTCGTATACGAACAACCAGCCACCTACACGAACAATAACAGCAACACCAATAGCACCATTAGCGGCAGCAGTAGCCAATGTGGTAAAGTAGATTTAGCTATTTATCCTTGTCATCGACGTGCATTAACTAAAGGCTAAAAGGTGACAAAGCCATTAACATTCTCCGGTAGAAGCACACAATTTCGATATTACGAAATGTGTATATAGCTTTAATATTGTAAAGTTCATCCCACTAAATCGTCGTAAGAGCATACTGTCACATTTGCTAGTCGTCTTTGTCAGTGATATTTAGCATCGAAAACCATATAAAATTGTGTGTGTTTGAAAAAGATAGCAACTATTACCGGATCATAGAAAATCTCTCAAATGAGAGAGAATACGACTTGTGCTGAGAAAATGGCACTTTTTTCCATCAACCACTATTTTTCTTGCTAAAGAATACGGCAATCGAAACCTACTAACTAATAAAACGAACAAATACAACAAAAAGGAACAAATCAAGCTTAAATGTTTGTTAAATTGAAAGGAAGTAACGTGCACAAGGATACGGATTAGCAATTTAAAAGTTTTCATTTGGTGTCAGGAAAAACAAAAGTAAATTTGGTGAGTTAATTTCTCCCCAGAATAGTTGACTGTAAAAGTGTGTACATACAGTAGGTTGGTGCGAGTGAAAGAAATATAGTGTAAAAAAATTCGCTCATCTCTGTCATTCTAAGTAATCATTTTCACTGCAGATGAATTTCGATCTCGAAATGGGTGGTAATAATAAAGAAATGAATGAACTCTTCGCCCGGTATTCATCGCGTATAAATACAATTAATATTTGTTATATTTTGTCTTTGATTTGTATTATTATTTTGTTTTTCTGTTCTGTTGAATTTTCTGTCAAAATCGCAAAACTCATATTGTAGTTGTAGAAAAGAAAAAAATAATAAAATTATTTTTGTAATTTAAGAGCACATCCGCATAGTTAGTCCATTTCAGTGTGTTCATTGAGAGAAAAAAAAAAAACTTTGGTCAAACGAACAGCTGACTGCGCAATGCATCAATGGAATACAATATTAAAGATGTGTCGTATAACGTAGATGTATTTGAATTTATTTGAATTAATGAAATAACATTTAATCCATAAATCTAGTTGACAATGATTGGTGTTTAATATTGACCTAGGTCGCATTTGGGACATAATTACACCTACGACTTTTGTGTGATGATTTCATGTTATAAAAGCCAGCCTCATCGGATGCCATGCGATTGGAATTGAATGTTTTAATTTGTCAGCTTTTCATTTTAGCACAGGCCTGCTGAACGCCAATGTACGTATGCGCATGTATTTAATTGTAAAAAAACAAAAAAACAAAAACAAAAATAAATAAATAAATAAATAAAACATATTTTTAATAGATCCATGTATACATATGTATTGTCTAGGCAAACTGAAGAAATAGGTCTGCGAATACAGCATAAGCTGTAAGTGGCTTCGCTATTCCATTCTCCAAACACCACAATCCGTCGAGTTGTTGTTTTTTTTTTCAATGTCGCGAATAGCGGCATGAACAAGTACGTATACATATTTTTGGAATAAAACAATCATATGTTTCCAATGCTACTTAGGAATAGAATGACAAACAATTAACACTAAGACTACCATGTGCGAAACCTCATATGTAATTCCCCAGGAGCTGCGTCGCATGTTTTCGTGAGGCATCTAATACTTCAACTCGAGCCAAATCATTGCTTTTTGTGCGACACTATGGGAGATTTTATGTGGGTTGTAGATTGTGTGGCCTTTTATGAACATTTTGGTGTAACCTATGTGGCCTTACAACAACTTTTCAGGGTTATAAATGAGGGAGTTTTTTGTTTTATTTTTTTTTTATTTTTTTTTGGTCAAAGGATTTTTTTGGTTGGCTCATAATAGAGTGAGATTCTTACCCACTAAAAACACCTCTCTACGATTTTATTTTTATAATGGGTGATGGTTTGGTTTGACCGAACTAATTTCTCAATTAACCCATCGATTCGCGTGCTGTGTGGCATGTAGCGCCGTGTTGCTGGAACCACATGTCGACTAGTCTCAACTCGTGCATTTTGGGTAAAAAAAAGTTTGAAATCATTGAACGATAGCGGGCGCCATTGACGGTCATCATTAAAAAATACGAGCCAATGATTCCGCCGAATCATAAACCGCACCAAACAGTGTACATACCATATTATTCTCATGTATTGTCTGAGGTTGCCCATCGGACCAAATACGGTAGTTTTGTTTAAGCTTTGTCGCTAAAGAAAATTTTTCGATAAAAAAAAAGAGGATCTTCCTCCAGCTTTTCTATGGCCCACTCACCGAAAATTTGACGACGTGGCAGGTCGGTCGGCTTCAGTTTTTGCATGAGCAGTATTTTGTAAGGTTTTAGACCAAGATCCTTGCGTTTAATCGTCCATGTAGTCGAGTAAAACAATCCCAATTGCTGCGAATTGCGACGAATAAACAATTCACAGTCTTCATTAACACTGGCGGATACAGTAGCAATATTTTCCTCTGTGCGTACTCTACGCATGCGGGTAGGTGGCTTGATGTCCAATAGCGTGAAACTGGTGCAAAATTTTAGTCACTACTTGCACAGTAGGTCGATTATGATGACCGTAAAATAGTCGAAGTGCGCGAAAAACATTTTTCACAGAGCACGAATTTACATAATAAAATTCAATAATTTGTAAGCGTTGTTTGGATGTACATAAGTCTTTCCATGATGAAATGGCAATGCTAATTGAGCTTGCTTGACTTTGACAAATGATACGAATTAAGCGTGAGCTGTCAACCAGTCAAGTTTCGACTTATCAAGCATAAACTAAACTAGTTTGGCAGGTGGCTTTGCAAAGAAAGTTGCTAAATTCCGAAGTCTCGGTGTAATTCGTTATTTCTTATTTACCTTGGTGCATGTGTAATTTCTCTTAGCACTTTTTTTTTTTCAAAAGTTCATAAAATATTGGCATTCGTTTTCTCGGTACAATTCCAAAGCTGTATACCGCTATAGGTCCACACGAGCTTTAGCACTTGAAACATCTACCCTTAAATACTCAATTTCTATACGTTCCCATATTCTCAACCTCAGTTAACCATCATCAAACTCTTTCAATACAATCAAACTGTCTCCAATTTTTTTAGATCCTTTGCTTCCTTGAATACCTAAACTGACAAAACAACTTGCAGACAACGATGATGAAAGTTGCGATGTAATGCCTCGCCTCAGGAATCGTAACGCCTTTATATAGAATATCTCTACGATAATTCCGACTCTGTTTGCATTGACGGCATTACCAAAACTATTGTCCTTGTCGCAATACACCAAGAAGGTCCCCAAAGCAACCCAAAAGAGTTGAAGCAAATTTTTCTTCGTTTTCATTTCTCCATCCGTTGTCGTTAATGATCTCTCCGCATTTGCCTTCCAGATAAATTCAAAATCCTGAACCTATCAACAATTTTTATTAATGACTCTTAGAATATGTTTCCAAGCGCAATCTTTTCATAATATGCCCTTACATTCGCCCATCTCTACCACTTAATAGCTACCACTTTGCTGTAGACTCTATTGACTCTTGGCATCTTGGCCAAACCTCTCTCCATCCAGTTTCAGCTCTCTATGTCGCAAAATATTTTTGCCTCATTTTAGAGAGACCGTACATATTCCCCGGAATATAAGAGGTCCCAAAAATGAAGTCTCCAATTATAGTCCCATCGCTAAACTTTCTTGTATATGATTTGAATTCCACTCTGTAAACTAGAAATGTGTTTATAACAGCCATTCCCAAGAACAATTCAATGGCAACTTTCCTGTACCATTTAAGACCTTTTCTTAATAGGAAGAAAAAAATAGGGCCTTTTCGAACATAGGAAGCTTATTGATCCGAGAGATCGATGCCCGACTTTTCTTTGTTGTAATCAATAATAGGAAAAGGTTTTTCACGATTTGTCTGGCGTCGATTTGATCTCCTGTCTCTACTGGTGGATAGAATGTTTGGCCAGGAATTGGTTGGTCAGAAAATGCAATCATAACTGGAGTGTTCTCAGAGTGTCACTCCACTTGAGAACAACAATACCGTTTTCTTTCTCATGTGCTAACATTTCTCTCTTCACTCTTCAGCTGAGCGTTCATCTCCTCTTTAGGACAGAAGCCTGAACAGTTCCTGCCAGTTCGTAGCTCGTATAAAACCTGTCAACAAAGACACTGTGACCCTTCCTTGAAGGTTTTTTGCCAGATCACTTTCTCGCTGAACGCAATTATTCGATAAAACAGCGGATCCAATGTCAATTGATTTTGGGCCCATTCACCGAAATTCCGACGCAAACGATCCATTCTTATATGGCTCGATTTTGCGAGGTACAATTATCCATAAAGTAGTCGGATAAAGGCCAAGCTTTTGTAAACATCGTCGAATCAATAAATTTGAAACTTTTTCAACATTCTCATTAATGGATGCAATATTCTCTTCCGTACGCACTCTTCTTATGCGTCTCGTTGCCACTGCATCTTTAAAACAAAAGACGCCACTTTCTGTAATTTCTAGCTTCCTCTCAACCTCATTATACTCGTATCTATAAACTGCTGCGACAAAACTATCGCATGTACAGTTCTACAATTTTTATTTTTTATTGTTTAGTCTTGGTGTTAGGTGTTCGCTCACCTGTTTTTGAGTGGCAATTCTCCGGTGATACTTAAATTTAATAACCGACAAGCGAGAAATTCTATACTGAAAGCTGCTATGGTGTTAGAGAACTTTGTCTAAATGAATTTGGTTTAGAGGGCGAGAGCTATGTTTTTTTTAAATGACAGGAAACTGTATCACAAATGGAAAGAAAGATCAACTTTGAGAAACTGGGAAATTTTTCATCAGGCCAGGAACTACTCCAACAACGTAACGCGGCATTCCAAACGCCATTACCACCTTTCTAAATTAAATATCTCAAAGACTTTGGAGAAATATGCGTGGTATTGGTGTTAGCAAACAAAATGACATTGATTAATATTTAGATCCTGACAGTAGTAGTAGTCATCTTTTCTCGTTAGATGAATATTTGTGTTCTAATTTAAGAAAGGACTTTGCGACTGTTGTAGAAAGTGATGTTCTTTACGTTTTTTCATTTAGCTTAAGGCAAACGCAATCGGGGATGATGGTTTGTATACCTCTTCGGTTTTTAAAATTAATTTTGCCATATAACTTAGGTTCACTGACACATATTATTAATTTCTTCCTTACTTCATCGACTTTTCCAGATTCTTGGAAAAGAAACGTTTTCTGTCTAAGGTGTTTGAGAATCTAATAGCCAAGCAGATTGCCGATCAACTTCGCTTAAATTTTCTTCGGCTAAAATACCAGTCGGGATTTAGACCTCAACATACTTGTACAACAGCTATGGTGAAGGCTTTAGATGATATCAGACAGAATTTTAGCAGGGACATTTGACTGTCTTATTACCGCTTGACTTCTCTAAAGCGTTTGACACAGTGAATCACAAGATACTTTGCAAAAAATGCGATTTTATTTTGGGTTTAATCAAAAAGTGGTGAAACTCTTGTCGAGCTATTTATTTGGTCGCAGTCAAAGAACCTATAGTAATGGGAAATGCTCTCAATCTAGATCGCTACTTAATGGTGTTCCACATGGTTTTATATAAGTTCCGATTATTTTCTACATTTATGTTAATGATTAAGCTGGCTGTTTCGAAAATGTATCCTACCGTCTTTATGTAGAAGACCCTGTAGAAGTAAGGGCCCTAAGCCCTTTTGTAGGGTAAATGAAGATCTGCGTGCAGTTTATCTTTGGACTCTTGAAAACCCTCTTGTCTTAAACCCATCTAAGTCCCAGGCAATATTGATTTCTAAAAATCAATATGAAATCAAAACTCCCATTTATCAATAAATCAAATGTTACGTGTCCAAGTCTTAAAATAAATTGTCGTCTGTCCTGTTCTGACCAATTTACTACTACGCGGTTAGTCGTATTATTATTATTACGTAAATAAAAATCTATCTAATAAGTCGTAGTGACGACTGTCTTCGAAAGATTTGGATATGCGGTTGTCTCATTGCAATTAAGTCAAAAAATCATTTGATGAAAATACTACTGAAACCTGTTATTTCTTACGACGAAACAATGTAATGGCAGCATGATTCAGTATCTAGAAACAAACTCTAAGTTGCGCTGTGTTTATTGCTTGCGCAAATGTGACCACGTCTTACCATTTGCAATAAACATCCTTGGTTGTACCTTGCAAGAATATTTAAATGCTCGGAACTGCATCTTTTAACACAAAATAATTTATATGAAGTCCCCTCCATATTTGTTCACAAAGTTGCAATTCGCCAGGTCATCTAGACTCAGTCCTTCAATTTTATCAATTCATCGCGACTCTTCTTCACCAGCAGCAATTCGTTTTTCTTTGCCATTCTTGCAATACACGTACGCTGGTCATCCCTTGGACCTCTTTTATGCTTTCTGCCACAGGGTTTAGCTTTCTCTACATATTTAAATAAATTTCTTATCTTCTTAGCTGAACGTTGTGAATGATCTTGCATTGGCTTTTCCATGACTACTTGTTGAATTTGCGAGACCCAAATAAGGCAATTTTGCTTTTTTACGTATTCGCCGAAGTGCAAATGCGTCTCCTATCTGAAAAAATGTTTTTTTTTTAGCAAAATTGTCGTCAATTTTGATCGATAAAGAAGCGGGTGGTCATTTTGCTTCAATTCCTGAATTAATTGGGCCTTTTAAGCGCCTAATTCGAGATTTGTATTAAAAATGCTCCTGAGGTTCGTGGGACTGATGTTCAGTTGGTGAGATCTTTGGCGCGTTGAGGTTCTTGATTATCAGGCTTAGGCGCACACTTTTTGCAAAAGTAATAATGTCTTATGTCGACCCTTACAGGGTGTGAACGAATTTTGTTCATTCAAGTCCTACACATATCAAAGAACGTATAACTGTGGAAAACATAGTTTATCCGAAAACTTATGGACGGCAGTGTACTTGTTTCAGCGATTATTAGAACCAAAGTTAATTCATGTCATGAAGGCATTTTTATGCAAAATCCTTAATGACTACCTGTACTTTCCCAAGAAAATAACAGAGAATAAGCCCTAACCATTAAACGAATGATGCTGTTCAATGACTGGTACCAAAAATTCGCTTATTACTTGTACATACCTGAGCGTTTATAGTTCGATCAACAAAGTGAAAAAGGCGCAGAACTTCATAAAAAAAACATCCCCAAACTGAAATGTTCTTAAGGTGGTTGATCAAAATGCTTAGAGAGTTCAGTGAAGACTAAATTACTTTATTTAGTAAAAGTTCTTACAATTAACGGTAGCTTACTTCTAAGAGAAAAGAGAGTGAGTCTTTTGTGAGATTTACATGGATATATGAGCCATATGACACATGGCCAATCATCTTGGATCCAATCTTCTTACTTTTTCGCCCAAGTCAAACGAGCTGTTTTGATATTTGTGTCTAGGAGAGGCTTTTTCCCTTGACGTATTCCAAATAACCAACCTCCCTTATCCTTTTGCGTATCGTTTCGGTGCTAAAGTCCGTTTTTTTTATTTTTTATAATTTGCGCGCGCCTCAAGGGGGTTACGATACCCTTTTACTGTTGCCAGGGCGCGGGCGGAAAAATAGAAGGAGGAGAAAGGAAAGCATTGTTGTGATGTAGTGGTTTAAAACTCAGGTATATTTGGTTTCGATATTGACGGTCCAGCGGTGGGAGTCCGAATAGGACGGAGAGTTTTTCTTCACTCGGATGATTCACGTTATAAATTTTAACGGTTGTTTTGTGCTTGAAACTCTGCAACAGCCAAATCTACATGCCAGTGTTATGCGTTCACACGCAGATTTTTCTGGCTGAGTTCCAAATACAAATGAAAAACTTGTCATTCGAACCTTGACCCTCTGATTGAGAAGCGATGGCTAGTACCACTACACCACGGCCACCTCCGTGCTTGATGCAGCTCTGCTCTTATGCGGACAGCCCTCAATGCTTTTCGTCCACTTCAAACTCCACCAAAGCTGTTTTCAATTTTATGGTTAGGAGACGGTTTTTTTCTGGTCGTCTTCCATATAATCCTATCTTCCGCAGCTTTCTGCGTATTGTTTCAGCGCTTAAGTCAGTCCCAGGGAGCTCTGCACTTAGCTTATTCTTTGTAATACATTGTGCGTCTTCTGGCTTGTTTGGCGTTTTCGCCCCTAACCCTCATAAGCAAACAAGATTGTACCTAGAGTCAAATGTCATTCTATTTCTTTCCGAGTGCTGGAACTATTGTGTTCTTTCTTTTTCTTTCCGAGTACTGAAATCAGTACTAGATTTCGGAATTATTTTGTCAACTTTGAAGCAACATCATGAAAGCCTTGCAGGGATAACGGCGATAACGACATCGACGAAGATAGCTGTATCATCTGCGGCAGGAAGCTGAGTAAATTCGTCATCGACTCAAAAAGCTTCGGGACTACTGTGCTCTTTCTATTTTTTTCCTAGTGCTCTTTTCTTATTTTCTGAACGTTGAGCTCACGAAGAACTGTAGTCCTTCGATGCAGCTTAGCTTAAAATGCTTATTGTTTAGCATGCATATTCCTACATTCATCGTCAAACCAGGGGGTTCTGTCTGTCTGTGCTTTGAAACCAACCACATTGGAAACAGATTTTTTGATGCCTCGTTGATAATATTCTAATTGGTGTCCCATGGTTTGTGTGTGGAGGATTTTGAAGGAAACGCGTTTCGGCGTCTTGTGATTGTAGCCTTTTGACATCCAATTTTGTTATATCCGCATTCACTCTCTGACTGCAACAAGGTAGTGATGCGGGGCAATGTTGGCTCCTCGGAAAACTTTAGAGTGATGTATGATCAAGCGCTTTACTGATGGAACACACGTTATACACACTTCCAGTCTGTCAACGTAAAATTAAATCGTTGCCGTTATTTTATTTCATTTCTAAAGTTTTGTTTTTTTGTTCATTCCTTTTTCTTTACAGGTGCATACGGATAAAGAATCAAGTACTGTTACGTTTAAAGTTGCAGCAATGACGATAAAAACTTTTAAAAGGTCAACCCGAAGAGCTTTGCCATTACCTTTACTTTAAGATCGTCTCATAAGGACTATTTTCATACACCTGCAAAGTTAATAAAAAAATTATCAAAATAGGTAGAAAACAAGTATCCCGAAAAACAATCAAAACTCGGCTACCACGAGGTAAATAAATTAACAGTGCAGTAGAGTATTGAAGTCTTATGCTAATGGAATCAATATTTAATCAATAGGTAAAATGGCAAGCTTTATGATGTCAGTGGGGGATGGTGGCGGCAGTAGTAGTACTTGCCATACAGCTTCCACTACAAATGATCCCTTTCAATACTCGAGCAATGTGCCAGTTTCGCACAATGTAGCCGGCTCCTTGGGTGGCAATAACAGCGGCGGTGGGAGTTTGTCAACATTGCCCGAAAATGTTAATTTGTCGTTTTCATCGCATTTTCGTGCTAATTCTTCGGCAGCATCGACATTTGATATTCTTCAAGGAAACGCGTTGGCAGCACTACAAGGGAAAAAGTGGAATCAGTACTATGATTTCGAAACACTTTTGTCAACCTTGAAGCGACATCATGAAAGCCTTGCAGGGACAACGGCGATAACAACGACATCGGCGACGACTACGACTGTATCATCTGCGACAGGAAGCGGAGTGAATTCCTCATCGACACAAAAAGCTTCTGCCAGCCCAAGTAAGGAGCGCAAAGATCTAAAGAATGCTAAATATAAGAGCGAAGTATTGAGGTTTAGCGCAACCGAAATGCATCATTATTGTGTAGCTCCAAAAACAGAAAACCTCTTTGTGTCGATATGTAATATTTGCGATGCAGTATTAAAGCCACCAGGGCTAGAGCGACATATGCGAGCCCAGCATCGTGCAAGTTTACGCGGGAATTTAGCATCGGTAGCATCGACTTCGGCTTCATCGTTATCACATGGTGGATCGGATCGTGAGGTATTTGCTGGCATTGGCGGGAACACAAGCAAGTCTTCGTCGTCTGGGGTTTCATTGACTTCACATGAACGCGGAGGACATTCTTCGTCCGGGGTATCTCAAGCAACTTCCCGACCGTCAGCGTCTTCCTCTACTCGATCACCTGCCTCAACATCTACAAGAACGCCAGCGGCGTCACGATCACCTGCAGTAGCACGATCTCCAGCCGCAACAAACACAACAGGCACTCGATCACCGGCGTCAGCCGCTTCACCCGCACCGGCACCAAAGACCAAGGGTCGTGGGGTGGGACGTTCGCGGTCAAAAAATGGGAAAAGTGTCAAAAGAAAAGCATCAGTGTCAACAACGATACCTGCTACGTCGACTGCCGCAACGTCAGTAGCATCCACTATTGCACCACCAACAAGCGGAATAACTATGTCTACTAGTTCTAATACGAACAGTCCAAATTTAATCAACAGTCAAGGTTCAAGTTCCTGTTCGATGATTTCGTCGTCATTTCCATCCCCCTTGTCAGTGTGTTCCTTATCAGCTTCGCCCTCGGCCGGATCGTCAATTACGCTAAGCCCCTCAGGTAGTTCGAATGCTACTATAATTGTTGATATGGCCTCAGCAGGAGTTCAAACTTCACCCACAGCTACACCAACTCCAAGTCATTGTGCAACACCAGTTACATTACCATCACTATTATCTTCCTCATCCTCCTCTTCCTCTTCATCCTCCTCATCCTCATCATCTTCTTCTTCGTCCAACTCTTCAGCAGCTTCCCATTCATCTACCTCTATGAGTCTTTTATCAACGACTGTTGTGGTGGCCCAATCACCTTCACCAACCGTTGTTTCATCACCAGTGACATTCACCAATCCAGCAATCGGAACTGCAATGCAAACTACCACACATATTGTTTCCACAACTGGCATGAAGAGCCAAACTAATGGGATGTCAGGAAAGGGTACGCAATCGCTCAGTGGGACAATTTCCAGCGGCTTCAAATCAGCTAGCAATTCAAAAGTAAGTAACATCAATATGTATGTATATATATATATATTTTTTGTTTTGTTTTTGAAGTTTTACTAACATAACCTCTATGGAATACAATTTTGGAATATTGTTTTCGTGCATCACATAGTTTTATAGGCTTCAGATTTTAGCAACAGGACAGTGACAAATGCGAATACGAGTACGCTGTTCAAATACATGTTATACATATGAGTACATGTCCGCGTTCAAACGTTCAAGTTTAAAAAAATGCAGTGCTTCACCGTTCTAAAGTGATTAACTCTCAGATAATCATGCTCCAAACTTCTCTTGTTGTTGTATGATATGTTAGGTGGTTTTGGACGTGGACCGACTAATAACTGTTTACTTCTTGAAATGTACAGGGTGATTTTTTTGTTGTGGTACCTGACGTTAGCTTATAATAAGAATGACGAAAACTTATAATTTCTGTACATTTATATTTTACTCCATGCGTATAAAAGAAAATATCGCGGTCTAAAAGTGCCAACAGCCAAAAAATTGAAATGTTTAGTGACTAAAGTGGTTATGTGGCAATATCAGAGTAAAAGATTGATCCCGTCCACGTAGGAGCAATTAGAACATTGATAGCCAATATTAACGAAATCTTACCTCTAACATCGTTGGGCTTGTATCCGTGTTGATTATTTTAAAGTTTAAGGGGTTGACAATCCCAAAACATGCAAAATTTCCTTGCTGACGAACCTTGTTTTTGGGTACTGGAGCTCTCAAAATCCAGAATCCATTTTAGAAGCGCCGTTAATTTTAGGAAATAAGTGACGGTTCCAAGCTCTTACTTTTTCGAAGACGGCTATGGTCAACGGATAGCTATATAGGGCATCAAATAGAAATTTTGTTTGAACCGAACTGTACGAAAATAGCATGGAACATAATTAGCTTTAACCGTAACTTGTAAGAACTCATTACGACACTTTTCAAAAGTGATACAAATTGCTGAAAAAGCCAATATTTGTTTGGCCACAAGTCATGTCCATTTTCCAGATGTAATTTCAAAAGTGACTAAATAAATTCCGAAGGTCCAAGTTAAAACGCAAAAAAAGAAGTCTTATACAAATTATTAAAAAAAAAAACATTAAGGAACCACAAAAAAATTACCCTTTACATGTAGTGTTCGTGATAAAGTGTTTAACTTACATTCTCGTGGCAGTCCGCAGATAATACATGTACAAATCCCATTGTTTGCGGCTTATAATTGTAATATTGAACGGTCAAGCATCGTTTATTCTGGGTTAGTATTCCGCATAACCGAAATTAATTTGCTCCCTGCATAGGTCACAAACTCATGACGGTAAGTACGAAACTGGATGTATCATGTGTGTAATATTTTAAAAGGTGTATACTACACTTAGATCATGTATTGAGTCAGTTCAACATCAGGTACAACACTTACATTCTAAAAAACACCCCAGTGGGTCAAACATTTAGGAACTTGTCAGAACTAAAATTTATAATCAGATAACATTCCCCGCCATTAAAGAATAGAATAGAATGGAGTTCTTTGAAAAAAAAAAAAAAAAACTAACCAGCAAAACCGAGAAAGGCTGTAGAGATCAAATTGCGTCAACTCCAGTCGTTGGAAGGTTCGAGCTCATATAACTTCGCCAAATAGAGATAAGCGAAATGCGGTAGCAGAAGCGTGTCAAATGAAAATGTGTTACGGTTCCGCTTATTTCGGATGAGGAGTAACTAAGTGGATGGAAGGAGCATTTCGTTTTCAGAACTGAACTGTGTATTCTAGTGAAGACACTGAAAATTGACTGCATATATGGTCTTTTATGTTGTTCCCATTGAATTGGATACAGTGAACAGCAACAATTTTTCAAACCGCCATCGTCCTTTCGGCGGACAATGTCAAACTCCCGAAAGTAAAATTGCCTTCGAAAAAGCTTTTAAGGAGTGCCGTTCGGACTCAGCGATAAACCGTAGGCACCGCTCAGATGTGACTAAAATGACAACATGAGCAACACAAATGAGTGTCAAGAAGCTAGGCCATGGTCCATACCGGGTTGCCAGCGCCACAGGGTTTTTTGTGTTTTTGTTTTTTTTCTTTAAAAATTCAGTTTTAATCCAATGGTGGCGTTCAATTGAGATTCGTTGTCTCTTTTATTTGAAGACTTTAACGTATGCCCGAGTTTCTTCTTTATTTACAGCGCTCTTGCACTTTAAAGTTCCATCCGTTGAATTCGTTTTTTTTATACATGCCAACGCTGTAGAATATTTTAGTAGGCCTTTCAGTCGCCAATAAGGTAAGGTGATGAGCTACATATGTATATAATAAAGATATAGCGGCATAAAAGGTAGGTTCACTATCAACTACGCTGGCATACGGAAAAATAATTGCAAAGCGATCTTGGGTGAGCTACCAGTGTATAGTACCTACTGACGAATTTTTTCTCAAAATCGGTCTCCAAAGATAGAGTAGCGTAGATATCCGTAACATTTTCAGTGCCTTTTGCATACATACGCATGTAAAACTTCTTCTGCCGACTGTGTAACCGTGAACATTCAACTTAGACGATAATAGCCAAAACTCCTGTCAATTTGACCAACACGAAGTAAGGGTAGCAATGTCAGGGCTTAAATCTAACACAGCAGCTGGACCTGATGGCTTACCAGCCGGCCGAGATAATCAAAGCTGCTGTAAATGTAAAGGGTGCGTAATCTATAGAGGTCTCTTCCAAATTGAATATTAGTGCGGAGTCAGACCCGGAAAGTCTACAACCAACCAAATCTTCACACACCCGGAAAATTCTGGAAAAAAAAAACTCAACCAGTCCAAATCGATAGCCACAATCTTTTCATCGATTGTGAGGCCGCATATAACAGCATTTATAGAAACGAGCTGTATACAGTTTGAATGACGATGCATAACGTTCGCTGCTCCGTCAAGGTGGATAACAACTTAACCAAGATCTCTGATGTCAAAATAGGTGTGACTGTGACTGCCGTGGAATTCAGAAGCAAATACCGAAGGCACAATCTTCCAAAAATCTGCAAAAACTAGCGATAATAGTAACATGATTTGCAAAAGATAGCAGGCTCTCGACGGTTGCGTTTGGCAGTAAATGAGAGAAAAAACTAAGAATAACGTCGCATTCGACTGCTTTGGTTTTGAGATAATTAGGGACTTTGTCTATCTTAGCTCTGCTATAACCTCTGCCAGTAACTTTTCACCATAAGTAAATCGAAAAACCACTATTCCCAATCGCTGTTTGTTTAGGCTATGAAGTCAATTGGGTTGTAGGGACCGATCCCGAAAAACTAACGACATTTTATACAAGACATTGATCGTCCAAGCCCTACTTAATGGCCCTCGGACGTTTCGAGAAAAATAAAATCGTAAGTACCGTTTGGGTTACAGACGGACGGCGAGAAGATTCAACGATGAACTAAAAGAGCTGTAAAGCGACATGGATCTAATACTCCGGCCCCCGGAGAGACATACACTAGGCATACTTCGCCTTCGGAAGCGCGCATAAATACATATAATCGGACCTCAACCTATTTGAAGTGTCCAATTAGAAGGAGTTAGGGCTCGAGCTAACTGGAGAGGTTTGTTAGTTGAGATCCAGATTCAGCCCGAACTGCAGCGCCATCAAAGTAAGTAACTAAGTAAGTAAGTAAGTAAGTATAGTCAAATGTTTTTTTAAACATAATATGTTGTTCTACTTAGCTTTGTTAGTTGACATTTTTTTGATTGTTTTCACACATTTCCATAACTGTTATATAATTTTATATACATTTTATATAATTTGTTGTTGTAACAGGCTTTTAAGTTATTTAATTTACCAACTAATATACTGATTTTCTTACAGGGTTTACCTGAATTCGAGTCGTCAAATTCCGCATCCAGCATTGAAATAGATAGGCGCTCAAATAACACCAGCAATTCACAAACACAAATGGGTTTCGCCAGTGCACCTGGCAGCTCGATGGAATCTAATATTTTGACACCGACATTCTCTCTTTTGTCAGCAAGCTCAAATGTCTCCGAAAGCTTAGGCTCAACAACATCCACGACCTGTGTGATAGAGAACAACAGCGGAATGGTTATTTCGCCAGCATCTTCTGGTTCTGCTCCTAGCAATGTACCTTCAAATTTATTGCCAAATATAAGCCTCATCCAACTGGGCACACAGCCACAGCAACAGCAGCAACAGCAGCAACAACAACAACAGCATCAACAACAACAACAGCATCAACAACAACAACAGCATCAACAACAACAACAGCATCAACAACACCAACAGCATCAACAACAACAACAGCAGCGACAGCAACATCAACAACAACAACAACAACAACAACAACAACAACAACAGCAGCAGCAACCTCAGATTTCTGGAATTCTGGATGCAAATGCTTCATCTATGTCACCTTCGTCACTCTTGATGTCTGGCCTAAATGGCAATCAAAGTTTGAATACGCAGCAACAACAACATTCACAACAACAACATTCACAACAACAGCAGCAACATGTATTGCATTTATCCCATCAAAATTTATTGGGTTTAAATTCGCAACAATATCAATCGCAAGCCGCCACAACAATGCAATTCGATCCAAATTCCGACTATCAGCAACAATCAAACCAATCGTCTAATTCCGTCGACGCAAATTCCATTCTGACTCTTGTTGATGGGATTCTCGATCAAAACACACAGTTGGACTTTTTGAACGATACAAAATTTCTTAATGAGATTTTAAACACACCTGATACTGATATTAATTTTGACGATAGTACTCTTGGATCAAGTAGTAATAGTGGTCAACCATCATCAAAGAAACAACGATTGGACGACGATTTAAGTAATTTGACAGCAACTTTAGCTGTAGAAACGGTTTGTCAAAATCTTCAACAACAACAACAACAGCAGCAACAACAACAACAACAACAACAACGACAACAAGCGCAGCCTCAACAGCAGCAACAGTCACAAATGACGTTGGAACAGCAACTTCCAGCTCAAATACAAAATGCTACTGAATCTACATCGTCGTCATCATCCTCATCATCGTCTTCATCGACATCAAGCTCGTCTTCATCGACTTCATCTTCTTCACAAATTATTCCGACTCTGCAGGTTCCACCTTCAGCACAGCAAACTTTGGAAAATCTTCAAACAAGCTCCATGTTGGGTGATATAAGTTCTTTACTGGGCGCGGCAACAGGCAATGTCGATGATTCTCAAACAATGACTATGATGACAGGAAATATGTACAGCAATGATATGCCCATTATCGATTGCCAAACAACAACATCGGATATTGGTGCAAATGTAATGACATCTTCATCTCAAGTGGATATTAGTGGTTTGGGTGATTTTTCTAACTTGGATGCAGCACAATTCCAACAAATAATCTATCAACATCAACAACAGCAGGGGACTACTCATAATTTGGACGATGTCCTAGGAAACGGCTATCAAATTTATAATCTACCATCTCTTGGTGATGATCAGTATTCACAGCAAAACGTCATTGTTTTACCAGGAGGCAATAACACTAATGGCATTATTGAGGCAACAGGCCTCAATCAACATCATCAGCAAATTATTTATGAAATTACAAATAACAGCAACGACAATTCAACCAATGGACTTTTCGATTTGTATCAGACTACGGCCGCAGCAGCAGCAACAGGAACTCCAAATGAATTGCTGCAACAAGATGTGTTTGCTATACAATATCCACGGAGCTTGTTGAGTGAGGATAATGTGAATATAAGTTTAAGTGATATTGAGATGTTGAGTGGATCTAATAGTTGTGACCTGAGAGTACTTGACAATCTTGCTGCGGTAATATCACCAGATGATCTAATCGCAACAAATGATATACCACATCTCGAAACAGCAGTTGAATCGATACCAACGACAGTGCCAATAGAAGCTTCAGCAAACGATATTCAGCCTAGAATAGGTGCAAAAGAGACTGAAACCAAAGAAACTCCAAAACCAAGTCCCGCAGTTGTTGCCGTATCAAGGGGTGGAATAACATTATTTGATGCAATGGGAAAGTACAAAAAATCTCTATCATTCGAATTGCCAGATCTTGATGAGGATACGCAAGGAGAAATCTCGGTAAACATCGAAAAGGCAGAACCAGAAAAGGAAAATGATGATTTAGTTCATTCACCGATAACATTGTCTGGATATCCAACTCGTAATTTCCTCTCAACTATACCGAAACCAGTTGGGCTGAATGGATTTGGGATGGTAAGAACGCCAAATGATGCTACGGCCTTTCGTAAAGACATTCTATGCACAAGAAAAACAAATAATTCAATTCCATCGTTTAATGGTAGCTTAGCTGGTCGTATTTTATCCAGTAGCCGATTAACCACTCATCCATTGAATCGTCATGGAAACATTGTCACCGAAAATGGTGATGTCTCTATAATTGGTACTTCGGTGACATCTATGGCACCAAAATTCGAAGTTGGTAACAATAACAACATTACAACCGCAAACAATAATATTAAAGCGAATAATTTTGTTGGTCGTGCAACTATTCGGGCCATAAATACTAACCCGTCCATAACAAGTGGATTTACTAAACCCCCACCACGTCGTATAGTTGCTTTTAGTTCACAGAAATGCCGTCAAATTTGCAGTACACCTGGAGGAGTCACTATAACAGCAACAACAATAAATGTTGTTGGAAATAATAGTAGCGGTATAATACGAGCTGTTCCAAATAATTCAACATCATCGAATTTATACTATAAATCAGCAATAGGTGGTGTTGGAGTTATTACAACAAATAATAACAATGTCAGCATATTGAATAACAATGCTAGTGATCGAATTAAATTGCATAAACGTTCACTTATAATGGGTTGTGGACAACAAACGCAAACAAGTACAGCAACACAAACAAAAACGATCAATTTAAGTAGTGAAATTGTGGCAGAGCTTTTAGATTCGGCAAGGAATCGCATCGAAATTGGCCGAAGTAGTTTGACATTGGTATCTAGTGGTTCTTCGAGTTCATCAGCTTCGTCATCACCATCACCTTTAAATGGTGGTAGCAATGGTAATAATGGTAATTCACATGGACATGCACATTCACATGTCATGACTAAGATTAATTCATCTTCAAATTTGTCATCGTCCTTATCGTCCTCATCGTCTTCTTCTTCGTCCTCATCGTCGTCATCATCATCATCGACGTCGTCGTCTGCATCGTCGAATTCATCATCGTCTTGCCCTTTGTCAACGGTACCATCGGTATCTATTATTAGGCGTGGAAAACGACAGTAGGTGATACAAAAAAAACAAAAAAAAGCCACAAACACAAATCCTTAGATCGTTATGCATTTACAAGAGACACAGATCGCTTTGTCGGCATTTAAAGTCTTTTTTTTCCCCCTTTTGTTTTCTTTCCATAATTATTTTAATTTCAGTCATATTGACAACTTAACTTAGCTGCAAGAGTACTTACCACTTACATACATATATATGTTGTGGTATATCGCTTTTTAGTTTTGCTTATCACCACTCTATATTTATATATATACATATATATTCAAACATATAAAAGATGCACTAACTAATATCAAACGTATGCGAGGAGAAAATAACTCCAAGATGTGTATAGCTTTTCATGTATCCAATCAAATTAGAATAGTGTTTCACTCAGCTTTTGTAAAAGCCTCAGTCTTTTGAAAGGTTTACTTTGGTTTAAAATAGTTTCTAATTGCAGGATTATTGCCAAAAGACATTTAGTTAAAATTATGCAGTACATTTTAATTTTATTTCCTCGATAAAACGAGTGAATCACGATTTTGTTTTAATTTTTTTTAAATTTATTTTTTCATACCAAATTGTTAATTTGAATTTGTGGGTAGCGAAATGTCGAACGCTCTAATGAACTTACTGTTTTTGTTTATCCTTTTGTGACAGCCTTATTGCTTAATTTTGTGATACAGGAATAGCTTTGGCAATTGTTTCAACTGTTTTTTTAATTTTTTATCCGGAATACCTAGACACATTCATTATATGTGAAATACTTATATGTTTGACCATGCACTAGACACCACCATACTCGTATTCGTATCAACACGCAATTCAATTTTAAGTGTTTTAGTAATGTTTCCTCGGAGTCCAAGTGAACATATGCATTGTCGGTTTCGTGCCAAAAATTAAAAAACAAATCTACAAACTCGATGTTTGTTGGAAATATTTTGTGAATTTTTTGCAGCATTATTTTGCAGAAATAAAAAAAAATTTGACCGACTGCCGTCAATAAGACTTAAATATCATTTTGTGAGCACATTTATTTATTAAAATACAATAGTTTCCCCTTCGATCCCCTGAGTCCATTTATAAATACACTTCACACTTGGTTTACATATAGAGCGTCAGAGAATTTTGTAAATATCAAAGATAAAAAAATTAAGATACATAAGCTTTGTAAACTTATACTCATAGAAAGAAAGTTATTCTTTGAATTAACTAGTAGTAATGTAGATAGTATTTAAATTCTTATTATTATTAATATTATTTTTTTATTTTTAGATTTTATTATAAAATAAAGTATAATGTTGGAAAAGGTTTTTTTTTTGGGTGGTGTTCGATGAATTTCACTTTAAACAATCACGACATAGTACCCATTCCAAAAATTAAATTCAATCAGAGATTAACTTGAACGGAAAAAAGTCCAGTTTCTGTTTCTTATTATTATTATTTTTTTGTTTTCTTAATTTAAAACATGTGATACCAAAAATTAATTGAGGAAAATTTCAAATACATATAACAAAACAATTTATTTTTGTAAGCATCTTTATATGATTTTGTTTATATCTGTTTTTTTTTTTATTTTGTTTATTTTTTAACATAGACTACATATATTTAGTATCTGACAAAAAAAATTCCAACTAGAAGTGAAGCAAATTTGAATATTTTCAGAGAGAATGGGGAGAATTGAAACGAAGGATTTTCTTGTTAACTATTGTTAATCAATGATTTCTTCGCTAACCTCGCACAAGACAAGACAAAAAAAAAAAAAAAACCAAAAGGCAAGACCATTATTATGAAAACCTACCTTGGAAAATGATGTGACATAAATTCAATTATCCAATCCAGTTCTGATTTCTAAAATACTCGTATGTTTAGTGGCTCTCGATATCTGTTTTTGGTTGTCTTTTTCGACCATTACACTACAACTACAAGATTGCTTTGCTTTTTTTTTGTTTTGCAACAAGGACCCAATTTAGAGGCAACGAAAATGGAACACCCCACACAATTACATTCCCTTTGTTATGTCGAACAGTTTTGAAACAATAACCTGCTTTGTGGTCTTCTAACAAAAGGCATTCCATTCTATATCTTCTTCTTTAGGTGGCGCTACAGTCCGGGGTGGACCTGGGCCTCAGTCAACAAGCTTCTCCAGCCAGCTCGATCCCTGGCTAGCTGCCTCCAGTTTCGCACACTAAGTTGGCTGAGGTCCTCTTCCATTTGCGTGCGCCACCTGAGTCTTGGCCTTTCTCTACTGCGCTGTCCCTCAGGGGCGGATTCGAAGACTTTTCGGAACGGAGCATTGGTGTCCATGCGCTCTACATGACCCAGCCATCTCAGTCTTTGGATCTTTACTCTTCTGGCTAGGTCCATGTCGCTGTACAGTCCATACAGTTCGTAGTTGTATCTCCTCCTCCACTCACCGTCAATTCAGACGGGACCGAAGATCGCCCGAAGAATTTTTCTCTCGAAGCAACCAAGAACACCCTCATCCATTTTTGATAATGTCCATGCCTCTGCGCCATAGAGCAGGACCGGGATTATTAAAGTCTTATAAAGGGTGACTTTTGTTGTCCGAGAGAGGGCTTTGCTACTCAATTGCCTTCTTAACCCAAAGAAACAGCGGTTGGCAAGAGTTATTCTTCGCTTGATCTCAGCGCTGGTGTCGTTGTCTGTATTTATAGCGGAGCCTAGGTAGACAAAGTCCTTAACTACCTCAAATTTATATCTGTCGAGGGTGACGTTCTGTCCGAGACGTCGGTGTTGGTTGTCCTTTTTGCTTGACAGCATATACTTGGTCTTGCCCTCATTGACCGCTAAACCCATAAAGACATTCCATTACTGTGAAATATATTTAGGGAGAAAGCCACTGTGCGACATCGTGGTTCTTAAATTGGAAGTAGATAACTTATATGATTTTATTTTACTGACTAGTAAACCGATTGTAACTGGCGTCTGTTGGTGATATTCTTCCTTAACTTTCAATTGGTCAGGGAAGAACCACGTAATCGATTTCTGTCGATCATCTTATTTTTGACTCGGTATTGGTGTTTTTTTTTTAGCAAGGTTATCCATGGCAAGGTGTTGTCCCTTGCGAACTGTAGCCGATCTTCTCACTTTTGACTCGATGGTGATCCACAGCATATCGGCGTTGGCAAGTCATTGTTTGATGAAACTACATTCGCAACAGATTCACCTTGACTTTTGTAAAGAAAATTTTATGAAAAATATTTGAATTGCAAATCAATTCACTTCTAGTTGGGAATTATCTTTGATATGGTATTGTATGTATTTATGTGCATAAGTAGTGATAAGTTTTTGTCGTTTTAATTTGAATCTAGGGTATGAATATAAATCTATATAACATCAATTTCCATCGTTTAGTTTCCTTTCCCTTCATTTAGACTTTTTGATACAAAGAACGAGCTGATAAAAAAAAAATTTAGCTTAACATGCTTTTGAGAATGCAACAACTTGTCCAAAGTTGTTTTAAGGAGAAATCTGAGAACATCTGAAATATCTCGAAAAAAAAAAAAAAAAAAAAAAAACGTAATTGAATTATAATAATGAATTAGTGTAACATTGTGATAAGAATTTTTTTTTGTTTTATATATAAATAATATGTACTATACATAATCAATTCACTATTATAAGATACCTTCAATATAAAGCAACGAATGAATTGTATTTTTTTAATTTTCTCTCCCCCCAATTTTTTCGTTTCGATTTATAGTTTTGTTTTTTTTTTCTTAATAACTTAATAAGTTATTTATTTATTAAAGTGATACATTGTGTTATTTTTAACGCTGAAATAAATTAGATTATTTTTTTATACTTGAGTTATTGTCATCCCGGTATCCACTACGACAAGGACATAATTTTGACGATTAATCAACGGTTGTAATTTTTAGTTTTTCCCTTTTTTTTATAGCTTTGAAGTAATAACTTTAATATTCAAAATTGAAGAGACTATATTCTTCGAATATAGGTTTAAATTTAATTAAGTATGCATACCGTAAAAATAAATTATTAAAATAAAGACAATATAAAATCCATATAATGAGAAATGTAAATTTTATTAATATGAAATGGTCTTGATTGATGGTGAGTACTAGTATTACACGATTAAACATTGGTGAAGCAATTTTAGTGCTACTCGTATGATGGCTATTATGAACCAGTCAGGTGAACATTGACAAACTGCTTCAGGCGTTTAGAAAGTCTCCTTTCTTGAGGATCGGACAAGCAATACTTAAATTCCGTTCATCAAGCGTGCACTGTTCTGACCAGATTTGAGAGAGGAGTTGGTGTATGCTGCTTACCAAATAATTGCCTGCTTCTTGCTTAGCATACAAGGATAATGTTGGAAAATTCAGTCTTGATGCAGATTGCAACGAGGCATTCGTTCATATGCCGGAAAGCCGAGACTTCTTGCCTAAGTTTGCCTCCAACAACAATCGCCGGAAAAGATATCACAGTTTTTCATTTTCTTTTTGTCCAATTCATCCATTATACTCAAGCGAAGCATTATTGTAAATCTTGATTCAAGAGGTGCGAAAAACGCAGACAAGTAAAATTGTTGGCTTTACCATCAAAATGATCTAAAATGCAATTAGACACCAGCCGAATATAGGAACGCGTGGCAGAAACGGTGATGTTGGGTCTCGTTGTTATATAAGAAGTCTGTGCTGGAACATTTTCATATTAAAATAATTGTGAAATAATAGTGTCATTTGTTACTGAAGCAATGTCGTTAGTATCTGTTATCCAACGACTCCAAACATACCAACAAAAAGGAGAAAAGATGGTTTCAAGAACACTGGTTGAATGTATATAATAGAACGACCACCTCCATCTCCGGACTCAAATCTACTGAAATATTTGTGGGCAAATGTAAAGAAAGATGTTTCAGAGGAACAGCCAAGAAATACCACAGAACTTTGTGAGGCGATACAACGCTGCTGGCATGTCATTTCTTTGGAGAGATGTTAGTCATTGGTTGATTAATTAAACCATTGTTTTGTCTGGATGTCGTTGCAGCTTTAAAACTTCTTCGGATTGCTTTGCACCGTAAATATGGCTATTTTCTTTGTAGCCATCAAACCAGAAATAGCTGAACAAAATGTTGGTCGCAAACAGTGGATTATCTTGAAGATTTTCAAGAGTTGGGCTTTGACTGAATGCAACAGAGACGATTTGGAAGGCCGGCTTCAGTTCTTGCACGAATTGATTTCTGTATGCATTTTAACCAAGATTTTGACGTTAAATACGCTAAGTTGTATTCGACCGTTGATATGGTCACCGAATCAATTCCTTACGGTCATCGCATACACTGCTACCGCAGCTTTATTTTCCTCACTACGTGCTTTATGTGATATAACGATTTGTGCGTTCGGTAGGTCGATTATGTGGATCATAAGTTGTTCTAAGCGATTAAACACATTTCTCGTCGTACGCTGATTTTCGTTCTCGTGGTAGTCTTCAAATAAATAGATCGGAAAATACTGCAGTCTGTGTTGATCTTTTTTTATTATATTTATTTTCGACAAACATGTGTCTTATATTTTTAGCCCAATCTAAGATGTCATTAATAACATTAGATAAAACTTGTTTGGTTTTGTTGAAATCCCTTGATTTACACATAATTCAAATATCATCTGCGTAAATGCAATGATCTAAGGTATTGTATCGAGCTATAATGCCATTAAGTTCGTCGAAAGCGATTATAAATAACAGAACCGATAATGGAGATCCTCGTGGAATACCATTGTGTGGTGGCATGATGAAAGAGAAATTGTTGTTGGCTCTTACCGAAATTTAACTGTTGGAAAAGAATTATTTGATAAAGCTGTACATCTTTGGATCAATTCCCAATACTTAAAATTTATTTAAAACAAAATCAGAACCTATTCTGTCAAAAGCCTTTTCGAAGTCTAGAGACCGCAAAATGACGTGATTGTGGGCGTATTGTGCATTCGGTATATAAAAAAACTATGTGAGGCAGCGCATCGCTGCTGCCTTTATTCGATCTCAATACAATTTAGTTTCTACTAACTAATTGTCTTATTTGAATAATCCACAGAAGGCGCCTTGCAACAGTTTTGTTTTTAGAACTTTGTCCATGCATAGTACAAAGGATATTAGGCGGTAGTCGTCAACTGTGTTTATAGATTTTTGGGGCTTAAGCAATGGAATGACGGTTGTTGTTTTCCAGCTTTGGGGTATCACGCCGCATTTTAAGATGTTATTGTAGAGAGTGGTAAGTCTACCTTTGATTAAAGGTGGTAAATTTTGTATCATACACGGTCTGTGCTTGGAGTTTTACGTTTACATTGACAAAGGCAACTCGCTAGCTCCTTTGCAGATATTGTGCATTCAATAATTTCTGCAGGCTTATAAAGAAAATGAATGAATGCAGGCTTATTATAAAGGAACCGGGGTGAAGCTTTACGGTAGCTTTTATATTTGGTTAAATTGAAGCTAGACGAAAAACGCACATCTTTGACTTGATTTAAATAGTTGTGTGCAAGTAAGTTAGAAATTTTTAAGGAGCGAGATGTAGGACTGTTCAATGTTGCTAGGCTAATGGACCTAGGAGCAGCAGTTTCTCGTAAGGCAAGTAATATTTTGTCGGATTTTCGCCGAGGAGGATTTTGGATTATTTGTGTTAGTAAAGGCTTGAAAACGCCTGCTTTTACTTATTTTTTTTTCACGCTGGAAGAAGGCCTTGCACTTTCTATATTCTATAAGGTTTATATGGGTAGGGCGCTTTTTAAATAATTTCTAAGCCTTTACTTTATTTTTTCTTAATATTGTAATATTTCGGCTAGGGTTCGAAATGATAAAACGTTATTCTGTTTCTAAAAACACTCTATTTATTATTATTTAAATACAACTTTCAATCAATTCACAAACAATTTCACTTCTATTTCACAATTCAAATCTCTTATTTTTCACTTAGTAAGACTTAGGTCCTTTTCCATCGCTTTCCAAATATCAACTTATCGTCCGCAGTTTCTCATCCTGTATTTATACTACATTTGTCGGGTTCTAGTTCTTTCTGGTAACTTCTGGTTTGAAACTGGGGTAATAACTGAACTCTCCAACGTGGAGAGTTTGTATGATCCTAAAACTATGCAACACTGGATCCTTGATTTAATCACATATATACCACAGTATTTTGTTTGAATTTTTTCTTTTGTGTATTGTTAATTAAAAGATGAATAACTGTTGTGTGATGTGTGATATAAATGTTTAATTGAGTAAATTTATTTAATGAACAATTAGATAATGTATGAATGTTTTAATGTTATTGTAAGTAAATAGAAACAATTTTTATGTTACCAAAATGCGTCCAAACTCGATGACGGTTGTGAAAAGAAGAGAGTGAAATTAAGTTACAAAAATGTATCAAGCAATTAAGAAAGCGAATGTAATGAGAAACAATGCAAAAAAACTAACGTTAGATTCTGAGTTGAATTACATCTTAATCGGTCATTTTGAGATCAAAAGAGAGCAAAATTTATCCATCATTAATCATTATTATAAAATAGTGTAATGTGTATTTGTTTGGCACTCGTGGTGCATAGTACTAAACACCCCTCTTAAACTTGTTCGTCCCGAACAAACTCTTCGACATTCTGCCCAATATAGAGATGTATTCGATCCACATGAACCACTTTCATCTTGCCTCTTCCTCGTTGAATGCGATAGACAACATCGTTGATGCGTTTTACGACTTTATATGGTCCTTCCCAGTCTTGCTGTAATTTGGGTGATACGCCTTTCCGTCTATGGGGGTTATATAGCCACACTAGATCCCCTTCCTGGAATCCCGTTGTGGTCGCCTTGACATCATACCTCGTCTTCATGCGGTCACTGGCTATCTTGATCTTATCCCTGGTTGTTTGGTGCACGTCCCTAATAATCCGTCTGAGGTCTGCGACATAGTCGTCTTCATTTCTGTTCTCTGCAGACGGCGGTGATCCAAACATCAATTCACTAGGTAACCGGACTGTTCGACCGAAAAGGATTTCCGATGGAGTGTGACCTGTGGTGTTGTGTACTGCACTCCGATAGGCTAATAGAAACATTGGAATTTGCCTATCCCAATCGAGCAATGCCCTTTGATAGGTGTTCATTCAAGGTTCTGTTGAAGCGTTCTACCATCCCGTCCGATTGTGGGTGGAGCGGTGTTGTTCTCGTCTTTTTAATCCCCAGTAGCTCGCACACCCCTTGGAAAATCTTAGACTCGAAGTTACGCCCTTCATCCGAGTGCAATTCCATCGGTACGCCGAATCTGCTCACCCAGTTGTAAACGATCTGCTCAACCACGGTTTTGGCTTCTTGGTTAGGGATAGCAAAAGCCTCAGGCCACTTGCTGAAGTTATCCATAACAACAAGAATGTAGCGATTTCCCTTTTCGGTTTCAGAAAACGGTCCTGCGATGTCAACTGCGATTCTCTCGAATGGCGCTCCAACGTTGTATTGCTGCATTCTGCCGTGAATACTGGTGGCGCAGGTGACACACTTTCTGCACCAATTGGCGTGCACCCAATGGCGTGCACCCAATAACAACGTTCTCGCACCTTTTCTAACGTCTTATTCACTCCCAAGTGGCCTCCGGATACTCCATCGTGCAGTTCCCTTAGCACGTCACTGACTCTCGACCGTGGCACAACGAGCTGCATCACAAACGACTTTCCATCCGAGCTTTCCCACCTTCGCCTCAAAACACCATCTTGAACATGAAGCGAGTCCCACTGTGCCCAGTATGCCTTTAGTTCTGGACTTTTATTGGATATTTCCTGCCAATCTGGTTTTTCTTCGTGTTCTTTCCAAGCGAGTATTGGCTCGATATCCGGATCCTCTTTTTGGGCGTTTCGCATTTCACTTTCATTCCAACCGTCAGTGGGCTCAGCTCTTAGTCGTTGAGTGGATACCGCATCTTTTTCTTCTTGTCGTGCGCAATGTTTGCAATCAGATTTGCAAGGTCGCCGGGACAGAGCATCCGCATTAGAGTGAAGGCTTCCCTTTCGATGCTGAATCTCGTAGTCGTACATCTGGAGTCGTTCAATCCACCTTGGGACTTGTCCTTCAGGATTTTTAAATTGCAGCAACCACTTCAGAGATGCATGGTCTGTGCGAAGAATGAATTTTCGTCCGTACAGGTACTTATAGAAATGCTTTGTTGCCAAGACCAAAGCAAGAAGTTCCCGCCTGGTAACACAGTAGTTCCTTTCCGGCTTAGAGAGCACCTTACTAAAGTAGGAAACAACTTTCTCTTGCCCGTCATGCATCTGCGAAAGGACAGCTCCAATTCCGACGTAACTGGCATCTGCATCCACAATAAATGTTTTTCCTGGAGTAGGGTACACTAGTACAGGGGCCTCACATAGTTGTTGTTTGAGAGTTTTGAAGCTTCTTTTGCATTCACTTGACCATTTGAATTGTTTTCCCTTTTCTGTTAGTTGATGCAAACTCTTTGCTATCCCAGCAAAATCCTTCACAAACCGCCTGTAGTAGGTAGCGAGTCCCAGAAAGCTTCTCAGTTGGTGTTTGTCTCTTAGGACTGGCCAATTTTTCACCGCTTCGATCTTTTCTGGGTCTGTCCTTACCCCTTCGGATGAGATGATGTGTCCCAAGTATTTGACATCTGGCCTAAAGAGATGACACTTCTTCGGGTTTAGCTTTAGCTGTGCACTTCGTAGTCTTTGGAACACTTCCTTTAAGTTATCTCGATGTTCTTGAAAAGTGTTGCCGACCACGATGACATCGTCCAGGTAGACCAAACAGGTTTTCCATGTTAGTCCCAGCAAAACGCGTTCCATTACACGCTCAAAGGTTGCCGGAGCATTGCACAATCCGAATGGCATTACTGTGAATTGCCAAAGCCCGTTTCCTGCGGTGAAGGCTGTCTTCTCACGGTCCTCCGGATGGATCTGTACTTGCCAGTAGCCACTCTTCAAATCAAGTGTGGAGAACCATTGCGCTCCTGACAGTGTGTCCAGTGTGTCGTCAATCCTTGGCAAGGGGTAGCTATCCTTCTTGGTGACATTATTTAGCTGGCGATAATCCACGCAGAATCTATTGGTGCCGTCTTTCTTCTTGACCAGTACAACGGGTGATGCCCACGGACTCTTAGAGCCTTCAATCAACCCTTGATTTTCCATAGTTGAAACCATTTCTGCAACCTCCGTCTGCGTAGCTAATGGTAAACGCTAAGGAGGATGACGTATGGGTCTTGCATCTCCAGTGTCTATTCGGTGTTGTACCAAATGTGTGTTGCCATATTCGCCATCCTGCGAGGCAAATACGTCTGCAGATTAGTTCCTCTGCCATCGCTCGTTGCCCCTGGTTCAGCTCGGTTTGCCTGAGTATAGTTCTTTTCAACTCAGCTGTGCTACTTGATGGCAAAGATATAGCAGCATTCTCCTTCGACAACTTGGTGACAGCAGTTATCGGTACGCACGCTCCGATCGATTGTCCTTGCTTTAGTTTGATGTTCTTATTTCCCACATTCAAGATTCTTACTGGGACCATTTTGCCTTTCGGCTCAACGAGCATCTTTCCCACGACGTAATTCTGATAATGATTTTTAGAGTCCGGCTCAATCAAATAGAATCGATGGCCCCCAAGATCACCTTCCAGCTTCGCCCAAATTAGTGTCTCTGCGGAAGGTGGTAAGATCTCGTCCTTGTTGACTACTGTCCTAAGGCATGCGGCATTCTCATTCCCGTACACCATTGGAATCTCGACGTTCCTGTACTTAAGTACTTGACTTCCGATGTCGAGCACTACATTATGCGCCTTCATAAAGTCAACTCCAATGACGTTGCGCTGCTGGCAGGATAGATGTCATTCCTGCCAGATGCCTCTTCGTTACGTCTCCTAGCAGCGCATTGTGGACAACTGCGTTGTTTAAGTGGAGACCTGCACTCACGCTGCAGATGTCCTATTTTGTTGCAGTTCCAACAACGGACTTGTCCTCCACGCACACTGTTCCGCTCCACGACGTCTGCTCGTTGGCAGGAGCATTCCACGGCTGTCACTTCTCTCACGCGGTGGATTCCTTGAGATGCTTGGTCGGCAGCTTTCATCGTCAGGGCAAATACTAGGGCCTCAGGAAGGGTTCGTTTTCCAGCCATTCTTACAGCCATTTGCAACTGCCTATCTTCAATCGCTTGGGTAAACGCCTCTACAGCCATTTCGTTGATAAGGTCTTCTCCGGCATTAGGATAAGATAGATGCGCCAACCGTTCGATATCGGCCTGCAACTGCTGAAGTGTTTCGCCCCTCTTCTGGACTCTGCTGCGCAGTTGGACTCTGTATACTTGCTGCATATGGTCATCTCCGAACCGCATTTCTATGGCTTTAACCAAAGCGTCGTAGTTGAGTTGTTTATCTTCTGAGATGGTTTGCAGCAATTCCGCAGCTGTACCTCTCAGTGCCAGCGTGAGTGCAATCGACTTTTCTCCGTCGTCCCAGTTGTTGGTCATGGCAGCTGCTTCAAATTGTCTTCTATATATTGGCCACGATGTTTGGCCATCGAAGACAGGCGGTTGCATCTCTTTCCTTCTAGGGCTGTCTGTAGAAATTTCTCGGACTTTCAGCTGGGGTATACTTAGCTCCAGCAATGTACGTGGCATTTTTATTTTTTTTATTATTTTCTTTTTTTTCACAGCACTCAGAATAAGTTTTATCCCACTTCTGACACCAATGTAATTGTGGTATATATGTGATTAAATCAATTATCCAGTGTTGCATAGTTTCAGGATCATACAAACTCTCCACGTTGGAGAGTTCAGTTATTACCCCAGTTTCAAACCAGAAGTTACCAGAAAGAACTAGAACCCGACAAATGTAGTATAAATACAGGATGAGAAACTGCGGACGATAAGTTGATTTTTGGAAAGCGATGGAAAAGGACCTAAGTGAAAGATAAGAGATTTGAATTGTGAAATAGAAGTGAAATTGTTTGTGAATTAATTGAAAGTTGTATTTAAATAATAATAAATAGAGTGTTTTGAAACAGAATAACGTTTTATCATTTCGAACCCTAGCCGAAATATTACATTGGTGTCAGAAGTGGGATAAAACTTATTCTGAGTGCTGTGAAATAAAAAATAAAATAAAAATAAAAATAAAAAAAATGGCACGTACATTGCTGGAGCTAAGTATTCCCCAGCTAAAAATTGAGCTAGAGAAGCGGAATCTCTCCGCAGCTGGAGGGAAAAGTGATTTGATTTATCGGCTACAAGAAGCGTTCGAAAAAGATGGAAAAGATCCGAAATCCATTTTGTTCGACGTAGAAGAAGAACAAGTGAGCACAGTAGTTGACATGGCCGTTATGATGGAATTACTCCTTGGATTGAATTCTAAGTTAGAAGAACAGAAGAATTCTTTAGACGAGCAAAGGAGAAGTATGGATTCTAAGTTTGAAGAACAGAAGAATTCTCTAGAAGAACAGAAGAATTCTCTAGAAGGACAGAAGAATTCCATTGTTTCCGCACAGAAAGACACTGTCGAAGAGTTCAAGAATTCTCTAGAAGCGAAATTCGAAATAATCGATCAAAAATTAAATATGCACGAAGCACAATTCGAGAAGGTTGAACACAATATTCAGAATCTTGCGAAAGAACTAGAGAGAGTAAAGAAACAGAAAGTCCGAGAAATTTCTACAGACTGCCCTAGAAGGAAAGAGATGCAACCACCTGTTTTTGATGGCCAAACATCGTGGCCAATATATAGAAGACAATTTGAAGCAGCTGCCATGACCAACAACTGGGACGACGGAGAAAAGTCGATTGCGCTCACGCTGGCACTGAGAAATACAGCTGCGGAATTGCTGCAAACCATCTCAGATGATAAACAACTCAACTACGACGCTTTGGTTAAAGCCATAGAAATGCGGTTCGGAGATGACCATATGCAGCAAGTATACAGAGTCCAACTGCGCAGCAGAGTCCAGAAGAGGGGCGAAACACTTCAGCAGTTGCAGGCCGATATCGAACGGTTGGCGCATCTATCTTATCCTAATGCCGGAGAAGACCTTATCAACGAAATGGCTGTAGAGGCGTTTACCCAAGCGATTGAAGATAGGCAGTTGCAAATGGCTGTAAGAATGGCTGGAAAACGAACCCTTCCTGAGGCCCTAGTATTTGCCCTGACGATGAAAGCTGCCGACCAAGCATCTCAAGGAATCCACCGCGTGAGAGAAGTGACAGCCGTGGAATGCTCCTGCCAACGAGCAGACGTCGTGGAGCGGAACAGTGTGCGTGGAGGACAAGTCCGTTGTTGGAACTGCAACAAAATAGGACATCTGCAGCGTGAGTGCAGGTCTCCACTTAAACAACGCAGTTGTCCACAATGCGCTGCTAGGAGACGTAACGAAGAGGCATCTGGCAGGAATGACATCTATCCTGCCAGCAGCGCAACGTCAAGTCAACAGGCGGGAAACGTGTAAGAACCAACTTCGAGGGGCAGAAGTTGGTTTCTGGAATTGACGCCCCCAGGATCAAAATCCAAGTCTCCCAAACAAAACGAAGTAACAAGAGTCTTACAGTGGAAGCCCACATTGGCCAGAATAAATGCGTGGCCACCATTGACACCGGTGCCACCGCTTCCATTATAAGAAGGGATATCGCCCATGATTCATGGCTGCACAATACCAGTAGCTACTGCTTGAAAACAGCAACAGGAGCGACGGCAAAGGTGTATGGAGAAGTTGTTCTTACGATCAATCTGGCAGGACTAACATTCACCCACGTATTCCTAGTGGCCGATATATGCGACGAGTGCATCATTGGAGTTGACTTTATGAAGGCGCATAATGTAGTGCTCGACATCGGAAGTCAAGTACTTAAGTACAGGAACGTCGAGATTCCAATGGTGTACGGGAATGAGAATGCCGCATGCCTTAGGACAGTAGTCAACAAGGACGAGATCTTACCACCTTCCGCAGAGAAGCTGGAAGGTGATCTTGGGGGCCATCGATTCTATTTGATTGAGCCGGACTCTAAAAATCATTATCAGAATTACGTCGTGGGAAAGATGCTCGTTGAGCCGAAAGGCAAAATGGTCCCAGTAAGAATCTTGAATGTGGGAAATAAGAACATCAAACTAAAGCAAGGACAATCGATCGGAGCGTGCGTACCGATAACTGCTGTCACCACGTTGTCGAAGGAGAATGCTGCTATATCTTTGCCATCAAGTAGCACAGCTGAGTTGAAAAGAACTATACTCAGGCAAACCGAGCTGAACCAGGGGCAACGAGCGATGGCAGAGGAACTAATTTGCAGACGTATTTGCCTCGCAGGATGGCGAATATGGCAACACACATTTGGTACAACACCGAATAGACACTGGAGATGCAAGACCCATACGTCATCCTCCTTGGCGTTTACCATTAGCTAAGCAGACGGACGTTGCAGAAATGGTTTCAACTATGGAAAATCAAGGGTTGATTGAAGGCTCTAAGAGTCCGTGGGCATCACCCGTTGTACTGGTCAAGAAGAAAGACGGCACCAATAGATTCTGCGTGGATTATCGCCAGCTAAATAATGTCACCAAGAAGGATAGCTACCCCTTGTCAAGGATTGACGACACACTGGACACACTGTCAGGAGCGCAATGGTTCTCCACACTTGATTTGAAGAGTGGCTACTGGCAAGTACAGATCCATCCGGAGGACCGTGAGAAGACAGCCTTCACCGCAGGAAACGGGCTTTGGCAATTCACAGTAATGCCATTCGGATTGTGCAATGCTCCGGCAACCTTTGAGCGTGTAATGGAACGCGTTTTGCTGGGACTAACATGGAAAACCTGTTTGGTCTACCTGGACGATGTCATCGTGGTCGGCAACACTTTTCAAGAACATCGAGATAACTTAAAGGAAGTGTTCCAAAGACTACGAAGTGCACAGCTAAAGCTAAACCCGAAGAAGTGTCATCTCTTTAGGCCAGATGTCAAATACTTGGGACACATCATCTCATCCGAAGGGGTAAGGACAGACCCAGAAAAGATCGAAGCGGTGAAAAATTGGCCAGTCCTAAGAGACAAACACCAACTGAGAAGCTTTCTGGGACTCGCTACCTACTACAGGCGGTTTGTGAAGGATTTTGCTGGGATAGCAAAGAGTTTGCATCAACTAACAGAAAAGGGAAAACAATTCAAATGGTCAAGTGAATGCGAAAGAAGCTTCAAAACTCTCAAACAACAACTATATGAGGCCCCTGTACTAGTGTACCCTACTCCAGGAAAAACATTTATTGTGGATGCAGATGCCAGTTACGTCGGAATTGGAGCTGTCCTTTCGCAGATGCATGACGGGCAAGAGAAAGTTGTTTCCTACTTTAGTAAGGTGCTCTCTAAGCCGGAAAGGAACTACTGTGTTACCAGGCGGGAACTTCTTGCTTTGGTCTTGGCAACAAAGCATTTCTATAAGTACCTGTACGGACGAAAATTCATTCTTCGCACAGACCATGCATCTCTGAAGTGGTTGCTGCAATTTAAAAATCCTGAAGGACAAGTCCCAAGGTGGATTGAACGACTCCAGATGTACGACTACGAGATACAGCATCGAAAGGGAAGCCTTCACTCTAATGCGGATGCTCTGTCCCGGCGACCTTGCAAATCTGATTGCAAACATTGCGCACGACAAGAAGAAAAAGATGCGGTATCCACTCAACGACTAAGAGCTGAGCCCACTGACGGTTGGAATGAAAGTGAAATGCGAAACGCCCAAAAAGAGGATCCGGATATCGAGCCAATACTCGCTTGGAAAGAACACGAAGAAAAACCAGATTGGCAGGAAATATCCAATAAAAGTCCAGAACTAAAGGCATACTGGGCACAGTGGGACTCGCTTCATGTTCAAGATGGTGTTTTGAGGCGAAGGTGGGAAAGCTCTGATGGAAAGTCGTTTGTGATGCAGCTCGTTGTGCCACGGTCGAGAGTCAGTGACGTGCTAAGGGAACTGCACGATGGAGTATCCGGAGGCCACTTGGGAGTGAATAAGACGTTAGAAAAGGTGCGAGAACGTTGTTATTGGGTGCACGCCATTGGGTGCACGCCAATTGGTGCAGAAAGTGTGTCACCTGCGCCACCAGTATTCACGGCAGAATGCAGCAATACAACGTTGGAGCGCCATTCGAGAGAATCGCAGTTGACATCGCAGGACCGTTTTCTGAAACCGAAAAGGGAAATCGCTACATTCTTGTTGTTATGGATAACTTCAGCAAGTGGCCTGAGGCTTTTGCTATCCCTAACCAAGAAGCCAAAACCGTGGTTGAGCAGATCGTTTACAACTGGGTGAGCAGATTCGGCGTACCGATGGAATTGCACTCGGATGAAGGGCGTAACTTCGAGTCTAAGATTTTCCAAGGGGTGTGCGAGCTACTGGGGATTAAAAAGACGAGAACAACACCGCTCCACCCACAATCGGACGGGATGGTAGAACGCTTCAACAGAACCTTGAATGAACACCTATCAAAGGTCGTTGGTGACAAGCAATGCGATTGGGATAGGCAAATTCCAATGTTTCTATTAGCCTATCGGAGTGCAGTACATAACACCACAGGTCACACTCCATCGGAAATCCTTTTCGGTCGAACAGTCCGGTTACCTAGTGAATTGATGTTTGGATCACCGCCGTCTGCAGAGAACAGAAATGAAGACGACTATGTCGCAGACCTCAGACGGATTATTAGGGACGTGCACCAAAGAACCAGGGATAAGATCAAGATAGCCAGTGACCGCATGAAGACGAGGTATTATGTCAAGGCGACCACAACGGGATTCCAGGAAGGGGATATAGTGTGGCTATATAACCCCCATAGACGGAAAGGCGTATCACCCAAATTACAGCAAGACTGGGAAGGATCATATAAAGTCGTAAAACGCATCAACGATGTTGTCTATCGCATTCAACGAGGAAGAGGCAAGATGAAAGTGGTTCATGTGGATCGAATACATCGCTATATTGGGCAGAATGTCGAAGAGTTTGTTCGGGAAGAACAAGTTTAAGAGGGGGATATTGTGGTATATATGTGATTAAATCAAGGATCCAGTGTTGCATAGTTTTAGGATCATACAAACTCTCCACGTCGGAGAGTTCATTTATTACCCCAGTTTCAAACCAGTAGTTACCAGAAAGAACTAGAACCCGACAAATGTAGTATAAATACAGGATGAGAAACTGCGGACGATAAGTTGATTTTTGGAAAGCGATGGAAAAGGACCTAAGTCTTACTAATCGTAAGTGAAAGATAAGAGATTTGAATTGTGAAATAGAAGTGAAATTGTTTGTAAATTAATTGAAAGTTTTATGTTCTATTTTTGTTTTAGCCACTTTGACAATATTCCAAACAGGTTTTGAACTTACATCCAGAGATCGAAATTTGGTGTTCCACCTCTTCTTGTTGTTATCAAAAATAAGTTTGGAAATAACATTATTGAGGTGGAAAACTTTATGTTTGTAGAACGGCTGGTGGTGTCTTTGCCAATGTCTTCGGCAAGCACTCCTAATTTGAATGAGCTCCAGGATGTAAGGAGGAAGCTTATTTGCTCAGGTTTTTTTTAGGGACTTTGCGAACACATAATTGAATAGTTTCTAGTACATGTTTGCTAAAGTCTGAGACAATGGAATCAACATAGTCAGTGGAGCTTCTACCGCCGGGAAAGTAAGCACAAAAGATTTTAATTTCTCTCTGGTAACTCAATTTTAAGCTAATTCCAATGTTTTCTATTAACCGCGTTTTCACTACAGGCAAAAGCGAGTGCTCAATAGATCTTTTTATTAGTATTGCCACTCCACCTCCGTCTCGATCGACTCTATAGCATCGATAGCATTTAAAGTCGGATGTGGACACTTGTAAGTCTTGTTTAAGCCATGTTTCAGTTACAAGAGCTATGTCGACATTTCTAGCGTTTAAAAAGTTAGCAAACTCAGTGATTTCGTTGCGTATACTTCTACTATTCCAAGTAATTATATTTAAATGTCTATATATCATATTATTTAGAGTAATGACACAAGAATTTAGTTGCTAAACGTATGACAATATTAAATTGTTCAAACTTATTCTTACATGTAGATAAATTTGTAATTAATTTCATAGCTAGACTATTTAATTCATCCTCTGTGAACAGAGTGTTGTTGCTGGAAATGTTGCAAGTCGCGCTGGCGGAAATGTTGCTAAACGTAAGTGGTGTGTTGTGGGAAACATTGTTGAATGTTGGAAGCGTGACACCATCTCACATTGTTTGATTTGTGTGTGAGGCGGGAAACAGCTGACGCGGCTGTGGAAGTTGTGGGAACTCTGACAGAGAGTTAATTGGAACCTGCTGATGTTTAGTGTGAGTGGGTGGTGGAATATGTTGTCGGTTGCGTGTCTTTGACATAACATTTTGTTTAAATTTTTCCTTGAGTTCTAAGAACTTAGATCGGCTAACGCATGATGGATCGGTTGATTTGTGCGGTCCGTTGCAATTTGCACATTTTTCAGCGGAAGAATAAGTGCAGAGAGAAGTTTTATGTGAGCTGGCACAGTTGGCACAGAAGGTTATGACGCAGCAATTTTTTTCACCATCCCCAAACATCTGGCAATTGTGACATTGGGTTAGTTTAACTTTTAGTTTACGTTGGTAGTTTCAGCTCACTTGCGTATGAAAGATGGAGCGATAATTTTTCTTAAGATCCTGCATTGAACCATTGAACCATTTTCTAATGATATGATATAAATTGTGTCTGTGAAATTCTCAGATTTTTTAATGTTTTTGCACTTTAGGCCAATTTTGATCAATTCAGTTTTTAGAAGATTGGGGTCCATTTCGTTCATACCAAATAAAACAACTTTGAAAGCCTTTTCGCTCTTGAAATCGTGACAGAAGAATTTACAACTTTCACTTTTTAGTCTTTCTAATATGGCACTGTAAGATTCAACAGAATTGCACGTGATTTTAATGCCTATAGACATCTTTTTAATAAAGTAATCTGCTATGTTTAGCGATTTTGCAAGGCTGTGCACAAATTCACTAGATTTTTGCAATAGTTTGATTGGAGGCAATAGCGCTTTCTCACTAGAATTTTGTGGCGAAATTATTTCGACCATGTCTTCTTCGTTATCCGGAAGGCATTACAAGGGACTCCAGTAATTATAACTGGGATCACTTTCCTTTTTCTTTTTTTTTTTCGGATTTTGCATATTGCAACAATTGTCAATTTGGCTTTAGAAGTGGTATGTCGACAGAAACGGCCTTGCAGAAATTCATCGGAGAAATTTATAATAGTATAAATTTGTCCAAAAGATGTGCAGCTCTATTTGTAGACATAACTAAGGCATTTGACACAGTGGACCACTCTTTATTATTAAATAAACTGTATAATGCGGGCTTTAGAGGGTTTATTTTTAACTGGTTTGCTTCTTACCTAGCAAATCGAAAGCAGATGGTGAAGATCAAAGAGTCTTTTAGCTCGCTGAAATTTATAAATACAGGTGTTCCACAAGGATCGGTCTTGGGTCCTATCTTGTTTTTAATTTATGTTAACTCTCTGTTTAGTCAGCCTTTCAAAGGAGTAATTTCCGCGTTTGCTGATGATACTGCTATTTTCTACTCCCATAGCAATGATTTTAATATTTTTGTGGATGTAAATCACGATCTTGAATTACTGAGATTATGGTTCAGTCATCATAAACTTGTAATTAGCATGAAAACTAAGTTTATGTTTTTTAATATCAGAAGCATGGACTATCAAGATTTTTCATTATCTTACCATAGCCCGAATTGTACACGTTTTCCTTTAATCTGTTGTTTACAGAATTCGATTAGTTTTGATCACAACACTAATTGTTGTGATTCCTGCTTCGATATTGAGTGTGTTCAACAATTTAAATATTTGGGTATTATTTTAGACCATAAACTTAGTTGGCTAATTATTTGAAACAGTATATGAATAGAGTAGTAAAGCAGTTGTACCACTTTAGTCAGTATTGTAATACAACTATTTTAAAGCTAGTTTACAATGGTTTATTAAAATCTAAATTCCAGTATGGGTTATCCTGCTTGGGTGGGGCATATTACTCTCACATCCAACCCTTGTTAATTAAGCAGAAACATGCTGTCAGAATCATCTGCAAAGTGAATCGTACAACGCATAGCTTAGAACTTTTTAGGAATCTCGAATTTCTTCCTTTAAGACACTTATACTGCTATAAAGTTTTAAAAATATTCTTTGAAAAATCTGGATATTATCATATATGAAAATAATAACTTGCGTAATAACACCAGGAATTTTGTAACAGTACCAGCAATTAAAAAAATACACTTTTCTTGGTTTTATTCTGTTGTTGCACCTCGTCTTTTTAACTTGCTACCTGATAACATTAGATGCGAAAGAGTAAAAACAGTATTTTTAGTGAATGTTAAAAAATGGCTTTTTTCTTTTAATTACACGGATATTGAACAAACTTTTGAACCATTAACTTAACCTGGTTCTGGAGCCTCTAGGGATACCAGAAAAAATTGTCGAAAGTCCTCAATCATTAAACAACACGGACAGCCTCTTGCCTGTCGAAATGTAGTCAGATACCTTGGGATCTGGCTAGATAAGTTTCTGTATTTTAACAAAAATGTAGATGCTGCTCTAGCCAGAGCTAAAGGCGCTTTTGCCCTCACAAAGAGACTGTTTTATAGCAGCCAACTCGATGCGAGGGTAAAGATAATCTGCTACATGGCCCTTATCAGGCCCATGCTGATATTTGGGTGTCCCGTGTGGTTCAATGTACGAGCAAGCTTAATGGAAAAGATTCGGGTGTTTGAGAGGGCTTGCCTTAGGGCTTGTATTCGCTTGTACTGAACACCAGAGTCGGAGTGCAAACAATTTTATCCTAATGAGGTCCTTTACAACAGGGCGAACCTAATGCGAGTGGACAACTTCGTAATTAAGCTGACTCGAAGGCACATTGCAAGAGCAATGGCCTCGACGAATAACCTGATATTCGGAGCTTACTACCCCAATTACCTTTATCATGAGAGTGTGCGCTCTGACGGCTTCGTTCCACCGGAAGCATTTCTCTACCTTGATCAAATAGGGTTGATCCAGGATGGATCAGCGGTCCCGTTAATCTTCCATGTCGCTCGGACAGCTGGGGACAGGCGACTCAACTACAACAGAGACGTCGCACACGGCATTTAAGCATTTTCTGTTGTAAGGCGTAATGATAAGTGAAATAAAATGCATTTAAAACTAAAAAACTAACTGTACTGCATTATTTCATGCCTAATTGTTTTGTGATTATATAACATTGTTATTTATAGTATAAGTTTGTAATGAAATAAATAAACAAATAATAATAATAAAATAAATAATAATAACAATATTGACACAGAATTTTTTATCCAAGGACAATCGATAGTCCTCGGAAATTGGTGATCTTCCGCGTTTAGAAATTTTGGGTTTGAAAGGTCAGATACGGATGACATGCGTAAGCAAAAGCTTCGGTTAGACTGATAAAAAATTAAAACCATTAAAAAAACTTACTGTGTGCATATAAAACTGTACTTTTCTTTCATAAATAAAAAATATAAACATTAAAACAAAATGGATTTATTCGAATTCATCCGTGCGGCATCGGATAAAGAATAGTGCCGCAGTGCGTCTCAGCTTGTCGTAAGAGGCGACTAAATGGGACACCAATCATATACAGGCAACTATGACACCAAAAATGAGCCTGTGACACTTTAACACCTTAAAACTTTCCCACAAGTTTGTATGCAATCAGTGGGTTCCCACGTCTGGAGACTACCGGTGGGGTAAAAGAACAATCAATCAATTCGAAATGAGCATACAAGTGTCAAACCACTCAAACTTTAAACTTCATGGAAATGATCGCAATTAATAGCACTACCCCGCTGGGCACCACGATTGCAACGCACTCGGGTGATCCCAGAGCAAGCAGAAGTGCTTGTGTCAGAGCCCGACGGAGTCCGGGGGCGGGCAAAATGAAGTTTCCAAAATATTTTCATAAACTTCGGTTTGCAAGTTGGAACGTCGCATCGATGACCTCAAAAAGTTTAGAACTGGAAGCGATTATGCGTCGCAGAACTCTACAAATTCTGTGCGTACAGGAAACGAAGTGGTGTAATACAGGAAATAAAGCGCGTTTTCTAGATTTAAAAACTAAGGCATTTAAGATGTTCTACCATGGAACGGTCAATGGACGAAACGGTGTCGGAATCGTTGTTGCAGCGGATCTTCTAAACAACATCGTTGGTATCTTGAAAATAAGCGACCGCTTGATGAGTGTTAAACTCGTCATACACAATGAAACGTGGAACGTTGTTAGCGCGTACGCTCCACAAAATGGATGCGACCAATCGGAAAAAGATACATTTTGGTCAGAGTTCGGTAATTTGCTTAGAAATATACCTATCGATGAGATGCTCTTCGTAGGCGGAGATTTAAATGGCCACGTCGGAGAAACAAATGTTGATTATGAGGACTGCCACGGCGGTAAAGGCTTCGGAACCAGAAATTCAGCTGGCGAAGACATCCTTGTAGCGTGTAGGGCTTACGACTTAACCATCTTAAATACAATGTTTATTAAACATCAACGACATCTTATCACCTATAGCAGCGGAGGCCACCAAACGCAAATAGATTATCACCTCTGCAAAATGTCGATGAGAAACCGTGTTAAGGACTGTAAAGTAATACTTGGAGAATCGCTAGTAAGCCAACACCGTCTGCTCATTACAGAATTTTTCACAGCGGAACCACCGAAAACACGGGCATCGTTTGGAAAGCCAAAAATCGGGTGGTATAATCTATCGAAGGAACGAAGCGCAAGATTTATCGCACTGGCTAAAGAAGTACTTCACAATATAAACGGTATCGCAGACTCACTTAGCCCGCAAGAAATGTTGAACAGCATGCACGAGGAATGCATAACACTCGCAAAGTCCCATCTGGGGACTATATCGAAATACCATCACGTCGGCAAAGAAACATGGTGGTGGAATGACGAAACCAAACGAGCTGTGGCCGACAAGAAGAGTGCATTCCAAGCGTGGACAAAATGCGATCGGAGCGACGATATCGAAAAAACTCGACTGGCTTTTGAATACGAGCGTCTTAAAAAGATCGCAAAGAAAGTCCTGGCTCGAACTCGAGCGGCAGAAGCAGAAAACCTGTTCCAGGAATTGGAACAAATATCCTCACGATCGGCGGATAGAAGACAAGCTATCCAAAAAGTTCAAACGTCGTACAGTACTAAAATGCCAAATATTTTAAACTCGCTGCACAGAGGAGAACAAATTCAATGGAAATAACCTCGCCGAAATACATCAAAAACGCAGACGGTCGCTTATTAACAAATGAAAAGGAAATTTGTGACCGGTGGCTTGAATATTGCAAAGAGTTGCTTAACAAACAGTTTCCACGTGATATAGTGCCGACAGCTGGTCTATTCGAGGAGGAAGTTTCGGACTTTTCAATCGAAGAAATAAGTATAGCAATTGGAAAAATGAAGCGGGACCAGATAGCATTCCATCAGAGTTTTAGTCGAAGATGGAGGGGATCGGCAGCGTGTGGCTATCGAAACTTTTAAATAAATTAAAATGTCGACAACCTATGCCGAATCAATGGAGAAGTAGCTTCTTGGTTCCATTATACAAAGGAAAAGCGACACTCGAGAATGCAACAACTACCGTTCAATCAAGCTTATGTCACACACAATGAAAATCGTCGAAAGGATCTTAAACGAACGTCTTTGGCAAATAATAAAGCTCGATAATAGCCAGTGTGGATTTGTTGAAGGAAGATCGACGGTTGACGCTATCCAAAGCCTATGAATAATAATGGAAAAGCACCGAGATTCGTCTAAGGACTTACACATGGTATTTATCGACCTCGAGAAAGCATTCGATCGAGTGCCTAGGGATCTCATATGGGCCGCGCTGAGGTCTCAAAACGTACCGGAAACGTATGTTAGAAAAATACAAAACATGTACGGAAACGTGAAAACTGCGGTTAAAAGCTCTGCTGGACTAACGAGAGAATTTCCAGTTAATGTCGGAGTGCATCAAGGAAGCGTACTTAGCCCTTTCCTCTTTAACGTAGTATTCGACTATCTTCTAAAAGACTGCATGCGCGAAGCAAATGTAACGCCAATTCTCTTCGCTGACGACGCAGTTATACTTAGCGATAACGTCGAAAATTTACAGAACGCCTTAGATTCATGGAGAAGTGCGCTAGAGAGAAACGGGTTTAAAATAAGTCGTTCAAAGACGGAGTATTTGACGTGCCCATTTGCGCATCCATTGCGACCTGTTCCGGATATAATGTTGGACGACAAAGTTCTTCCAGAAAGCACTATCTTCAAGTACTTAGGATCAATCGTTAACATGGAAGCGAAATGTGACGACGACGTAAACCACAGAGTGAGTGTGGGATGGATGAAATGGCGGAAAAGGGGAAACTCTACACCACGGTTGTTAGACCAGCTCTTATATACGGTTCACAGTGCTGGACAATATACGAAGCGTTTAAAAACAAAATGACGGCAGCGGAAATGAAAATGTTAAGGATGTCTAGTGGAGTCACTAAACGCGATTGCATTAGATCTACGCGTATAAGAGGAAGTCTACATATAAAGAATTCGGTAACCGAACAGCTTGAGGCGAATAGAATAAGTTGGCATTGCCACGTTCAAAGAAGATCTGCGGAAAATCCGGTTAAAAAGGCACTATCAACTACGGTCACTCCAACTGTAAGAAAACGAGGTCGGAAAAAGAATTCCTGGATTTCTCAGATGGCAAATGCGCAACAATGCCTGGGGCTTACCACTGACGCGTTCTGCGGTCTGCGACATTAGCCAACCCCATAAGCGGAGCAGCAGCGATGCAGTAAAAATGGGAAACTCGTTACGCATAAGTTCGTATAACGAGGAAAGGGTTAATAAAAGGATAAGAAGAAGAAGGATTTATTCGAATTCATTAAACATATCAGAGTGCAACATGGCACTCTCAAGTATATCAATACTTTCTTTGGAAGTTGAGCGCGACGATGTTGTTGGAGTCATGCTTCTTTTACTCAGAGAACGGAAAATGTGCTGTGAAAGCGTTTGCTGCAAATCGGCCATGACAGCAATGGCCTCATTTGGCAAAAGATCCTTCAATTGATTGGCGATGCTATTTCCGAAGCAAGAGAATTTATCTTGTACCTCTGTAACAGAAATCAAATGAATTGAATCAATGAATGATATCATATATATTCATATAGTACCTGCTACAGGCTCATTCGCTGTTGAATTCAAAATCGAAATAATAGTATCATTATACTTAGAGCTTCCCGATTGCATTTTTGGGCGCACTTGGTTTTTTCTTTCCGATGAACATGCCACATTCGAGATATCATCAAACTCTTCCCTCTCAATTGCTTCGGCGGCTGCCTCCAGAGTATCATCCTTAAAATGAACATAATATGTACGTTAAATATTTTCTCTTAGATATGAAGTTGTGTATGGTCTACCAGACTAAAGTTGTTTTTAGTTTTTTGCAATACTATCACATCTTCAAGGAATTCAAAATGTAGTTTCCTTCTAAGCATATTTTTTTTAGGTCAGTACGTTTGTGGCCCCTGTAGTTCCACAGGCATTTACTTTGTTCATACGCCCTAATCAAATTAATTGTTTCTGTTTGCGAAGCGATGGGAGCTGGCTCTTTTAAGGGATAATGAGCCTCTGCAGCCGCACGACACCAAGGATGCTTTCTATGAGCTCCTCAACAAGACCTACGAGCAATGACCTAGCTATGACATTAAAACTGTCCTCGGTGAATTGAATGGAAAGCTAGGAAGAGAAGATATCTTTGGTATAGCCTGCACGACACCACCTCCGATATCGGATTCAGGCCTATCGATCTTGCGGCGGGGCGAAACATTGTGGTAGCTAGCACGCGGGTCCCACATCCCGATATACACAAGGGGACTTGGAGAACCCCTGATCAATCAACAGTCAACCAGATTGATCACATTGCGATCAACGCAAGACACTCCTCCAGTACTATGGATGTCCGTACGTTCCGAAGAGCCAACATCGACTCGGACCATTACCTTGTTGTACCCAAGGTATGGTTGCGGATATGCCAAACTACGCCAATACAAACTAATGCTGTGAGGAAATTCGACGTCAGCTCGCTGCAATTGCAAGAGATCGCCAAGTCCTTTTCCGATCGAGTGTCTCTTAATCTCTTGAGAGGTCCAAAAGCTCCAGCATTAAGCATCGAAGACCATTGGAAACACTGCCGAAAAGCCATCAGAGATGCCGCTTCTGATGTGCTGGGTTTCACTCGTCCACCACAACAAAACCCCTGGTTTGATGATGAATGCCGGCAAGCACATGCAGCTAAGCAAGATCCATATAACGCAGCGCTGCTTAGAAGGACCAGAGCTGCTCATGAGCTCTATGAGCGGAGAGAGACGAAAACCAGCTTCTCAGGAGGAAGAAGTAAGAGCATGAGAAGCGCGCGATCGAGGAAATTGAGAGATGCTACTCCAGGAATGAGGTTCGGAAGTTTTACCAAAAGGTAAAAATAACATGCCGCGGAAACAAACCCCGAACCGAAGCCTGTAGAGATGAACAAGGGAACATCGTAGTAGAATCGCAGTCGATGCTGAGGATGTGGAAAGATCATTTCTGCAGACTGTATAACGGCGATGACGGACCAAATACCGCTGTCAGGCAGAATCAACCTTTCAACCTGGACGATGATGACCAACAATTCCGTCCACCCGATCTGAATGAAGTGAAGATAGCCATATCGAAGCTTAAGTCCAACAAAGCTGCTGGAGCGGATGGCCTGACTGCCGATCTCTTCAAAGCGGCAGGCGATGACTTGGTAAGGAGCATACACCAACTCATCTGTAAAATATGGTCGGACGAAAGTATGCCCGATGAATGGAACCTCAGCATTGTTTGTGCAATTCTCATGAAAGAAGGCCCTCTGAAGTGCGCCAACTACAGAGTCATCAGTCTCCTTAACATCGCATACAAGATCTTATCTGCCGTATTGTGTGAACGCCTGAAGCCTTTCGTCAACAATCTGATAGGTCCATATCAGTGTGGCTTCTGGCCAGGAAAGTCCACCATCGATCAAATATTCACACTACGGCAGATCTTGGAGAAGACCCATGAGCTTCAGATCGATGCACACCACCTATTCATCGATTTTAAGGCTGCGTATGACAGCATCTATAGAGACGAGCTATATAGAGCAATGTCTAGTTTTGGCATCCCTGCCAAACTCGTCCGTCTGTGATGACGATGGAGAATGCACGCTGCTCCATCAATGTCGGTAAAGATCTCACCGAGACCTTTGATGTACAGAAAGGATTTAGACAAGGCGATGCGCAGTCATGCGATTTTTTTCAACATCGTACTTGAAAGATTAGTGCAAAACTCACGAGCAAACACAAGAGGCACTATCTTTCAAAAGTCCGTTCAACTACTCGCATACGCCGACGATATTGACATAATCGGGAGAAAGCAGCTTGATGTCAGTGGCGCTTTCGCGAGTATTGAGACGGAAGCGGCGAAAATGGGTTTAGCGGTCAATGAGGGCAAGACCAAGTACATGCTGTCAAGCATAAAGGACAACCAAGGACTTTGTCAACCTAGCCTCCGCTATAAATATAGACAACGACACCGGCGCTGAGATCAAGCGAAGAATAACTCTTGCCAACCGCTGTTTCTTTGGGTTAAGAAGGCAATTGAGTAGCAAAGCCCTCTCTCGGACAACAAAAGTCACCCTTTATAAGACTTTAATAATCCCGGTCCTGCTCTATGGCGCAGAGGCATGGACATTATCAAAAATGGATGAGGGTGTTCTTGGTTGCTTCGAGAGAAAAATTCTTCGGGCGATCTTCGGTCCCGTCTGCATTGTAGGTGAGTGGAGGAGGAGATACAACGACGAACTGTATGGACTGTACAGCGACATGGACCTAGCCAGAAGAGTGACGATCCAAAGACTGAGATGTCTGGGTCATGTAGAACGTATGAACACCAATGTTTCGGTGCGAAAATTCTTCGAATCCGCTCCCGAGGGACAGGACGCAGTAGAGAAAGGCCGAGACTCAGGTGGCACACGCAAGTGGAAGGGGACCTCAGCCAACTTAGCGTGCGAAAATGCAGGCAGCTATCCAGGCATGGAGCTGGCTGGAGATGCTTGTTGACTGAGGCTTAGGCCCATCCCGGACTGTAGCGCTACTTAAAGCAAGTAAGTAAGTTTGAGAAATTCCCCACTCTGCCATTTTTAGCAATTAATCGTTATTTCTTCACTTGCACACCAACAAAATGCAAACAAAACATTGAATAAAAAAGACGTCAAATTTCAAATGTCAAAAATCTGTCAGGGTTTGTCTTCGAAGAAGACACGAAATTGGGACTGCATACTAAACGAATGTTTTTTAATCTTTCTAAGAGAGAGATCTCCCGCAGTTTCTTTTCCCTGTTTGTCGTAAAAGCAACCAAACTGGAAAAAGTGATATTAAGACATTTTAACACGAATGATGAGCTTGAGACGCTTAAACATAAAACTTCCCAAAGTCTGTATGCGTGATCGGGTTTCCAGGTTTGAAGACTGGGTTCATTCCTACATTTACTTCATCAGCACAGTTGAGCAGTGATCTTTGGGCGCATACTCGTATCTTGACGCTTGACGGTTTCCGAAGGCGAGTAATATGAAATAAATCAACTATGAATCGCAAACTGAAACATCGGCACAATGAGGAGCGAATGTTTCGAACTGGAAAACGTATAACGATAATGTGTTATGTAATTTAATGTTTTATTAAGGAACGGAAAAAATTAAGAATGGAATTGCAATTAAAAGCGGAGCTACTAGATGTAGGGTGCTCAATAAGAATATAGAAAAGACACTTTAGAAGAGCATCCCGAAAAATGTACCAAGCTCATGTTAATCAAACGGACTTCCTATTTCAAAAGCCTAGGTACATATATAAAAAAAAAAAAAACACTGTGGCGCTGGCAGCCCGGTATGGGCTATGGCCTAGCTTCTTGACACTCATTTGTGTTGCTCATGTTGTTATCTTTGTCACATCTGAGCGGGGTCTACGGTTTATCGCCGAGTCCGAACGGCACTCCTTAGAAGCTTTCTCGTAGGCAATTTTACTTTCGGGAGTTTGCCATTGCCCGCCGAAAGGGGATGGCGATTTGAAAAATTGTTGGTGACCCACAGCCAGTAATCGAACCCAGACTCTCTGCGTGATAGTCCAATGAGCTAACTATCGCGCCATCGCCATCGCTACATATATAGGTAAAGAAAAAGGGTGCTGAAATCATTAAGCGGAAATGGGCAAGTCTTGAAAGTTTAGACTAATGTAGCACGTTAATGTGGCACTTAAATAAAAATTATGAGTGAGTTCTACACAGGCGACAACGGAATATTATTAAGCTCCATGACAGGCAATGGGGCTTTGTGGGAGGTAGCTCGACAAAGAAAAATGTTGAGATAAACTCCTTTGGGTACAAAAAGTAAAAAAAAAAAAAGAAAGAAGAAAATTGAGAAAAAAAAAGAAAACAGTTTCAGTTCAGTTCAGTTCATCAGTTCAGTTCATTTCTGTTCTGTTCAATTTTCCTGTTTTTTTGTTTTGGTTCTTTTTTGTCCAACCTTTTCCTGTACGACTTTACTCTGGTTTGCTATATTTGTGAATAAAGTTTCCATATACAGGTATATATGTGTGTGTAAGAAGCTATTTACAACAACAAACTGTATTCCGAACAAAATGTCAACGTTCGTGAATAACTTTTTCTCAGCAGATACGGTTGCTATGGATCCAATTTTCTACTCTCCAAGTAATGGAATTCCATCGGATAGTAAACTGGCTACATACATAAAACGCCAACTTATGGTCTATCTTCGGGGTTTTCTCTAATTAACTTGGGCTCACCTATATCAATTAAAAAGGCTCAGGTTACACCACATTCACCTAAATTTTTTCCGTCGCGAATAAATTCATCGCTAAATTTCTACTCACCATATCTGCCAATGTTAAGCAATGGAGGTGCGCTTGGTAATGGAAATGCTGTTGGAAAAAATCAAGCACCATCGACGCCACTTTCGGTGAAGACAAATGCTACACCAATATTGGGATTACAGAAAGCCGCCGTAGGTGCTGCTGTACAAAAACATCAACATCAGCAACAACAACAACAGCAGCAACAGCAACAGCAGGTTGTGGTACAGCAACAGCAGCAACAACAGAATCATAAGCAGCCGCAATCGCATACAGCCGTAACAAATTTAGTAACAGTCGCCGCCAATCCAATATCAATCACAAAAGCACAGACCGCAACACAAACGTTTGCGATGACGACCCCACTGAAGCAACGTAATTCGCCATCAAGTGTTGGCGAATAACACCACATGGATCATCAATTCCGACTTCCCTGTCCGCCAATGTACTTTAGGAAAACGTTGGCGGTACGATATATTTTTATCAAACTGCCAATCACACTTCCAGCCAAAAAAGTGTTCGGTAAATAGCGAGTCTATTGTGGCGCACGCTCCAAGTGGTGTTCAAGGATCAGTCAAGCCATATTGTATACGGGTCATATGTATCCGGGACCATCATCACATGTCATTAATATGAAACCGAAAACACAACTGGGAACGGCATTTTTCATGCCAGACGAGATGTGTTCCGAAATCCTTGCCCGCAATGAGATCTCCAACTTAATATTAGATACAAGTGATGCAGCTAATCCGAACTTACCAGTTGAAGTGGATAACTACCACTCATTGTATCCATTGGAGTCACAGCCAATGCATCCGAAACTAACAATGCCGACATCTACATATAAGGCAACACACAGTTCGACAGGAATAAAATACACTCTGCGAAGACTTTATGGTTTTTGTCTACAATCGACAAAATGTATGGCAGTTGTCGAGATGTGGAAGAAGCTTCAACATTCTAACATTGTATAACTCTGGGAAGTCTTTATAACAAAAGCATTTGGAGATAATTCACTAGTATTAGTATACGAGTACGATTATCATCCAGGTTCACAGACTTTATAATCGAAGTACCTTACGCCAACGGCTGAGACCAATGGCTATTGAGATCCATTCCCTGGCGAAGCGAGACCTTTTAGCCACAAAAGCAATCTGCAAAGAACAAGTAATGGACAGATACTGGCGAAGTCTACAATATGGGCAATTATAATGCAATTAACAGCTGGACTACGTGCAATACATCAGGCAGGACTTGCCTGCAGGGTATTGGACCCAACGAAAATTATTGTGACCGGTAAAAGGGTACGATTTAGCTGCAGAAGTTTACAAAGAGAAAGTGTACAAAGCAGCATCGATTTGGTTTCCAGACATTAATCGTCCGATTTAAGAAACTTCATAGTATAATATATTTATTTACAAATACACAAAGACGCTCAGTGACTGATTTGATGGCAATGATTGGTGCCCGCTTCTACACACAATTGGATGCATTACAAAGCCAAGTTGACATGCAAGAAGAGGAATTATCCAAGGAAATGGAAAATGGTCGTCTTTATCGAATATTGGTTGAATTAAATTGCAATAACGAGAGACCAGATTTAATTTGGATTGTATGTACTTGGTCTGAAACTGGTGATAGATATATGTTAAAGCTTTTCCGAGATTATTTATTCCATTCCATCACCGAAGATGGTCGACCATGGTTTTATCACGCACAAATTGTACAGTGTCTTAATAAATTGGATGCTGGCTCATTGGAAAAGGTCCAACTGATGTCCCGTGACGAGCCATCGTGCCAAAGTGAAAACAATTAGAGTACTTCAGCTCTGTCGTGAACCAATAAGGAAATTGTGATGACGATATTGCACATAGCATCAATGAGCAATGGTTTAAATGAGAAAAAAACTCCGCTGCGTCTTCAAGAAAGTGGTTTGTAATATACAATATTCGTTCAGTCAGCTTGAACATATGCGCGAAAAATATAAAGAGAAAATGGCAAATGTAGGAAATATGTACGTGCATCCGCAGAAGTTTAAACATTACTATATAAAACCAATAAGAGGGAAACTTCAGGCCATGTAGATCATGTAGATTTGCAATGGCCGTAGGCCGGTTCGAAAAGCAGTAAATGGTTAAGTTTAAGTTAAGGCTCAAAAACGGGGCGAAAGGAAAATAATTTAATCCAAAGCAGAAATATCAGCAAGTTCTTGGCCTCGCTAACGAGGCGATCCAAAATAAAGTGGCTTGTAGAATGGCTGTAGGATTTGTGGGAGAAATATGTATCATTAGATGTTAGAAGAAGTGCACGTTTCGCGAATCATCCTTGATTTGAATAACTAATAACCACCCGCAGCAAAATTTCGTATCGCTATCATTTTAGAAATACATAAGTCGTACGATGTTGCGTTGCGTTGACATAACATGGCAGCAGATAACAGCTATGGGAATTATGCACAAATATACAGATATTCAGATGGTTTTTCAAATACAAAAACAAATTCATAGATTTATACATTTATTCTTTATTCAAATTGAAATACAAATTTAAAACTTAATCTAGATTTTTGAATATACTAATACATATGTAATACTAATACAGTCAATTGAATAATAGTATATTGTAATAATTTTACGTTCTTTGCACATTTTAATAATGTTTTTATTTATTCACAATTTTTTTTAATTAAGTTTTTACTTTTATAACAATTTTAAAATTATTATTTAATAAATTAAAAATTGTTTGTAAATTTATAAAAAATAGAAAAGAGTGAAAGGATGAGATAATAGAAAAATGTGATGAAATTGAAGGCATGTTAATTGTAGAGTAGTTTCGAAAATTTTCGTTTTTTAACTTAAGGACACTTTACCAGCGTTTAAGGTATTGTAACATCAAGATTATGTCCTGCTTACCGATGTATGTACATACATATATGTTTAGGTGTCTTCAAGACCTTCAGATTTTCGAAAGATTTGGCTGCTATATTTCTATTCACAGTACAGCGAACTGGGGACAAGAATGGGTGAATATTCGCAATTGTCAACAATTCATTCACAGATACTTTTGATACTTTAGTCGCCGCGACCTATTCGTTCCTTGTTTTTAAAGAGAAGAAAATTATTTGAGGTTAAATTCACGCGAATGTTTTTGTCGTTCTATTGTTAATTGGGTTCCACAATTGTGGATGTCAAATAACATTTGACAGTTCGCAATAAGCATTCGGAAAAATAAACGAATCGTTGATTTCTTTGCAAAAACTAATCGAATTTGCGTTTTTCTTTATTTATACAAAGATAAATTAGGTTCTGTGCTTTTGGAATAGTAAAATTGTCATTTGCCCGTCTTTAAATGAACTAAAACTAATTTATTCGGAGTTAGCGCATTTGCAATTTGCTGAGCTTCGAATGGACCTAAAAAGAACAACTTAACGGGTTAAGGCTCAACCATAATCAACACAGGGAAACATAAGCTAATGTGATAGCTAAACGAAATGCTTCCTTATGTTTTGGAAATTTCAACAGATGACAACAGATGCTTTTGCCTGCATATCTATCTCTCAAATAAATTCAAAAATTGTTAATCTCTCTTTGTTTGTTCTTGGTTTTTATGGGATAAGAAATGGGTTACAGCAGAAACATTAAAATTTGCAGAGATCTAAAACTATTGTATACTGTAGTTAAAAAAAGTTGAAAATATTATGAATTAAATAAAAAAATAGATCGTGCAGTGTGCGCAAAAGTTAAAGACATGGACAAAGGTAAACTTTTTATGTACACGCGAATGGACAGATAACTTTGCAATGTACTCGTATTATTGAATTTGATGAGCCCACTCCTGGCTAAATATTCCAGAAGGGGCCCAATCGATCCAGAATGCCGTCTGGGGTTGCTCTTTCTGTAAGTTTTATCGAATAAATATTTCAAATTTAATGACTTCAATTTCTTTATAGGTATTTGTCCCAGGGTAATTCTCAACAATCTTTTACTTGGTCCTTCAAATAAGGAAAGGAAACTACCGAAGAACTGTGGAGACCCTTGTATCCCATTTATGTATTTGAGCACAATTCCTAATAAAACAAGGAAATTTGCATTATATTTGTGAACTATGGAATATGCCTTATTGCGTTTGCTCAGCTGATGGCAAGCATATCGCCATCAGATGCCCACTAAATAGCGGAAGTCATTATTTTTCATACAAGAAAAATTTCAGCAATATGTAATGCTAATTATCGCTTTATAAATATTGACATTGGAGCTTATGGTAGCCAAAGTGACGGAGGTAAGAAATACATATTAAGCTGTTTGGTCCCTGAAGAACGAATATTAATGTTTTTTTTTTAAGTAGGGATCTTTCATATAAGTCGCTTCGGGAAGAGATTTTTTGGGAAAAAAGGCTTCCTATATCTAATCCAAAAAACTTGCCGAACCCTACGCAACAGGTCCCGTCCCACCCAAAAGGAAAAAATTTCAACAAAATAAAAATCACCAACATAACACAAGACGGAAAATACAATTAAATAGCAAAAAATCAAAGGAGACTCTTACAAGCTATTGTCCAACTTAATAGCATCAGGAGACCGAGGACCAAAAGCATATGATGAGCTCATCAAAATTCTAGAAAAAATGTTCAACATAAATTGTTGTTAAGGCTGCCACATAAAAGTGAATCGAAAGCGAATTATGTGGTGAACCTAAAAAAAATAAATCCCATAGCATGGTAAATACCATGAAGTATTACCTCCAAAGTTCCGTATACTTTGGATTTAAAAGCATAATTGTGTATATATCAAAAAGTGAGTGAAGTCCTTGACATAAGACCGAAACCTGTAAAAGGCCTATAGACCAACAATCATTAGTAGAACGCAGGCCTGTATGGTAGTGACTCTCTGGTTTGCACTATCTACATAACACACTGAGAAGAGTACGAAGGAATACATGCAATAGAATAAAGTGCTGCAAACAAACAATATCAAAGCAGTAATGAAGCAGCTATCATCATCAAACCATCAAACAATGCATTGCGAGTAAATACAAGCAACATGGATACCACGTAGAACATCCTCGGAATTAAATTATGTTAATCTGCGAAATTCAAATAATCCAACAAGAGATGGTGTTGCAAATGCAACAGCATGTGATTCCACTACTATAAGTCCTACAAAGGAAACCAGAGCTATGATATTAAGTGGACCTAGTGGATTTGAACAGTGCATTGATTCGTGACACCCAATCGACTCCAAAGAACATTTAATTTTTGTTAAATGATATCCAAACAAGCATGACTATTTAGATAGTTAAATAGCAATTTATTGTTTTTGTAGATTCCTTGCATTCACCAAAAAGTATTTTGAAGTTACAAAATCTGCTGCAAAAGTATGAATCTGTTGCGATTTCTTTAAAAATTCTTCCTCAGAACCGAATCCGAAGTATCATAAGTGTCATAGCACCTGCACACTCTGAATGAAAAGAGATTTTACAACAACGTTACAAGATCATTTGATTTTAGCAGCGTGGTTTGTTGGTGCGGGAAATAACACCATTTTAATGATCGTCATCTTCCTAGTTTCATTCCTCGAAACCTTCTGAGATCTTTTCAAGCACTTAAGTGCCATCCAACTTACTCGTAGATTTTTGTTTGTCATTCCTCTTCATTGCAACATGAAGCACGTCGCTGAATACAACAAGAAACAACATTGGCAAAAGAATGCAGCCTTGTCGTACTCCGCTGTAGACTTTGAATTTATGTGGCAATTTCTCATTCAGATATTGAGAGTGAAGCATCAACCAGATCCCTTAGACCCCTTAACAGAAGCTAATACCCCAAGGATATGAGTATATGTATTTGGTATCAAAATGCCCGAAATCAGCAGCCGTCATGAGTCGTTCAACTTTGGGAGTTGATGATAAGATTGGTTGAATACCACGACTTTAAAGCGTTTAAAGCCGAGGACAGTTCAATTTCCTGTATCACACAACGTCGAAAGCAAATACCAGCTCACAACCACCACAGCAGTTTGGACTTCTTGATGACGAAATTTTTGGCAGCTCATATGATGGCATATTCTCGGCAGAAAATCGAATCTTCACTGGTTGTATTGCCGGCATCATTAGTGGACGAGTATAATGTTTGTTTCGTTTGGATTTGGTGAAAACCCGTATGCAAAATCATCAGATTGGGCCGAGTGGAGTGAAATTATATGTTCGCCTGCTTTTTAGTGAATACATGAGAAAGGAACCTTTGGCACGGTACATCTTTCCGAAGCAGTCGAACATACAATTTCACTCCACTCGGCCCAATCTTTTGATTTTGCGGAAGGTCTTTCGCCAAATCCAAACGAAACACGCCTGATACGAATACACCAATGATGCCGGCAATACAACGAGTGAAGATTCGATTTTTTGCCGAGAAGGCCATCATATGAGCTGCCAACAATTTCGTCATCAATTGGCCACATCGAATGGAGTACTTCCAATATTTGGAAGACGGCTTGGCAAGCGCCTCCCAAATTATCAAATCCAATCCTGGGAAATTGATAAAAATTCAAATTCAATAAAGGTATTGGTGGTACTGGTCACTGGGATGTCTATTTTCTGTTGTATACTTCCCCTATGCAGTTAATGTGGCGAAGACAAGTGTGTAGGTTTAAATAAGGTTGAAAGTGAAAACGAGTTCAAGGGAATTGGTGATTGTATTGGAAAAAACACTCAAATATGAAGGGCCAACCGCTTTCTTCAAAGGTGAACTTTGCATTATGACTGGTTTATTTCTTTCGTGTAACTGAGTATAACTTCTCCACAAGACAGACCAAATCGATCGTTATTCCAATAAAAATCAGAAAAATGTAGAAACATAGGAAGAAAGAATGCCCACATACCGCTTGTGAACTGCAGACGATAACAGCAACATCCGACATCGACATACATATTTAAATATAAATAATTTTTCACCACTAAGCACTGGCTGACCCCAGTGACCGTAACGAAGGCATCGGCTAACTCCAGGAAAGCCAACGGCGAAAAGAAAAAGAAGATAATTACAAAATGGAAAAAATATTCATAACCCGAAGAACAAGAAGAAAGAACTTAATATTACTATCAGCTCCTTTAAGCTCTAAGGAGCTGGCAAATGCCTAATGGTTGAGCACAATACACGTCCATAAACAGATGCAAATACGTTAGTAGAGGACGATGAGGACTAGTCAAATCCATTTCTTAAATACATGCGATGGTCTTGCTCAAGTTAAAAGACATAATCTAGTCTCGGTTTAAACGGCTGCTATGAAGGCTTCCCCCTCTGTTCCGTATGCTTCGAATTTAGAAGAAGAGTTGAGTGATAAACAAGAGTAAAATCCTTGAAATTGGACCATAATCTGCCAGAGGCCTACAGATCAACAATCATAAATAGTACTAAGGCCTGTAAGGTAATGACTCTCTGGATTGCATTATCTTCACAACACCCTGAGAGGAATACAACATCTGGGAATGCATAGAGAGTGAGTTTTCCGGCATTTTAGAGCATTCACATCCATAACAGACAAAAGAAGGTCCGTATGCGATTCTTTCAACAGAAAGAGTCCAAAAAGACAAACCAAAAACATATTCGAGCTTGGGTCCGGTCTAAAAAGCATAATTGTGTATAGGTGAGTGAAAAACAAAAACAAAAAAAATAAAACAATATCAAAAAGTGAGTGAAGTATTTGATATACTCGTAGGCCGAAACCTGCAAAAGGCCTATAGATCAACAATCATAAGTAGAACGCAGGCCTGTAGGGTAGTGACTTTCTGGTTTGCACTATCTGTATAACACACTGAGAAGTGTACATCAAACAAGAATGCACCTTCACTCCCGTTACAGACGGTCTTTCTGCGAACCTACAAAAGAAAAATCAAAACCGTATTCGAGCTTGGGTATCTCTACAAAGCATGCGCTTTCTAGCCAAACTACAATATAAACTGAAGGCCTAATTAAGATGGTTGCATCAAAATTAAGGACTTGCTCAACAATGCACAACCATCAGCAATAACCAAAAGAAGAAGGATTTCTGTCTTGGGAAATTGACGGTGCATATAACGAACAACATCGATAGCAGGAATCTTTGTGACATGAATGGAGGTTCAACAAACGCCTTTAATAAATTTATGATAGATCTCGGCGATGTGAGTATTCTCAAGTCGGGGAGTCAACATGCAACATCTAATTCCAATTCGGGAAAAGCTGGCGTTGAGGTTAAACAGAATGGTTGCAAGCAACTTTATGCACGGGAAGCAACCAAATCACGGCTACTCCGTGCACAAAATCGCTATCTTTTGAAAGTTATCATCCACAATGTGGAATACCTTTCCAAGGTGGAAGAACTACATTAGACACAGTCACGACACAACAGGATAATGAAGAATTGCAACAAATCACTGGTAGGGAAAGGTTTTTAATAATTTAGGTATGGGTGATTGTTCTTGAAATAAAATAAGAGTGTATACATATACGCCTGTCGTATGGTACACAAAATGAAACGCAAAGCAGTACGAGTTTAGTGGAATAGATACCGATCAAGTCTGAGTGAAGTATAGAGAAACCTTCACGACTTTCCGATCATATTTAGGAGCCCAAACGATGCCCTAAGCAATCGAATCGAATCAGAATGGGTCGAAACGAAGTATTGCTGAAGGACTGACTGCAACGGAAAATTCTATAGTAGGTAGCCAGGATTGCTGAAGATGTCCACAAGGATGAACACTTTAGCTGATGGTACAACATGGCTTCACACAGTTTTCTTTTTAAAGAACTAAACACTCAACTGTGTATGATGATTGCAATATAAGAAACGCCAACTAAAATAGTAGTGAGAGTGACAACAGTAACAACATAAACAACAAAAATTGTAGCAAAAGTCACAGACACAACTGACTTTAACCCATAATTGCTAATAAAAATCAGCAACCACAATAACAGATCAATTGCTACCCCAACATAGCTCAATCCTCTGACTGGTATATGATGAACCTTTGAGTGAAAAATATAAGCACAAGCTGCGCGTAAAAAGTCCTAAATTCTCTACACTACCCGAGGAAGTGGGTGGGAAAACAATCGCACGTGTGACCTACAAGTTTTGAATTTGGGCCATCTCTGGCACTTGCTTATACATACCAACTCCTTGGCTTACTGATACCTAAAAATTACTCGTAGTGGTAGGAACAGGAGCAATTGAAATTTGCGAACAGATGGAGTAATAGTAGGTACAATAGTATGTAGGACCTCAAAACTTAAAGCAGCCATACTCGTACAACTACCGCTAGGATTGAGCTGTTGTGGACTTGTCGGTTGGCAAGCTATCGTATTGACCAAGGAGTCTGGCGAAAGACATTCCTCAAACAAAAGGAATTCTCTCTTTCGAAGCCCAAAAGGTGGGTTTCCCAAAGAGCTGGAAAGACTGTCTCGAGCCAACAGCTCTTCAAGTCAGAATTCTAACCAAAAATACTGATAAAGGCAAAATACTAAACAACATTAAGTTCAATCGGGCAGATAATGTTGGAAAGAGATGTTTTAGTCTGTGCGAGTGTAGCAAAGGTTAAATAAAATTGTAAACTGTTCATAGTCAGTTGGTAGGTAATGCATAAAGGCCTGATACAATCTTACTCTGTTTTCAGAGATGCTTGTCCGGCGGGATCAAAAAGTGATTGGCATCCTAACACACGTCGCCTTCGCCCTGTAGATCTGATCCAACTTGCAACCGCTTAAAAACAACAGCAATTGAAAGTCTCAGAGCGGTCTAATAAAAAGGTGCTGTGGTGAGGACCGGTTACTGGACTCAAGTGACAGTGAGAATACGACTTCCAAATGTGATTTAGGTGCTACAATTCCTCTTTCTGTTGGAATTGGATAGTAAATCACGACGTATGGCAAGAAAACTATTTGGAGTTTGCTTGGTTTTGCTTGAAAAAGAAGTACCGGTTGCTATGATCTACTACAAAGGGTAACATCAATATCATGGCCCTGGAAGTGATGTGAAAAATTGTCACATGAAGGATGAAAATAAAAGCGAAATTCGTTTTCTTGGATCTATGTTCTTAAGTATTAACCACTCGTCAAGGACTTTGTAGGTTAGTCCTTGACTTCTAAAGCTGATACGCAAGAATCGTTTTTAAGAGAAACGAAACAACAAGTCAATGCTCGTCACTTAATAAAGAAGGAAAGGTATCAGAGTTTGAAGTGAAAGACTTCAAATTGCTTCTGAATTAATGAACTGATGGCTATTTTAAATGAATATTTTCTCACCCAATTCTTGAAATGGAAGCTCAGAGAAGCAAAAGAAGAAAACCAAAGGTGCAAAAGAGTGTCACAATGAGATACAACAGCTATTCCAAACTTTAAGATTAGTGGAGCTAGGAATGTGTTATAATTCAGTAGAGAGACGGATTGTATTGTATATGAATGTTTCGAAGAAGCCCATGAGGCTGATAAACCTGAATATTGCGAAGATCTCAATGTTTCCACAAATAAAGGTGTGTACATCACCTCCTTTGTTATTCTACTAGGTAAAGTCAGAATCATTATTCAGATGTACTCGTACCCATGTGAGGATTCTGTTAACGATAGAAGACGTTAATTAATCTTATTAGACTTCTGTAAAGGTTCTCCATACTTGCCCTCTCGTAGCATAACGCAAACAGTGGAGCTTGAAGTATGGGACACAGTATATCAAAGGGAAGCGGTGAGGACACCGCTGGTGTTGTTCGTAGTCGAACAATAACATATCTGAAAGGAAAAGGTTTCGCAGATTAAAACATGGTAAGAAGGATGAGTCAGGGCTGTGGAAGTGTTAGTTAAGTAGCTTAAGCTCAAAGAGGTAGAAGAGAGTGATGTACGAGTATGCTATTTACGGGCCAAAACAGAATAATCTAGAAAAGGAACGTATCGTTCTCATAAGGCTTGGCGAAAAGAAATACGCACTTTCCGAGGATGAAAAGTTCAAATAGATACTAAACAAACCAATCTGGATCGGTATATCAGAAACGGTTATGCCAGGGATCCAGAAGGCAGATGAATGCTATAAAAAAAAACAGCAGATTCTAAATGCCAATTCAATTTATTTACAAATACACAAAGACGCTCAGTGACTGATTTGATGGCAATGATTGGTGCCCGCTTCTACACACAATTGGATGCATTACAAAGCCAAGTTGACATGCAAGAAGAGGAATTATCCAAGGAAATGGAAAATGGTCGTCTTTATCGAATATTGGTTGAATTAAATTGCAATAACGAGAGACCAGATTTAATTTGGATTATATGTACTTGGTCTGAAACTGGTGATAGATATATGTTAAAGCTTTTCCGAGATTATTTATTCCATTCCATCACCGAAGATGGTCGACCATGGTTTTATCACGCACAAATTGTACAGTGTCTTAATAAATTGGATGCTGGCTCATTGGAAAAGGTCCAACTGATGTCCCGTGACGAGCCATCGTGCCAAAGTGAAAACAATTAGAGTACTTCAGCTCTGTCGTGAACCAATAAGGAAATTGTGATGACGATATTGCACATAGCATCAATGAGCAATGGTTTAAATGAGAAAAAAAACTCCGCTGCGTCTTCAAGAAAGTGGTTTGTAATATACAATATTCGTTCAGTCAGCTTGAACATATGCGCGAAAAATATAAAGAGAAAATGGCAAATGTAGGAAATATGTACGTGCATCCGCAGAAGTTTAAACATTACTATATAAAACCAATAAGAGGGAAACTTCAGGCCATGTAGATCATGTAGATTTGCAATGGCCGTAGGCCGGTTCGAAAAGCAGTAAATGGTTAAGTTTAAGTTAAGGCTCAAAAACGGGGCGAAAGGAAAATAATTTAATCCAAAGCAGAAATATCAGCAAGTTCTTGGCCTCGCTAACGAGGCGATCCAAAATAAAGTGGCTTGTAGAATGGCTGTAGGATTTGTGGGAGAAATATGTATCATTAGATGTTAGAAGAAGTGCACGTTTCGCGAATCATCCTTGATTTGAATAACTAATAACCACCCGCAGCAAAATTTCGTATCGCTATCATTTTAGAAATACATAAGTCGTACGATGTTGCGTTGCGTTGACATAACATGGCAGCAGATAACAGCTATGGGAATTATGCACAAATATACAGATATTCAGATGGTTTTTCAAATACAAAAACAAATTCATAGATTTATACATTTATTCTTTATTCAAATTGAAATACAAATTTAAAACTTAATCTAGATTTTTGAATATACTAATACATATGTAATACTAATACAGTCAATTGAATAATAGTATATTGTAATAATTTTACGTTCTTTGCACATTTTAATAATGTTTTTATTTATTCACAATTTTTTTTAATTAAGTTTTTACTTTTATAACAATTTTAAAATTATTATTTAATAAATTAAAAATTGTTTGTAAATTTATAAAAAATAGAAAAGAGTGAAAGGATGAGATAATAGAAAAATGTGATGAAATTGAAGGCATGTTAATTGTAGAGTAGTTTCGAAAATTTTCGTTTTTTAACTTAAGGACACTTTACCAGCGTTTAAGGTATTGTAACATCAAGATTATGTCCTGCTTACCGATGTATGTACATACATATATGTTTAGGTGTCTTCAAGACCTTCAGATTTTCGAAAGATTTGGCTGCTATATTTCTATTCACAGTACAGCGAACTGGGGACAAGAATGGGTGAATATTCGCAATTGTCAACAATTCATTCACAGATACTTTTGATACTTTAGTCGCCGCGACCTATTCGTTCCTTGTTTTTAAAGAGAAGAAAATTATTTGAGGTTAAATTCACGCGAATGTTTTTGTCGTTCTATTGTTAATTGGGTTCCACAATTGTGGATGTCAAATAACATTTGACAGTTCGCAATAAGCATTCGGAAAAATAAACGAATCGTTGATTTCTTTGCAAAAACTAATCGAATTTGCGTTTTTCTTTATTTATACAAAGATAAATTAGGTTCTGTGCTTTTGGAATAGTAAAATTGTCATTTGCCCGTCTTTAAATGAACTAAAACTAATTTATTCGGAGTTAGCGCATTTGCAATTTGCTGAGCTTCGAATGGACCTAAAAAGAACAACTTAACGGGTTAAGGCTCAACCATAATCAACACAGGGAAACATAAGCTAATGTGATAGCTAAACGAAATGCTTCCTTATGTTTTGGAAATTTCAACAGATGACAACAGATGCTTTTGCCTGCATATCTATCTCTCAAATAAATTCAAAAATTGTTAATCTCTCTTTGTTTGTTCTTGGTTTTTATGGGATAAGAAATGGGTTACAGCAGAAACATTAAAATTTGCAGAGATCTAAAACTATTGTATACTGTAGTTAAAAAAAGTTGAAAATATTATGAATTAAATAAAAAAATAGATCGTGCAGTGTGCGCAAAAGTTAAAGACATGGACAAAGGTAAACTTTTTATGTACACGCGAATGGACAGATAACTTTGCAATGTACTCGTATTATTGAATTTGATGAGCCCACTCCTGGCTAAATATTCCAGAAGGGGCCCAATCGATCCAGAATGCCGTCTGGGGTTGCTCTTTCTGTAAGTTTTATCGAATAAATATTTCAAATTTAATGACTTCAATTTCTTTATAGGTATTTGTCCCAGGGTAATTCTCAACAATCTTTTACTTGGTCCTTCAAATAAGGAAAGGAAACTACCGAAGAACTGTGGAGACCCTTGTATCCCATTTATGTATTTGAGCACAATTCCTAATAAAACAAGGAAATTTGCATTATATTTGTGAACTATGGAATATGCCTTATTGCGTTTGCTCAGCTGATGGCAAGCATATCGCCATCAGATGCCCACTAAATAGCGGAAGTCATTATTTTTCATACAAGAAAAATTTCAGCAATATGTAATGCTAATTATCGCTTTATAAATATTGACATTGGAGCTTATGGTAGCCAAAGTGACGGAGGTAAGAAATACATATTAAGCTGTTTGGTCCCTGAAGAACGAATATTAATGTTTTTTTTTTAAGTAGGGATCTTTCATATAAGTCGCTTCGGGAAGAGATTTTTTGGGAAAAAAGGCTTCCTATATCTAATCCAAAAAACTTGCCGAACCCTACGCAACAGGTCCCGTCCCACCCAAAAGGAAAAAATTTCAACAAAATAAAAATCACCAACATAACACAAGACGGAAAATACAATTAAATAGCAAAAAATCAAAGGAGACTCTTACAAGCTATTGTCCAACTTAATAGCATCAGGAGACCGAGGACCAAAAGCATATGATGAGCTCATCAAAATTCTAGAAAAAATGTTCAACATAAATTGTTGTTAAGGCTGCCACATAAAAGTGAATCGAAAGCGAATTATGTGGTGAACCTAAAAAAAATAAATCCCATAGCATGGTAAATACCATGAAGTATTACCTCCAAAGTTCCGTATACTTTGGATTTAAAAGCATAATTGTGTATATATCAAAAAGTGAGTGAAGTCCTTGACATAAGACCGAAACCTGTAAAAGGCCTATAGACCAACAATCATTAGTAGAACGCAGGCCTGTATGGTAGTGACTCTCTGGTTTGCACTATCTACATAACACACTGAGAAGAGTACGAAGGAATACATGCAATAGAATAAAGTGCTGCAAACAAACAATATCAAAGCAGTAATGAAGCAGCTATCATCATCAAACCATCAAACAATGCATTGCGAGTAAATACAAGCAACATGGATACCACGTAGAACATCCTCGGAATTAAATTATGTTAATCTGCGAAATTCAAATAATCCAACAAGAGATGGTGTTGCAAATGCAACAGCATGTGATTCCACTACTATAAGTCCTACAAAGGAAACCAGAGCTATGATATTAAGTGGACCTAGTGGATTTGAACAGTGCATTGATTCGTGACACCCAATCGACTCCAAAGAACATTTAATTTTTGTTAAATGATATCCAAACAAGCATGACTATTTAGATAGTTAGATAGCAATTTATTGTTTTTGTAGATTCCTTGCATTCACCAAAAAGTATTTTGAAGTTACAAAATCTGCTGCAAAAGTATGAATCTGTTGCGATTTCTTTAAAAATTCTTCCTCAGAACCGAATCCGAAGTATCATAAGTGTCATAGCACCTGCACACTCTGAACGAAAAGAGATTTTACAACAACGTTACAAGATCATTTGATTTTAGCAGCGTGGTTTGTTGGTGCGGGAAATAACACCATTTTAATGATCGTCATCTTCCTAGTTTCATTCCTCGAAACCTTCTGAGATCTTTTCAAGCACTTAAGTGCCATCCAACTTACTCGTAGATTTTTGTTTGTCATTCCTCTTCATTGCAACATGAAGCACGTCGCTGAATACAACAAGAAACAACATTGGCAAAAGAATGCAGCCTTGTCGTACTCCGCTGTAGACTTTGAATTTATGTGGCAATTTCTCATTCAGATATTGAGAGTGAAGCATCAACCAGATCCCTTAGACCCCTTAACAGAAGCTAATACCCCAAGGATATGAGTATATGTATTTGGTATCAAAATGCCCGAAATCAGCAGCCGTCATGAGTCGTTCAACTTTGGGAGTTGATGATAAGATTGGTTGAATACCACGACTTTAAAGCGTTTAAAGCCGAGGACAGTTCAATTTCCTGTATCACACAACGTCGAAAGCAAATACCAGCTCACAACCACCACAGCAGTTTGGACTTCTTGATGACGAAATTTTTGGCAGCTCATATGATGGCATATTCTCGGCAGAAAATCGAATCTTCACTGGTTGTATTGCCGGCATCATTAGTGGACGAGTATAATGTTTGTTTCGTTTGGATTTGGTGAAAACCCGTATGCAAAATCATCAGATTGGGCCGAGTGGAGTGAAATTATATGTTCGCCTGCTTTTTAGTGAATACATGAGAAAGGAACCTTTGGCACGGTACATCTTTCCGAAGCAGTCGAACATACAATTTCACTCCACTCGGCCCAATCTTTTGATTTTGCGGAAGGTCTTTCGCCAAATCCAAACGAAACACGCCTGATACGAATACACCAATGATGCCGGCAATACAACGAGTGAAGATTCGATTTTTTGCCGAGAAGGCCATCATATGAGCTGCCAACAATTTCGTCATCAATTGGCCACATCGAATGGAGTACTTCCAATATTTGGAAGACGGCTTGGCAAGCGCCTCCCAAATTATCAAATCCAATCCTGGGAAATTGATAAAAATTCAAATTCAATAAAGGTATTGGTGGTACTGGTCACTGGGATGTCTATTTTCTGTTGTATACTTCCCCTATGCAGTTAATGTGGCGAAGACAAGTGTGTAGGTTTAAATAAGGTTGAAAGTGAAAACGAGTTCAAGGGAATTGGTGATTGTATTGGAAAAAACACTCAAATATGAAGGGCCAACCGCTTTCTTCAAAGGTGAACTTTGCATTATGACTGGTTTATTTCTTTCGTGTAACTGAGTATAACTTCTCCACAAGACAGACCAAATCGATCGTTATTCCAATAAAAATCAGAAAAATGTAGAAACATAGGAAGAAAGAATGCCCACATACCGCTTGTGAACTGCAGACGATAACAGCAACATCCGACATCGACATACATATTTAAATATAAATAATTTTTCACCACTAAGCACTGGCTGACCCCAGTGACCGTAACGAAGGCATCGGCTAACTCCAGGAAAGCCAACGGCGAAAAGAAAAAGAAGATAATTACAAAATGGAAAAAATATTCATAACCCGAAGAACAAGAAGAAAGAACTTAATATTACTATCAGCTCCTTTAAGCTCTAAGGAGCTGGCAAATGCCTAATGGTTGAGCACAATACACGTCCATAAACAGATGCAAATACGTTAGTAGAGGACGATGAGGACTAGTCAAATCCATTTCTTAAATACATGCGATGGTCTTGCTCAAGTTAAAAGACATAATCTAGTCTCGGTTTAAACGGCTGCTATGAAGGCTTCCCCCTCTGTTCCGTATGCTTCGAATTTAGAAGAAGAGTTGAGTGATAAACAAGAGTAAAATCCTTGAAATTGGACCATAATCTGCCAGAGGCCTACAGATCAACAATCATAAATAGTACTAAGGCCTGTAAGGTAATGACTCTCTGGATTGCATTATCTTCACAACACCCTGAGAGGAATACAACATCTGGGAATGCATAGAGAGTGAGTTTTCCGGCATTTTAGAGCATTCACATCCATAACAGACAAAAGAAGGTCCGTATGCGATTCTTTCAACAGAAAGAGTCCAAAAAGACAAACCAAAAACATATTCGAGCTTGGGTCCGGTCTAAAAAGCATAATTGTGTATAGGTGAGTGAAAAACAAAAACAAAAAAAATAAAACAATATCAAAAAGTGAGTGAAGTATTTGATATACTCGTAGGCCGAAACCTGCAAAAGGCCTATAGATCAACAATCATAAGTAGAACGCAGGCCTGTAGGGTAGTGACTTTCTGGTTTGCACTATCTGTATAACACACTGAGAAGTGTACATCAAACAAGAATGCACCTTCACTCCCGTTACAGACGGTCTTTCTGCGAACCTACAAAAGAAAAATCAAAACCGTATTCGAGCTTGGGTATCTCTACAAAGCATGCGCTTTCTAGCCAAACTACAATATAAACTGAAGGCCTAATTAAGATGGTTGCATCAAAATTAAGGACTTGCTCAACAATGCACAACCATCAGCAATAACCAAAAGAAGAAGGATTTCTGTCTTGGGAAATTGACGGTGCATATAACGAACAACATCGATAGCAGGAATCTTTGTGACATGAATGGAGGTTCAACAAACGCCTTTAATAAATTTATGATAGATCTCGGCGATGTGAGTATTCTCAAGTCGGGGAGTCAACATGCAACATCTAATTCCAATTCGGGAAAAGCTGGCGTTGAGGTTAAACAGAATGGTTGCAAGCAACTTTATGCACGGGAAGCAACCAAATCACGGCTACTCCGTGCACAAAATCGCTATCTTTTGAAAGTTATCATCCACAATGTGGAATACCTTTCCAAGGTGGAAGAACTACATTAGACACAGTCACGACACAACAGGATAATGAAGAATTGCAACAAATCACTGGTAGGGAAAGGTTTTTAATAATTTAGGTATGGGTGATTGTTCTTGAAATAAAATAAGAGTGTATACATATACGCCTGTCGTATGGTACACAAAATGAAACGCAAAGCAGTACGAGTTTAGTGGAATAGATACCGATCAAGTCTGAGTGAAGTATAGAGAAACCTTCACGACTTTCCGATCATATTTAGGAGCCCAAACGATGCCCTAAGCAATCGAATCGAATCAGAATGGGTCGAAACGAAGTATTGCTGAAGGACTGACTGCAACGGAAAATTCTATAGTAGGTAGCCAGGATTGCTGAAGATGTCCACAAGGATGAACACTTTAGCTGATGGTACAACATGGCTTCACACAGTTTTCTTTTTAAAGAACTAAACACTCAACTGTGTATGATGATTGCAATATAAGAAACGCCAACTAAAATAGTAGTGAGAGTGACAACAGTAACAACATAAACAACAAAAATTGTAGCAAAAGTCACAGACACAACTGACTTTAACCCATAATTGCTAATAAAAATCAGCAACCACAATAACAGATCAATTGCTACCCCAACATAGCTCAATCCTCTGACTGGTATATGATGAACCTTTGAGTGAAAAATATAAGCACAAGCTGCGCGTAAAAAGTCCTAAATTCTCTACACTACCCGAGGAAGTGGGTGGGAAAACAATCGCACGTGTGACCTACAAGTTTTGAATTTGGGCCATCTCTGGCACTTGCTTATACATACCAACTCCTTGGCTTACTGATACCTAAAAATTACTCGTAGTGGTAGGAACAGGAGCAATTGAAATTTGCGAACAGATGGAGTAATAGTAGGTACAATAGTATGTAGGACCTCAAAACTTAAAGCAGCCATACTCGTACAACTACCGCTAGGATTGAGCTGTTGTGGACTTGTCGGTTGGCAAGCTATCGTATTGACCAAGGAGTCTGGCGAAAGACATTCCTCAAACAAAAGGAATTCTCTCTTTCGAAGCCCAAAAGGTGGGTTTCCCAAAGAGCTGGAAAGACTGTCTCGAGCCAACAGCTCTTCAAGTCAGAATTCTAACCAAAAATACTGATAAAGGCAAAATACTAAACAACATTAAGTTCAATCGGGCAGATAATGTTGGAAAGAGATGTTTTAGTCTGTGCGAGTGTAGCAAAGGTTAAATAAAATTGTAAACTGTTCATAGTCAGTTGGTAGGTAATGCATAAAGGCCTGATACAATCTTACTCTGTTTTCAGAGATGCTTGTCCGGCGGGATCAAAAAGTGATTGGCATCCTAACACACGTCGCCTTCGCCCTGTAGATCTGATCCAACTTGCAACCGCTTAAAAACAACAGCAATTGAAAGTCTCAGAGCGATCTAATAAAAAGGTGCTGTGGTGAGGACCGGTTACTGGACTCAAGTGACAGTGAGAATACGACTTCCAAATGTGATTTAGGTGCTACAATTCCTCTTTCTGTTGGAATTGGATAGTAAATCACGACGTATGGCAAGAAAACTATTTGGAGTTTGCTTGGTTTTGCTTGAAAAAGAAGTACCGGTTGCTATGATCTACTACAAAGGGTAACATCAATATCATGGCCCTGGAAGTGATGTGAAAAATTGTCACATGAAGGATGAAAATAAAAGCGAAATTCGTTTTCTTGGATCTATGTTCTTAAGTATTAACCACTCGTCAAGGACTTTGTAGGTTAGTCCTTGACTTCTAAAGCTGATACGCAAGAATCGTTTTTAAGAGAAACGAAACAACAAGTCAATGCTCGTCACTTAATAAAGAAGGAAAGGTATCAGAGTTTGAAGTGAAAGACTTCAAATTGCTTCTGAATTAATGAACTGATGGCTATTTTAAATGAATATTTTCTCACCCAATTCTTGAAATGGAAGCTCAGAGAAGCAAAAGAAGAAAACCAAAGGTGCAAAAGAGTGTCACAATGAGATACAACAGCTATTCCAAACTTTAAGATTAGTGGAGCTAGGAATGTGTTATAATTCAGTAGAGAGACGGATTGTATTGTATATGAATGTTTCGAAGAAGCCCATGAGGCTGATAAACCTGAATATTGCGAAGATCTCAATGTTTCCACAAATAAAGGTGTGTACATCACCTCCTTTGTTATTCTACTAGGTAAAGTCAGAATCATTATTCAGATGTACTCGTACCCATGTGAGGATTCTGTTAACGATAGAAGACGTTAATTAATCTTATTAGACTTCTGTAAAGGTTCTCCATACTTGCCCTCTCGTAGCATAACGCAAACAGTGGAGCTTGAAGTATGGGACACAGTATATCAAAGGGAAGCGGTGAGGACACCGCTGGTGTTGTTCGTAGTCGAACAATAACATATCTGAAAGGAAAAGGTTTCGCAGATTAAAACATGGTAAGAAGGATGAGTCAGGGCTGTGGAAGTGTTAGTTAAGTAGCTTAAGCTCAAAGAGGTAGAAGAGAGTGATGTACGAGTATGCTATTTACGGGCCAAAACAGAATAATCTAGAAAAGGAACGTATCGTTCTCATAAGGCTTGGCGAAAAGAAATACGCACTTTCCGAGGATGAAAAGTTCAAATAGATACTAAACAAACCAATCTGGATCGGTATATCAGAAACGGTTATGCCAGGGATCCAGAAGGCAGATGAATGCTATAAAAAAAAACAGCAGATTCTAAATGCCAATTCGGACCAGAAGCGACTGTTAAAAATCCGCCGCCAAAACGATGTCACTCAACAGCCTGAAGGTTGGCCCTGTCCGGCTTTGTTTGTTTTTATTATGTAAACGTGTTACTTAAACATTTTAAATAATTAAACGGCTAAATGTATTAGATCGCTTTCATTCAATTGGTATCAACTGAAAGCTAGTCCTGAGTGGTCGGAAGGTAGGTTCTTAACAGCTAGGTACATGCAAGGAGTTGGACGAAGAGTCTTGTAAAGAGGAAAGGTTGAAAAGAGCTAACAGACGGTTTCAGTAAGAATACTTTTAAGGACAGTTCCACTAGCCTTGTACATATGTAATAGACAGTTTTTTGATTTAACTAGAAGTAGATTGAAGGCGATGGCGATGGCGCGATAGTTAGCTCATTGGACTATCACGCAGACAGTCTGGGTTCGATTCGTGGCTGGGTCAGCAATAATTTTTCAAATCGCCATCACACTTTCGGCGGGCAATGGCAAACTCCCGAAAGTAAAATTGCCTACGAAAAAGCTTCTAAAGAGTGCCGTTCGGACTCGGCGATAAACCGTAGGCCCCGCTCAGATGTGCCAAAAATGAAAACATGAGCAACACAAATGAGTGTCAAGAAGCTAGGCCATGGCCCATACCGGGCTGTCAGCGCCACAGTGTTTTTGTTTTTTTTTATATAAACAAAGAAAATGTTTTTCAGCTTAGGTTCACTTGTGCCAGCAGAAATTGCTATCAAATTCCATTTCTGCGATTGCCCGCACTTTACTTTTGTTACTCGTGCTTGTACCACTGAGCCGTCCGAACCTACTTTCCATGCAATTTCCTTATGCAGCTCAAAGTGTTTTCAGGTTGAAGTTCTTAAGAACTTCAAGTACCTTGGCACAACAATCGACCAAAACATGAGTTGGGCTGAGCATATTTTAGATTTTAGACCTTAAAAGATACCTGCGTTCTTCTATTCGGTGTTTATCTGATACACGCAACTTACGTCGAACTAACCGTCATATTATACAAGCACCAGCTTTCCGCACAACGCGGACAGCTGACATAAGAGTTATGTCAACTTCTAGTATCTATTCTTTTTTTCCCCTTTTTTCATTTTTCATTTATAGTTTCCGCAATTTTTGATATTGTTAACTTTTAATTTATCTAAAACTAAAATATTGCCACCCCACAATATTAAAGTTATTAAAGTTATTTCTTCTTGAAGTTGCATTTAACCCTATTTACTGCTATAGTTGCTAAATACTCGTACAAATGCCACTAGCTATTTTCTTAAATAAAAATAAAAACCGTTCTGTAACTAAACTTAAGGAGAACTTTATAATTTTAAAGAAAATAATGAATTAATAAAGAATTCCGTGCGGCATCGGATAAAGAATAGTGCCGCAGTGCGTCCCAGCTTGTCGTAAGAGGCGACTAAATGGGACACCAATCATATACAGGCAACTATGACACCAAAAATGAGCCTGTGACACTTTAACACCTTAAAACTTTCCCACAAGTTTGTATGCAATCAGTGGGTTCCCACGTCTGGAGACTGCCGGTGGGGTAAAAGAACAGTCAATCAATTCGAAATGAGCATACAAGTGTCAAACCACTCAAACTTTAGATACACTTCATGGAAATGATCGCAATTAATAGCACTACCCCGCTGGGCACCACGATTGCAACGCACTCGGGTAATCCCAGAGCAAGCAGAAGTGCTTGTGTCAGAGCCCGACGGATTCCGGGGGCGGGCAAAATGAAGTTTCCAAAATATTTTCATAAACTTCGGTTTGCAAGTTGGAACGTCGGATCGATGACCTCAAAAAGTTTAGAACTGGAAGCGATTATGCGTCGCAGAACTCTACAAATCCTGTGCGTACATGAAACGAAGTGGTGTAATACAGGAAATAAAGCGCGTTTTCTAGATTTAAAAACTAAGGCATTTAAGATGTTCTACCATTGAAGGGTCAATGGACGAAACGGTGTTGGAATCGTTGTTGCAGCGGATCTTCTAAACAACATCGTTGGTATCTTGAAAATAAGCGACTGCTTGATGAGTGTCAAACTCGTCATGCACAATGAAACGTGGAACATTGTTAGCGCGTACGCTCCACAAAATGGATGCGACCAATCGGAAAAAGATACATTTTGGTCAGAGTTCGGTAAATTGCTTAGAAATATACCTATCGATGAGATGCTCTTCGTAGGCGGAGATTTAAATGGCCACGTCGGAGAAACAAATGTTGATTATGAGGACTGCCACGGCGGTAAAGGCTTTGGAACCAGAAATTCAGCTGGCGAAGACATCCTTGTAGCGTGTAGGGCTTACGGCTTAACCGTCTTAAATACAATGTTTATTAAACATCAACGTCATCTTATCACCTATAGCAGAGCAGGCCACCAAACGCAAATAGATTATCACCTCTGCAAAATGTCGATGAGAAACCGTGTTAAGGACTGTAAAGTAATACTTGGAGAATCGCTAGTAAGCCAACACCGTCTGCTCATTACAGAATTTTTCACAGCGGAACCACCGAAAACACGGGCATCGTTTGGAAAGCCAAAAATCGGGTGGTATAATCTATCGAAGGAACGAAGCGCAAGATTTATCGCACTGGCTAAAGAAGTACTTCACAATATAAACGGTATCGCAGACTCACTTAGCCCGCAAGAAATGTTGAACAGCATGCACGAGGAATGCATAACACTCGCAAAGTCCCATCTGGGGACTATATCGAAATACCATCACGTCGGCAAAGAAACATGGTGGTGGAATGACGAAACCAAACGAGCTGTGGCCGACAAGAAGAGTGCATTCCAAGCGTGGACAGAATGCGATCGGAGCGACGATATCGAAAAAACTCGACTGGCTTTTGAATACGAGCGTCTTAAAAAGATCGCAAAGAAAGTCTTGGCTCGAACTCGAGCGGCAGCAGCGGAAAACCTGTACCAGGAGTTGGAACAAATGTCCTCACGATCGGCGGATAGAAGACAAGCTATCCAAGAAGTTCAAACGTCGTACAGTACTAAAATGCCAAATATTTTTAAGCTCGCTGCACAGAGGAGAAAAAATTCAATGGAAATAACCTCGCCGAAATACATCAAAAACGCAGACGGTCGCTAACTAACAAATGAAAAGGAAATTTGTGACCGGTGGCTTGAATACTGCAAAGAGTTGCTTAACAAACAGTTTCCACGTGATATCGTGCCGACAGCTGGTCTATTCGAGGAGGAAGTTTCGGACTTTTCAATCGAAGAAATAAGTATAGCAATTGGAAAAATGAAGCGGGGGAAAGCGGCGGGACCAGATAGCGGAGGGGATCGGCAGCGTTTGGCTATCGAAACTTTTAAATAAATTAAAATGTGGACAACCTATGCCGAATCAATGGAGAAGTAGCTTCTTGGTTCCATTATACAAAGGAAAAGGCGACACTCGAGAATGCAACAACTACCGTTCAATCAAGCTTATGTCACACACAATGAAAATCGTCGAAAGGATCTTAAACGAACGTCTTTGGCAAATAATAAAGTTCGATAATAGCCAGTGTGGATTTGTTGAAGGAAGATCGACGGTGGATGCTATCCAAAGCCTACGAATAATAATGGAAAAGCACCGAGATTCGTCTAAGGATTTACACATGGTATTTATCGACCTCGAGAAAGCATTCGATCGAGTGCCTAGGGATCTCATATGGGCCGCGCTGAGGTCTCAAAACGTACCGGAAACGTTTGTTAGAATAATACAAGACATGTACGGAAACGTGAAAACTGCGGTTAAAAGCTCTGCTGGACAAACGAGAGAATTTCCAGTTAAGGTCGGAGTGCATCAAGGAAGCGTACTTAGCCCTTTCCTCTTTAACGTAGTATTCGACTATTTTTAAAAGACTGCAATAATAATAGGGTTAATAAAAGGATAAGAAGAATGAATTAATAAAGAAAAAAACAACAACAAATAGATGGCACTACTGTTGACAAACCCATATGATTTCTTGATAATACTAACCTTCAAATGATACATGTCAAAATTTCATGTCATTTCAGCAATTAGTTTACAAGTTACAGTGGTTTTAGTGCAGCAACTTTTGTTATTTTCTACACAATGGATAAAAACTATTTCGTGTGCTGGGGAAAAGTGCTGTTGAAACCAATCCAGAGAAACAACAATTATTGATTGGTAAACGCGGTCATACAAACACCGATGATGCCGAACGCTTTGGTGGCCCAAAATCGGCAATTGCGAAATCGTGTTAATAAAGACATCAGAATGTTGTGTGTTAACAACTTTACGAAAGTTTGGGGATGCGTAAGCTGCTTTTGAATTGGGTGCTGTGTTTGCACACCGGACCAAAAATAACGATCCAGAGCGCTATTTGGAGCTGTTCAAGCGATACAAAAAGGGTTTTTTATATCAGAATGTGACAACGAATGAAACATAAGTCCATTTCTACACACCTCAATTATAAGGATCGTCAGCTGAGTGGACAGCAGCCAAAGGAAGACTTCTAAAGCGACCAAAAACGCAAAATTCGGCTTGCGCATGGTATTTTGTTTTCAAGTCTCTGGAGAATGGTAAAACTATCAAAAGGGAATGGCATTATTGGATCGATTGAGTGTAAAAATCAAGAACCATAGAATAAAGTGCTGCTTCACCGAGGCAATGTCAAAAGTCGATGAAAACGATGGTTAAATTGAATGAATTTCGTTTTACATTGCTTCTTCATCCACCGAACTCTTCAGATCTGGATTTCAACGACTACTAGCTTTTTCCAAACCTCAAAAACAAGCTCCAGCGAAAGAAATGAAGAAGCGAGTTACCGAAACTGAGGCCTATTTTCTGATCAGAGAAAATATCATTCTACAAACGAGGAATCGAAAAATTTGAGAAGCGTTGGAATGAATGTAACACTCTTGAAGTAGAGAATGTTGATGAATTCAGTCGAATTTTATTTCTTAGATATCACCGGTGAGCAGGCTGGCACTCTCACTGGTGATAAGCAGGGTAAGACCCCGATGGAGGAAGCCAAAGCAGCTGGGACATCCGCTACCGAGGCTACCTCCGTAAATCGGAATAAACAGGGCAATGTGGCGGGGATGGAAAATGTAGGAACAGCTGGCTCAGCTGCTGCGCCTGCCACTTCCATCGCCGCTACTGTGATGCCAACAGCCTTAGTGAGTGGGAAAAAGTCGCCCTCGAGAGAGCGAATGTCATTCTGGCCAAACAATTGCCCACTCGACAGGTGACTGGCAAGGGTGATGTCGCGGCAAAAGCGGGAGAGGAAACCGATTAGGCGCCCTCTACCTCCTGCGCGGTAAAATTAAAAGAAGGAATCTCTGGACAGAAGGGAGATTTTGGTGGCAACAGAAGCAGATCTGACGACGCCGCGGAGCTGAACAACGCGAAAAGTGTGAAGGCTGGTACTTTGCCCGCTTTGCGTCGTAAGCGAAGCGACCCGAAGGACGAGCTTCTGATTGCTGTCATAAACGAGCTGGAACCATGCGGCCGCCTGAAAATCGACCAGTGGAAAAACGTAGAGGAGAAGTTCCAAGATGCCCTATGGAAGGAGTTATCTACCACAGGAAAGGGGGAACTTCAATTCGATGGCGTTGGTTGGGAAGGCGGACGCAAGGTTGTAGCCTTCCGTCGACTGCATAAGGCGATTTATCGAGGGAGTGAGCGATGCCTAGGAAGGCAGCAAGCTAAAGTGCACAACGGTGGCAGAGTTGACTAAGTACACTCTGCCGACGGCTTGGGTATGGGTTCCGTGTCCCTACACGTACCCTGAAAAGCTCCTAGGACTGCTCCATGTGCAAAATCGGGAGCTAATGGCCGATACATGGAGAGTTCTTAAGACGGGGCCAAGGCGGCAGCATGGCCAGCATTTCCTGCTGTCCCTGAATAGGGATTGCCTACCATACCTCAAGAAATCCAACGGTATGGTAAGGTACAGTATGAGCAGGTTGATGGTCAAGCCATCGACCAAGGGAAACGATGACGAGGAACCCCCCAAAGAATGTCAGTGACCAGGGGAACCCCTCAAGGGGGAGCTATTTGTCCACTTCTTTGGGTACTGGTCATAAATGACATTCTCAAAAAGCTTAATTCAATGGGTATCAGCGCCACGGCATACGCCGATGACGTGGTGATAATAGTGCAGGGAAAATATTTAAACATTTAAAGTGAGATTATGGAGCTTGCCTTGAAGACGATCAGTACCTGGGCAGGCAGCTGTGGTCTCAATGTCAATCCCTCCAAAACGGAACTGGTTCTCTTCACCAGAAAGTACAAGATACCGCAATTCACACTGCCAAAACTCGGCGGAATGGAGCTGTCCCTTTCGGATAGTGCGAAGTACCTTGGCGTGATTCTGGATAAGAAACTGAATTGGAATCTCAACTAGCGGAAAGAATTAAAAAGGCATATAGTGCTCTTTTCATATGTAAAAGAACTGTGGGAAAAATTTGGGGCCTTAAGCCTGCTATGGTGTACTGGCTATATACGGTAGTGCTGAGACCCATACTGACATATGGTGCACTAGCATGGTGAAAAGCAACAACTAAGAAACTACTTACGGAAAATTAGCGGCGGTTCAGAGAACGGCTACCATAACCATTACAGGAGCGCTCCGTACCACCCCTATGGCAGCATTGGACACCTTCCTACACCTGACACCGCTTGAGTTACAGATAAAAAAAACTTGCTGGCAACAGTGCGATTCGACTCACTAATCTGGGTCTTTTCAAAAGCAGTAGCTTCGGACACGGCACAATCCTGGAAGAGCTACTACCAGGCAATACTATTAAAACGGATGAAATCCCTTCCTTAATCGATTTCGACATTCCGTATGGTATATTATATCCGAAGAGGAAGGACTGGCAAGAAAATGCAGTGATAAGATCAAACGAAATTGCAGTTTTCACAGATGGCTCGAAGACAGAGGAAGGAACAGGTTTCGGTATCTTCTCGGAGAACCCGGAACTGAGAGTGTCCATAAGGCCACCGGACACTAGCAGTGTCTTCCAATCAGAGGTTCTAGCTATCCTCAGGGCGGCTGAGCTGATGCAGATGAGATCGATATCCGGTAGAGATATCGCTATCTACTATACATCGACAGCTAGGCCACTCTTAAGGCAATGGAGTCAATCAACATTAACTCTGACACAGTTAGGGGCTGTCGCACAATGCTTAAAGCATTATGCGTTCAGAACAGTGTGAGACTGTGCTGGGTGCCAGGACACTGCGGTATAGAAGGAAATGAACAAGCAGACGAGCTTGCAAGAAGAAGAGGGCTACTCGACAAAAGTGAGGTTGCTGATGTCAAACCACCCCTCTGCGCAGTAAGGGGCACTATTGAGAAGAGAACATAAAGGCCGCCAGCATAAGGTGGCTGAACATGGAAGGACATAGGGTATCAAAGGGTCTATGGCCTCTTCTCGACGGTAACAGATCTAGAAGCTTATTAATTTAAATATGGATAAGCTTAGGACTACTAACAGGACACTGTCGACTGCTGAAGCGCGCAAAGAGAAAGAGAGCCGAAGGAAATTCTTAGGAAAATACTTCTTTGAAAACTTAGAGGAAATAGACAGTACGGACTTAAAAGGCCTTCTTGGCTTCTGTAGAGAAATTGGGTGCTTAACCAGGGAAACAGTTTAGGTTTTCTGCTTTTTGGAGTTGCTTTTAACCCACACAAGGGATCGCGATGGGCCCGTTTCTGGGGCCTAGTGTCTGTGTCTTGTGGCACACCCTATTTTACCTAACCCAACCTATTTCTAAAAAAAAAATTGTTTTTCTAAGTTTGCCCAGAGATTTATTGAATGATGGTTGTCCCTTTAGCTTCTGGTCAAGAGCGCAAAATATGAAGATTCAAAATCAAAACCCGCAAATTCAAATCAAACAAAATCAAAACAGTAATGAAGCAGCTATCTTCAGCTGTTCACCATCAAACCATCAAACAATGCATTGCGAGTAAATACAAGCAACATGGATACCACGTAGAACATCCTCGGAATTAAATTATGTTAATCTGCGAAATTCAAATAATCCAACAAGAGATGGTGTTGCAAATGCAACAGCATGTGATTCCACTACTATAAGTCCTACAAAGGAAACCAGAGCTATGATATTAAGTGGACCTAGTGGATTTGAACAGTGCATTGATTCGTGACACCCAATCGACTCCAAAGAACATTTAATTTTTGTTAAATGATATCCAAACAAGCATGACTATTTAGATAGTTAGATAGCAATTTATTGTTTTTGTAGATTCCTTGCATTCACCAAAAAGTATTTTGAAGTTACAAAATCTGCTGCAAAAGTATGAATCTGTTGCGATTTCTTTAAAAATTCTTCCTCAGAACCGAATCCGAAGTATCATAAGTGTCATAGCACCTGCACACTCTGAACGAAAAGAGATTTTACAACAACGTTACAAGATCATTTGATTTTAGCAGCGTGGTTTGTTGGTGCGGGAAATAACACCATTTTAATGATCGTCATCTTCCTAGTTTCATTCCTCGAAACCTTCTGAGATCTTTTCAAGCACTTAAGTGCCATCCAACTTACTCGTAGATTTTTGTTTGTCATTCCTCTTCATTGCAACATGAAGCACGTCGCTGAATACAACAAGGAACAACATTGGCAAAAGAATGCAGCCTTGTCGTACTCCGCTGTAGACTTTGAATTTATGTGGCAATTTCTCATTCAGATATTGAGAGTGAAGCATCAACCAGATCCCTTAGACCCCTTAACAGAAGCTAATACCCCAAGGATATGAGTATATGTATTTGGTATCAAAATGCCCGAAATCAGCAGCCGTCATGAGTCGTTCAACTTTGGGAGTTGATGATAAGATTGGTTGAATACCACGACTTTAAAGCGTTTAAAGCCGAGGACAGTTCAATTTCCTGTATCACACAACGTCGAAAGCAAATACCAGCTCACAACCACCACAGCAGTTTGGACTTCTTGATGACGAAATTTTTGGCAGCTCATATGATGGCATATTCTCGGCAGAAAATCGAATCTTCACTGGTTGTATTGCCGGCATCATTAGTGGACGAGTATAATGTTTGTTTCGTTTGGATTTGGTGAAAACCCGTATGCAAAATCATCAGATTGGGCCGAGTGGAGTGAAATTATATGTTCGCCTGCTTTTTAGTGAATACATGAGAAAGGAACCTTTGGCACGGTACATCTTTCCGAAGCAGTCGAAAATACAATTTCACTCCACTCGGCCCAATCTTTTGATTTTTCGGAAGGTCTTTCGCCAAATCCAAACGAAACACGCCTGATACGAGTACACCAATGATGCCGGCAATACAACGAGTGAAGATTCGATTTTTTGCCGAGAAGGCCATCATATGAGCTGCCAACAATTTTGTCATCAGTTGGCCACATCGAATGGAGTACTTCCAATATTTGGAAGACGGCTTGGCAAGCGCCTCCCAAATTATCAAATCCAATCCTGGGAAATTGATAAAAATTCAAATTCAATAAAGGTATTGGTGGTACTGGTCACTGGGATGTCTATTTTCTGTTGTATACTTCCCCTATGCAGTTAATGTGGCGAAGACAAGTGTGCAGGTTTAAATAAGGTTGAAAGTGAAAACGAGTTCAAGGGAATTGGTGATTGTATTGGAAAAAACACTCAAATATGAAGGGCCAACCGCTTTCTTCAAAGGTGAACTTTGCATTATGACTGGTTTATTTCTTTCGTGTAACTGAGGTATAACTTCTCCACAAGACAGACCAAATCGATCGTTATTCCAATAAAAATCAGAAAAATGTAGAAACATAGGAAGAAAGAATGCCCACATACCGCCTGTGAACTGCAGACGATAATAGCAACATCCGACATCGACAAGCACTGACCCCAGTAACCGTATCGAAGGCATCGGCTAACTCCAGGAAAGCCAGCGGCGAAAAGAAAAAGAAGATAATTACAAAATGGAAAAAATATTCATAACCCGAAGAACAAGAAGAAAGAACTTAATATTACTACCAGCTCCTTTAAGCTGTAAGGAGCTGGCAAATGCCTAATGGTTCAGCACAATACACGTCCATAAACAGATGCAAAGACGTTAGTAGAGGACAATGATTCTAGTCAAAACCACTTCTTAAATACATGCGATGGTCTTGCTCAAGTTAAAGGACATAATCTAGTCTCGGTTTTAAACGGCTGCTATGAAGGCTTCCTCCTCTGTTCCGTATGCTTCGAATTTAGAAGAAGAGTTGAGTGATAAACAAGAGTAAAATCCTTGAAATTGGACCATAATCTGCCAGAGGCCTACAGATCAACAATCATAAATAGTACTGAGGCCTGTAAGGTAATGACTCTCTGGATTGCATTATCTTCACAACACCCTGAGAGGAATACAACATCTGGGAATGCATAGAGAGTGAGTTTCCCGGCATTTTAGAGCATTCACATCCATAACAGACAAAAGAAGGTCCGTATGCGATTCTTTCAACAGAAAGAGTCCAAAAAGACAAACCAAAAATATATTCGAGCTTGGGTCCGGTCTAAAAAGCATAATTGTGTATAGGTGAGTGCTAAACAAAAACAAAAAAAATAAAACAATATCAAAAAGTGAGTGAAGTATTTGATATACTCGTAGGCCGAAACCTGCAAAAGGCCTATAGATCAACAATCATAAGTAGAACGCAGGCCTGTAGGGTAGTGACTTTCTGGTTTGCACTATCTGTATAACACACTGAGAAGTGTACATCAAACAAGAATGCACCTTCACTCCCGTTACAGACGGTCTTTCTGCGAACCTACAAAAGAAAAATAAAAACCGTATTCGAGCTTGGGCTTTCTCTACAAAGCATGCGCTTTCTAGCCAAACTACAATATAAACTGAAGGCCTAATTAAGATGGTTGCATCAAAATTAAGGACTTGCTCAACAATGCACAACCATCAGCAATAACCAAAAGAAGAAGGATTTCTGTCTTGGGAAATTGACGGTGCATATAACGAACAACATCGATAGCAGGAATCTTTGTGACATGAATGGAGGTTCAACAAACGGCCTTTAATAAATTTATGATAGATCTCGGCGATGTGAGTAGTCTCAAGTCGGGGAGTCAACATGCAACATCTAATTCCAATTCGGGAAAAGCTGGCGTTGAGGTTAAACAGAATGGTTGCAAGCAACTTTATGCACGGGAAGCAACCAAATCACGGCTACTCCGTGCACAAAATCGCTATCTTTTGAAAGTTATCATCCACAATGTGGAATACCTTTCCAAGGTGGAAGAACTACATTAGACACAGTCACGACACAACAGGATAATGAAGAATTGCAACAAATCACTGGTAGGGAAAGGTTTTTAATAATTTAGGTATGGGTGATTGTTCTTGAAATAAAATAAGAGTGTATACATATACGCCTGTCGTATGGTACACAAAATGAAACGCAAAGCAGTACGAGTTTAGTGGAATAGATACCGATCAAGTCTGAGTGAAGTATAGAGAAACCTTCACGACTTTCCGATCATATTTAGGAGCCCAAACGATGCCCTAAGCAATCGAATCGAATCAGAATGGGTCGAAACGAAGTATTGCTGAAGGACTGACTGCAACGGAAAATTCTATAGTAGGTAGCCAGGATTGCTGAAGATGTCCACAAGGATGAACACTTTAGCTGATGGTACAACATGGCTTCACACAGTTTTCTTTTTAAAGAACTAAACACTCAACTGTGTATGATGATTGCAATATAAGAAACGCCAACTAAAATAGTAGTGAGAGTGACAACAGTAACAACATTAACAACAAAAATTGCAGCAAATGTCACAGACACAACTGACTTTAACCCATAATTGCTAATAAAAATCAGCAACCACAATAACAGATCAATCGCTACCCCAACATAGCTCAGTCCTCTGACTGGTATATGATGAATCCTTTGAGTGCAAAATATAAGCACAAGCTGCGCGTAAAAAGTCCTAAATTCTCTACACTACCCGAGGAAGTGGGTGGGAAAACAATCGCACGTGTGACCTACAAGTTTTGAATTTGGGCCATCTCTGGCACTTGCTTATACATACCAACTCCTTGGCTTACTGATACCTAAAAATTACTCGTACTGGTAGGAACAGGAGCAATTGAAATTTGCGAACAGATGGAGTAATAGTAGGTACAATAGTATGTAGGACCTCAAAACTTAAAGCAGCCATACTCGTACAACTACCGCTAGGATTGAGCTGTTGTGGACTTGTCGGTTGGCAAGCTATCGTATTGACCAAGGAGTCTGGCGAAAGACATTCCTCAAACAAAAGGAATTCTCTCTTTCGAAGCCCAAAAGGTGGGTTTCCCAAAGAGCTGGAAAGACTGTCTCGAGCCAACAGCTCTTCAAGTCAGAATTCTAACCAAAAATACTGATAAAGGCAAAATACTAAACAACATTAAGTTCAATCGGGCAGATAATGTTGGAAAGAGATGTTTTAGTCTGTGCGAGTGTAGCAAAGGTTAAATAAAATTGTAAACTGTTCATAGTCAGTTGGTAGGTAATGCATAAAGGCCTGATACAATCTTACTCTGTTTTCAGAGATGCTTGTCCGGCGGGATCAAAAAGTGATTGGCATCCTAACACACGTCGCCTTCGCCCTGTAGATCTGATCCAACTTGCAACCGCTTAAAAACAACAGCAATTGAAAGTCTCAGAGCGATCTAATAAAAAGGTGCTGTGGTGAGGACCGGTTACTGGACTCAAGTGACAGTGAGAATACGACTTCCAAATGTGATTTAGGTGCTACAATTCCTCTTTCTGTTGGAATTGGATAGTAAATCACGACGTATGGCAAGAAAACTATTTGGAGTTTGCTTGGTTTTGCTTGAAAAAGAAGTACCGGTTGCTATGATCTACTACAAAGGGTAACATCAATATCATGGCCCTGGAAGTGATGTGAAAAATTGTCACATGAAGGATGAAAATAAAAGCGAAATTCGTTTTCTTGGATCTATGTTCTTAAGTATTAACCACTCGTCAAGGACTTTGTAGGTTAGTCCTTGACTTCTAAAGCTGATACGCAAGAATCGTTTTTAAGAGAAACGAAACAACAAGTCAATGCTCGTCACTTAATAAAGAAGGAAAGGTATCAGAGTTTGAAGTGAAAGACTTCAAATTGCTTCTGAATTAATGAACTGATGGCTATTTTAAATGAATATTTTCTCACCCAATTCTTGAAATGGAAGCTCAGAGAAGCAAAAGAAGAAAACCAAAGGTGCAAAAGAGTGTCACAATGAGATACAACAGCTATTCCAAACTTTAAGATTAGTGGAGCTAGGAATGTGTTATAATTCAGTAGAGAGACGGATTGTATTGTATATGAATGTTTCGAAGAAGCCCATGAGGCTGATAAACCTGAATATTGCGAAGATCTCAATGTTTCCACAAATAAAGGTGTGTACATCACCTCCTTTGTTATTCTACTAGGTAAAGTCAGAATCATTATTCAGATGTACTCGTACCCATGTGAGGATTCTGTTAACGATAGAAGACGTTAATTAATCTTATTAGACTTCTGTAAAGGTTCTCCATACTTGCCCTCTCGTAGCATAACGCAAACAGTGGAGCTTGAAGTATGGGACACAGTATATCAAAGGGAAGCGGTGAGGACACCGCTGGTGTTGTTCGTAGTCGAACAATAACATATCTGAAAGGAAAAGGTTTCGCAGATTAAAACATGGTAAGAAGGATGAGTCAGGGCTGTGGAAGTGTTAGTTAAGTAGCTTAAGCTCAAAGAGGTAGAAGAGAGTGATGTACGAGTATGCTATTTACGGGCCAAAACAGAATAATCTAGAAAAGGAACGTATCGTTCTCATAAGGCTTGGCGAAAAGAAATACGCACTTTCCGAGGATGAAAAGTTCAAATAGATACTAAACAAACCAATCTGGATCGGTATATCAGAAACGGTTATGCCAGGGATCCAGAAGGCAGATGAATGCTATAAAAAAAAACAGCAGATTCTAAATGCCAATTCGGACCAGAAGCGACTGTTAAAAATCCGCCGCCAAAACGATGTCACTCAACAGCCTGAAGGTTGGCCCTGTCCGGCTTTGTTTGTTTTTATTATGTAAACGTGTTACTTAAACATTTTAAATAATTAAACGGCTAAATGTATTAGATCGCTTTCATTCAATTGGTATAAACTGAAAGCTAGTCCTGAGTGGTCGGAAGGTAGGTTCTTAACAGCTAGGTACATGCAAGGAGTTGGACGAAGAGTCTTGTAAAGAGGAAAGGTTGAAAAGAGCTAACAGACGGTTTCAGTAAGAATACTTTTAAGGACAGTTCCACTAGCCTTGTACATATGTAATAGACAGTTTTTTGATTTAACTAGAAGTAGATTGAAGGCGATGGCGATGGCGCGATAGTTAGCTCATTGGACTATCACGCAAACAGTCTGGGTTCGATTCGTGGCTGGGTCAGCAATAATTTTTCAAATCGCCATCACACTTTCGGCGGGCAATGGCAAACTCCCGAAAGTAAAATTGCCTACGAAAAAGCTTCTAAAGAGTGCCGTTCGGACTCGGCGATAAACCGTAGGCCCCGCTCAGATGTGCCAAAAATGAAAACATGAGCAACACAAATGAGTGTCAAGAAGCTAGGCCATGGCCCATAGCTTCCGCACAACGCGGACAGCTGACATAAGAGTTATGTCAACTTCTAGTATCTATTCTTTTTTTCCCCTTTTTTCATTTTTCATTTATAGTTTCCGCAATTTTTGATATTGTTAACTTTTAATTTATCTAAAACTAAAATATTGCCACCCCACAATATTAAAGTTATTAAAGTTATTTCTTCTTGAAGTTGCATTTAACCCTATTTACTGCTATAGTTGCTAAATACTCGTACAAATGCCACTAGCTATTTTCTTAAATAAAAATAAAAACCGTTCTGTAACTAAACTTAAGGAGAACTTTATAATTTTAAAGAAAATAATGAATTAATAAAGAATTCCGTGCGGCATCGGATAAAGAATAGTGCCGCAGTGCGTCCCAGCTTGTCGTAAGAGGCGACTAAATGGGACACCAATCATATACAGGCAACTATGACACCAAAAATGAGCCTGTGACACTTTAACACCTTAAAACTTTCCCACAAGTTTGTATGCAATCAGTGGGTTCCCACGTCTGGAGACTGCCGGTGGGGTAAAAGAACAGTCAATCAATTCGAAATGAGCATACAAGTGTCAAACCACTCAAACTTTAGATACACTTCATGGAAATGATCGCAATTAATAGCACTACCCCGCTGGGCACCACGATTGCAACGCACTCGGGTAATCCCAGAGCAAGCAGAAGCGCTTGTGTCAGAGCCCGACGGATTCCGGGGGCGGGCAAAATGAAGTTTCCAAAATATTTTCATAAACTTCGGTTTGCAAGTTGGAACGTCGGATCGATGACCTCAAAAAGTTTAGAACTGGAAGCGATTATGCGTCGCAGAACTCTACAAATCCTGTGCGTACATGAAACGAAGTGGTGTAATACAGGAAATAAAGCGCGTTTTCTAGATTTAAAAACTAAGGCATTTAAGATGTTCTACCATTGAAGGGTCAATGGACGAAACGGTGTTGGAATCGTTGTTGCAGCGGATCTTCTAAACAACATCGTTGGTATCTTGAAAATAAGCGACCGCTTGATGAGTGTTAAACTCGTCATGCACAATGAAACGTGGAACATTGTTAGCGCGTACGCTATCAAATGTTGATTATGAGGACTGCCGCGGCGGTAAAGGCTTTGGAACCAGAAATTCAGCTGGCGAAGACATCCTTGTAGCGTGTAGGGCTTACGGCTTAACCGTCTTAAATACAATGTTTATTAAACATCAACGTCATCTTATCACCTATAGCAGCGGAGGCCACCAAACGCAAATAGATTATCACCTCTGCAAAATGTCGATGAGAAACCGTGTTAAGGACTGTAAAGTAATACTTGGAGAATCGCTAGTAAGCCAACACCGTCTGCTCATTACAGAATTTTTCACAGCGGAACCACCGAAAACACGGGCATCGTTTGGAAAGCCAAAAATCGGGTGGTATAATCTATCGAAGGAACGAAGCGCAAGATTTATCGCACTGGCTAAAGAAGTACTTCACAATATAAACGGTATCGCAGACTCACTTAGCCCGCAAGAAATGTTGAACAGCATGCACGAGGAATGCATAACACTCGCAAAGTCCCATCTGGGGACTATATCGAAATACCATCACGTCGGCAAAGAAACATGGTGGTGGAATGACGAAACCAAACGAGCTGTGGCCGACAAGAAGAGTGCATTCCAAGCGTGGACAAAATGCGATCGGAGCGACGATATCGAAAAAACTCGACTGGCTTTTGAATACGAGCGTCTTAAAAAGATCGCAAAGAAAGTCTTGGCTCGAACTCGAGCGGCAGCAGCGGAAGACCTGTACCAGGAGTTAGAACAAATGTCCTCACGATCGGCGGATAGAAGACAAGCTATCCAAGAAGTTCAAACGTCGTATAGTACTAAAATGCCAAATATTTTTAAGCTCGCTGCACAGAGGAGAAAAAATTCAATGGAAATAACCTCGCCGAAATACATCAAAAACGCAGACGGTTGCTTACTAACAAATGAAAAGGAAATTTGTGACCGGTGGCTTGAATACTGCAAAGAGTTGCTTAACAAACAGTTTCCACGTGATATCGTGCCGACAGCTGGTCTATTCGAGGAGGAAGTTTCGGACTTTTCAATCGAAGAAATAAGTATAGCAATTGGAAAAATGAAGCGGGGGAAAGCGGCGGGACCAGATAGCATTCCATCAGAGTTTTGGTCGAAGATGGAGGGGATCGGCAGCGTTTGGCTATCGAAACTTTTAAATAAATTAAAATGTGGACAACCTATGCCGAATCAATGGAGAAGTAGCTTCTTGGTTCCATTATACAAGGGAAAAGGCGACACTCGAGAATGCAACAACTACCGTTCAATCAAGCTTATGTCACACACAATGAAAATCGTCGAAAGGATCTTAAACGAACGTCTTTGGCAAATAATAAAGTTCGATAATAGCCAGTGTGGATTTGTTGAAGGAAGATCGACGGTGGATGCTATCCAAAGCCTACGAATAATAATGGAAAAGCACCGAGATTCGTCTAAGGATTTACACATGGTATTTATCGACCTCGAGAAAGCATTCGATCGAGTGCCTAGGGATCTCATATGGGCCGCGCTGAGGTCTCAAAACGTACCGGAAACGTTTGTTAGAATAATACAAGACATGTACGGAAACGTGAAAACTGCGGTTAAAAGCTCTGCTGGACAAACGAGAGAATTTCCAGTTAAGGTCGGAGTGCATCAAGGAAGCGTACTTAGCCCTTTCCTCTTTAACGTAGTATTCGACTATTTTTAAAAGACTGCAATAATAATAGGGTTAATAAAAGGATAAGAAGAATGAATTAATAAAGAAAAAAACAACAACAAATAGATGGCACTACTGTTGACAAACCCATATGATTTCTTGATAATACTAACCTTCAAATGATACATGTCAAAATTTCATGTCATTTCAGCAATTAGTTTACAAGTTACAGTGGTTTTAGTGCAGCAACTTTTGTTATTTTCTACACAATGGATAAAAACTATTTCGTGTGCTGGGGAAAAGTGCTGTTGAAACCAATCCAGAGAAACAACAATTATTGATTGGTAAACGCGGTCATACAAACACCGATGATGCCGAACGCTTTGGTGGCCCAAAATCGGCAATTGCGAAATCGTGTTAATAAAGACATCAGAATGTTGTGTGTTAACAACTTTACGAAAGTTTGGGGATGCGTAAGCTGCTTTTGAATTGGGTGCTGTGTTTGCACACCGGACCAAAAATAACGATCCAGAGCGCTATTTGGAGCTGTTCAAGCGATACAAAAAGGGTTTTTTATATCAGAATGTGACAACGAATGAAACATAAGTCCATTTCTACACACCTCAATTATAAGGATCGTCAGCTGAGTGGACAGCAGCCAAAGGAAGACTTCTAAAGCGACCAAAAACGCAAAATTCGGCTTGCGCATGGTATTTTGTTTTCAAGTCTCTGGAGAATGGTAAAACTATCAAAAGGGAATGGCATTATTGGATCGATTGAGTGTAAAAATCAAGAACCATAGAATAAAGTGCTGCTTCACCGAGGCAATGTCAAAAGTCGATGAAAACGATGGTTAAATTGAATGAATTTCGTTTTACATTGCTTCTTCATCCACCGAACTCTTCAGATCTGGATTTCAACGACTACTAGCTTTTTCCAAACCTCAAAAAACCGGTGAGCAGGCTGGCACTCTTACTGGTGATAAGCAGGGTAAGACCCCGATGGAGGAAGCCAAAGCAGCTGGGACATCCGCTACCGAGGCTACCTCCGTAAATCGGAATAAACAGGGCAATGTGGCGGGGATGGAAAATGTAGGAACAGCTGGCTCAGCTGCTGCGCCTGCCACTTCCATCGCCGCTACTGTGAGAGAGCGAATGTCATTCTGGCCAAACAATTGCCCACTCGACAGGTGACTGGCAAGGGTGATGTCGCGGCAAAAGCGGGAGAGGAAACCGATTAGGCGCCCTCTACCTCCTGCGCGGTAAAATTAAAAGAAGGAATCTCTGGACAGAAGGGAGATTTTGGTGGCAACAGAAGCAGATCTGACGACGCCGCGGAGCTGAACAACGCGAAAAGTGTGAAGGCTGGTACTTTGCCCGCTTTGCGTCGTAAGCGAAGCGACCCGAATTGCTTGGTTGGTTGGGAAGGCGGACGCAAGGTTGTAGCCTTCCGTCGACTGCATAAGGCGATTTATCGAGGGAGTGAGCGATGCCTAGGAAGGCAGCAAGCTATAGTGCACAACGGTGGCAGAGTTGACTAAGTACACTCTGCCGACGGCTTGGGTATGGGTTCCGTGTCCCTACACGTACCCTGAAAAGCTCCTAGGACTGCTCCATGTGCAAAATCGGGAGCTAATGGCCGATACATGGAGAGTTTTTAAGACGGGGCCAAGGCGGCAGCATGGCCAGCATTTCCTGCTGTCCCTGAATAGGGATTGCCTACCATACCTCAAGAAATCCAACGGTATGGTAAGGTACAGTATGAGCAGGTTGATGGTCAAGCCATCGACCAAGGGCAACGATGACGAGGAACCCCCCAAAGAATGTCAGTGACCAGGGGAACCCCTCAAGGGGGAGCTATTTGTCCACTTCTTTGGGTACTGGTCATAAATGACATTCTCAAAAAGCTTAATTCAATGGGTATCAGCGCCACGGCATACGCCGATGACGTGGTGATAATAGTGCAGGGAAAATATTTAAACATTTAAAGTGAGATTATGGAGCTTGCCTTGAAGACGATCAGTACCTGGGCAGGCAGCTGTGGTCTCAATGTCAATCCCTCCAAAACGGAACTGGTTCTCTTCACCAGAAAGTACAAGATACCGCAATTCACACTGCCAAAACTCGGCGGAATGGAGCTGTCCCTTTCGGATAGTGCGAAGTACCTTGGCGTGATTCTGGATAAGAAACTGAATTGGAATCTCAACTAGCGGAAAGAATTAAAAAGGCATATAGTGCTCTTTTCATATGTAAAAGAACTGTGGGAAAAATTTGGGGCCTTAAGCCTGCTATGGTGTACTGGCTATATACGGTAGTGCTGAGACCCATACTGACATATGGTGCACTAGCATGGTGAAAAGCAACAACTAAGAAACTACTTACGGAAAATTAGCGGCGGTTCAGAGAACGGCTACCATAACCATTACAGGAGCGCTCCGTACCACCCCTATGGCAGCATTGGACACCTTCCTACACCTGACACCGCTTGAGTTACAGATAAAAAAAACTTGCTGGCAACAGTGCGATTCGACTCACTAATCTGGGTCTTTTCAAAAGCAGTAGCTTCGGACACGGCACAATCCTGGAAGAGCTACTACCAGGCAATACTATTAAAACGGATAAAATCCCTTCCTTATATCCGAAGAGGAAGGACTGGCAAGAAAGTGCAGTGATAAGATCAAACGAAATTGCAGTTTTCACAGATGGCTCGAAGACAGAGGAAGGAACAGGTTTCGGTATCTTCTCGGAGAACCCGGAACTGAGAGTGTCCATAAGGCCACCGGACACTAGCAGTGTCTTCCAATCAGAGGTTCTAGCTATCCTCAGGGCGGCTGAGCTGATGCAGATGAGATCGATATCCGGTAGAGATATCGCTATCTACTATACATCGACAGCTAGGCCACTCTTAAGGCAATGGAGTCAATCAACATTAACTCTGACACAGTTAGGGGCTGTCGCACAATGCTTAAAGCATTATGCGTTCAGAACAGTGTGAGACTGTGCTGGGTGCCAGGACACTGCGGTATAGAAGGAAATGAACAAGCAGACGAGCTTGCAAGAAGAAGAGGGCTACTCGACAAAAGTGAGGTTGCTGATGTCAAACCACCCCTCTGCGCAGTAAGGGGCACTATTGAGAAGAGAACATAAAGGCCGCCAGCATAAGGTGGCTGAACATGGAAGGACATAGGGTATCAAAGGGTCTATGGCCTCTTCTCGACGGTAACAGATCTAGAAGCTTATTAATTTAAATATGGATAAGCTTAGGACTACTAACAGGACACTGTCGACTGCTGAAGCGCGCAAAGAGAAAGAGAGCCGAAGGAAATTCTTAGGAAAATACTTCTTTGAAAACTTAGAGGAAATAGACAGTACGGACTTAAAAGGCCTTCTTGGCTTCTGTAGAGAAATTGGGTGCTTAACCAGGGAAACAGTTTAGGTTTTCTGCTTTTTGGAGTTGCTTTTAACCCACACAAGGGATCGCGATGGGCCCGTTTCTGGGGCCTAGTGTCTGTGTCTTGTGGCACACCCTATTTTACCTAACCCAACCTATTTCTAAAAAAAAAATTGTTTTTCTAAGTTTGCCCAGAGATTTATTGAATGATGGTTGTCCCTTTAGCTTCTGGTCAAGAGCGCAAAATATGAAGATTCAAAATCAAAACCCGCAAATTCAAATCAAACAAAATCAAAACAGTAATGAAGCAGCTATCTTCAGCTGTTCACCATCAAACCATCAAACAATGCATTGCGAGTAAATACAAGCAACATGGATACCACGTAGAACATCCTCGGAATTAAATTATGTTAATCTGCGAAATTCAAATAATCCAACAAGAGATGGTGTTGCAAATGCAACAGCATGTGATTCCACTACTATAAGTCCTACAAAGGAAACCAGAGCTATGATATTAAGTGGACCTAGTGGATTTGAACAGTGCATTGATTCGTGACACCCAATCGACTCCAAAGAACATTTAATTTTTGTTAAATGATATCCAAACAAGCATGACTATTTAGATAGTTAGATAGCAATTTATTGTTTTTGTAGATTCCTTGCATTCACCAAAAAGTATTTTGAAGTTACAAAATCTGCTGCAAAAGTATGAATCTGTTGCGATTTCTTTAAAAATTCTTCCTCAGAACCGAATCCGAAGTATCATAAGTGTCATAGCACCTGCACACTCTGAACGAAAAGAGATTTTACAACAACGTTACAAGATCATTTGATTTTAGCAGCGTGGTTTGTTGGTGCGGGAAATAACACCATTTTAATGATCGTCATCTTCCTAGTTTCATTCCTCGGAACCTTCTGAGATCTTTTCAAGCACTTAAGTGCCATCCAACTTACTCGTAGATTTTTGTTTGTCATTCCTCTTCATTGCAACATGAAGCACGTCGCTGAATACAACAAGGAACAACATTGGCAAAAGAATGCAGCCTTGTCGTACTCCGCTGTAGACTTTGAATTTATGTGGCAATTTCTCATTCAGATATTGAGAGTGAAGCATCAACCAGATCCCTTAGACCCCTTAACAGAAGCTAATACCCCAAGGATATGAGTATATGTATTTGGTATCAAAATGCCCGAAATCAGCAGCCGTCATGAGTCGTTCAACTTTGGGAGTTGATGATAAGATTGGTTGAATACCACGACTTTAAAGCGTTTAAAGCCGAGGACAGTTCAATTTCCTGTATCACACAACGTCGAAAGCAAATACCAGCTCACAACCACCACAGCAGTTTGGACTTCTTGATGACGAAATTGTTGGCAGCTCATATGATGGCATATTCTCGGCAGAAAATCGAATCTTCACTGGTTGTATTGCCGGCATCATTAGTGGACGAGTATAATGTTTGTTTCGTTTGGATTTGGTGAAAACCCGTATGCAAAATCATCAGATTGGGCCGAGTGGAGTGAAATTATATGTTCGCCTGCTTTTTAGTGAATACATGAGAAAGGAACCTTTGGCACGGTACATCTTTCCGAAGCAGTCGAACATACAATTTCACTCCACTCGGCCCAATCTTTTGATTTTTCGGAAGGTCTTTCGCCAAATCCAAACGAAACACGCCTGATACGAGTACACCAATGATGCCGGCAATACAACGAGTGAAGATTCGATTTTTTGCCGAGAAGGCCATCATATGAGCTGCCAACAATTTTGTCATCAGTTGGCCACATCGAATGGAGTACTTCCAATATTTGGAAGACGGCTTGGCAAGCGCCTCCCAAATTATCAAATCCAATCCTGGGAAATTGATAAAAATTCAAATTCAATAAAGGTATTGGTGGTACTGGTCACTGGGATGTCTATTTTCTGTTGTATACTTCCCCTATGCAGTTAATGTGGCGAAGACAAGTGTGCAGGTTTAAATAAGGTTGAAAGTGAAAACGAGTTCAAGGGAATTGGTGATTGTATTGGAAAAAACACTCAAATATGAAGGGCCAACCGCTTTCTTCAAAGGTGAACTTTGCATTATGACTGGTTTATTTCTTTCGTGTAACTGAGGTATAACTTCTCCACAAGACAGACCAAATCGATCGTTATTCCAATAAAAATCAGAAAAATGTAGAAACATAGGAAGAAAGAATGCCCACATACCGCTTGTGAACTGCAGACGATAACAGCAACATCCGACATCGACATACATATTTAAATATAAATAATTTTTCACCACTAAACACTGGCTGACCCCAGTGACCGTAACGAAGGCATCGGCTAACTCCAGGAAAGCCAACGGCGAAAAGAAAAAGAAGATAATTACAAAATGGAAAAAATATTCATAACCCGAAGAACAAGAAGAAAGAACTTAATATTACTATCAGCTCCTTTAAGCTCTAAGGAGCTGGCAAATGCCTAATGGTTCAGCACAAACACGTCCATAAACAGATGCAAAGACGTTAGTAGAGGACAATGATTCTAGTCAAAACCACTTCTTAAATACATGCGATGGTCTTGCTCAAGTTAAAAGACATAGTCTAGTCTCGGTTTTAATCGGCTGCTATGAAGGCTTCCTCCTTTGTTCCGTATGCTTCGAATTTAGAAGAAGAGTTGAGTGATAAACAAGAGTAAAATCCTTGAAATTGGACCATAATCTGCCAGAGGCCTACAGATCAACAATCATAAATAGTACTGAGGCCTGTAAGGTAATGACTCTCTGGATTGCATTATCTTCACAACACCCTGAGAGGAATACAACATCTGGGAATGCATAGAGAGTGGGTTTCCCGGCAGTTTAGAGCATTCACATCCATAACAGACAAAAGAAGGTCCGTATGCGATTCTTTCAACAGAAAGAGTCCAAAAAGACAAACCAAAAACATATTCGAGCTTGGGTCCGGTCTAAAAAGCATAATTGTGTATAGGTGAGTGCTAAACAAAAACAAAAAAAATAAAACAATATCAAAAAGTGAGTGAAGTATTTGATATACTCGTAGGCCGAAACCTGCAAAAGCCCTATAGACCAACAATCATAAGTAGAACGCAGGCCTGTAGGGTAGTGACTTTCTGGTTTGCACTATCTGTATAACACACTGAGAAGTGTGCATCAAACAAGAATGCACCTTCACTCCCGTTACAGACGGTCTTTCTGCGAACCTACAAAAGAAAAATCAAAACCGTATTCGAGCTTGGGTATCTCTACAAAGCATGCGCTTTCTAGCCAAACTACAATATAAACTGAAGGCCTAATTAAGATGGTTGCATCAAAATTAAGGACTTGCTCAACAATGCACAACCATCAGCAATAACCAAAAGAAGAAGGATTTCTGTCTTGGGAAATTGACGGTGCATATAACGAACAACATCGATAGCAGGAATCTTTGTGACATGAATGGAGGTTCAACAAACGGCCTTTAATAAATTTATGATAGATCTCGGCGATGTGAGTAGTCTCAAGTCGGGGAGTCAACATGCAACATCTAATTCCAATTCGGGAAAAGCTGGCGTTGAGGTTAAACAGAATGGTTGCAAGCAACTTTATGCACGGGAAGCAACCAAATCACGGCTACTCCGTGCACAAAATCGCTATCTTTTGAAAGTTATCATCCACAATGTGGAATACCTTTCCAAGGTGGAAGAACTACATTAGACACAGTCACGACACAACAGGATAATGAAGAATTGCAACAAATCACTGGTAGGGAAAGGTTTTTAATAATTTAGGTATGGGTGATTGTTCTTGAAATAAAATAAGAGTGTATACATATACGCCTGTCGTATGGTACACAAAATGAAACGCAAAGCAGTACGAGTTTAGTGGAATAGATACCGATCAAGTCTGAGTGAAGTATAGAGAAACCTTCACGACTTTCCGATCATATTTAGGAGCCCAAACGATGCCCTAAGCAATCGAATCGAATCAGAATGGGTCGAAACGAAGTATTGCTGAAGGACTGACTGCAACGGAAAATTCTATAGTAGGTAGCCAGGATTGCTGAAGATGTCCACAAGGATGAACACTTTAGCTGATGGTACAACATGGCTTCACACAGTTTTCTTTTTAAAGAACTAAACACTCAACTGTGTATGATGATTGCAATATAAGAAACGCCAACTAAAATAGTAGTGAGAGTGACAACAGTAACAACATTAACAACAAAAATTGCAGCAAATGTCACAGACACAACTGACTTTAACCCATAATTGCTAATAAAAATCAGCAACCACAATAACAGATCAATCGCTACCCCAACATAGCTCAGTCCTCTGACTGGTATATGATGAATCCTTTGAGTGCAAAATATAAGCACAAGCTGCGCGTAAAAAGTCCTAAATTCTCTACACTACCCGAGGAAGTGGGTGGGAAAACAATCGCACGTGTGACCTACAAGTTTTGAATTTGGGCCATCTCTGGCACTTGCTTATACATACCAACTCCTTGGCTTACTGATACCTAAAAATTACTCGTAGTGGTAGGAACAGGAGCAATTGAAATGTGCGAACAGATGGAGTAATAGTAGGTACAATAGTATGTAGGACCCCAAAACTTAAAGCAGCCATACTCGTACAACTACCGCTAGGATTGAGCTGTTGTGGACTTGTCGGTTGGCAAGCTATCGTATTGACCAAGGAGTCTGGCGAGAAAGACATTCCTCAAACAAAAGGAATTCTCTCTTTCGAAGCCCAAAAGGTGAGTTTCCCAAAGAGCTGGAAAGACTGTCTCGAGCCAACAGCTCTTCAAGTCAGAATTCTAACCAAAAATACTGATAAAGGCAAAATACTAAACAACATTAAGTTCAATCGGGCAGATAATGTTGGAAAGAGATGTTTTAGTCTGTGCGAGTGTAGCAAAGGTTAAATAAAATTGTAAACTGTTCATAGTCAGTTGGTAGGTAATGCATAAAGGCCTGATACAATCTTACTCTGTTTTCAGAGATGCTTGTCCGGCGGGATCAAAAAGTGATTGGCATCCTAACACACGTCGCCTTCGCCCTGTAGATCTGATCCAACTTGCAACCGCTTAAAAACAACAGCAATTGAAAGTCTCAGAGCGGTCTAATAAAAAGGTGCTGTGGTGAGGACCGGTTACTGGACTCAAGTGACAGTGAGAATACGACTTCCAAATGTGATTTAGGTGCTACAATTCCTCTTTCTGTTGGAATTGGATAGTAAATCACGACGTAAGGCAAGAAAACTATTTGGAGTTTGCTTGGTTTTGCTTGAAAAAGAAGTACCGGTTGCTATGATCTACTACAAAGGGTAACATCAATATCATGGCCCTGGAAGTGATGTGAAAAATTGTCACATGAAGGATGAAAATAAAAGCGAAATTCGTCTTCTTGGATCTATGTTCTTAAGTATTAACCACTCGTTAAGGACTTTGTAGGTTAGTCCTTGACTTCTAAAGCTGATACGCAAGAATCGTTTTTAAGAGAAACGAAACAACAAGTCAATGCTCGTCACTTAATAAAGAAGGAAAGGTATCAGAGTTTGAAGTGAAAGACTTCAAATTGCTTCTGAATTAATGAACTGATGGCTATTTTAGATGAATATTTTCTCACCCAATTCTTGAAATGGAAGCTCAGAGAAGCAAAAGAAGAAAACCAAAGGTGCAAAAGAGTGTCACAATGAGATACAACAGCTATTCCAACCTTTAAGATTAGTGGAGCTAGGAATGTGTTATAATTCAGTAGAGAGACGGATTGTATTGTATATGAATGTTTCGAAGAAGCCCATGAGGCTGATAAACCTGAATATTGCGAAGATCTCAATGTTTCCACAAATAAAGGTGTGTACATCACCTCCTTTGTTATTCTACTAGGTAAAGTCAGAATCATTATTCAGATGTACTCGTACCCATGTGAGGATTCTGTTAACGATAGAAGACGTTAATTAATCTTATTAGACTTCTGTAAAGGTTCTCCATACTTGCCCTCTCGTAGCATAACGCAAACAGTGGAGCTTGAAGTATGGGACACAGTATATCAAAGGGAAGCGGTGAGGACACCGCTGGTGTTGTTCGTAGTCGAACAATAACATATCTGAAAGGAAAAGGTTTCGCAGATTAAAACATGGTAAGAAGGATGAGTCAGGGCTGTGGAAGTGTTAGTTAAGTAGCTTAAGCTCAAAGAGGTAGAAGAGAGTGATGTACGAGTATGCTATTTACGGGCCAAAACAGAATAATCTAGAAAAGGAACGTATCGTTCTCATAAGGCTTGGCGAAAAGAAATACGCACTTTCCGAGGATGAAAAGTTCAAATAGATACTAAACAAACCAATCTGGATCGGTATATCAGAAACGGTTATGCCAGGGATCCAGAAGGCAGATGAATGCTATAAAAAAAAACAGCAGATTCTAAATGCCAATTCGGACCAGAAGCGACTGTTAAAAATCCGCCGCCAAAACGATGTCACTCAACAGCCTGAAGGTTGGCCCTGTCCGGCTTTGTTTGTTTTTATTATGTAAACGTGTTACTTAAACATTTTAAATAATTAAACGGCTAAATGTATTAGATCGCTTTCATTCAATTGGTATCAACTGAAAGCTAGTCCTGAGTGGTCGGAAGGTAGGTTCTTAACAGCTAGGTACATGCAAGGAGTTGGACGAAGAGTCTTGTAAAGAGGAAAGGTTGAAAAGAGCTAACAGACGGTTTCAGTAAGAATACTTTTAAGGACAGTTCCACTAGCCTTGTACATATGTAATAGACAGTTTTTTGATTTAACTAGAAGTAGATTGAAGGCGATGGCGATGGCGCGATAGTTAGCTCATTGGACTATCACGCAGACAGTCTGGGTTCGATTCGTGGCTGGGTCAGCAATAATTTTTCAAATCGCCATCACACTTTCGGCGGGCAATGGCAAACTCCCGAAAGTAAAATTGCCTACGAAAAAGCTTCTAAAGAGTGCCGTTCGGACTCGGCGATAAACCGTAGGCCCCGCTCAGATGTGCCAAAAATGAAAACATGAGCAACACAAATGAGTGTCAAGAAGCTAGGCCATGGCCCATACCGGGCTGTCAGCGCCACAGTGTTTTTGTTTTTTTTTATATAAACAAAGAAAATGTTTTTCAGCTTAGGTTCACTTGTGCCAGCAGAAATTGCTATCAAATTCCATTTCTGCGATTGCCCGCACTTTACTTTTGTTACTCGTGCTTGTACCACTGAGCCGTCCGAACCTACTTTCCATGCAATTTCCTTATGCAGCTCAAAGTGTTTTCAGGTTGAAGTTCTTAAGAACTTCAAGTACCTTGGCACAACAATCGACCAAAACATGAGTTGGGCTGAGCATATTTTAGATTTTAGACTTTAAAAGATACCTGCGTTCTTCTATTCGGTGTTTATCTGATACACGCAACTTACGTCGAACTAACCGTCATATTATACAAGCACCAGCTTTCCGCACAACGCGGACAGCTGACATAAGAGTTATGTCAACTTCTAGTATCTATTCTTTTTTTCCCCTTTTTTCATTTTTCATTTATAGTTTCCGCAATTTTTGATATTGTTAACTTTTAATTTATCTAAAACTAAAATATTGCCACCCCACAATATTAAAGTTATTAAAGTTATTTCTTCTTGAAGTTGCATTTAACCCTATTTACTGCTATAGTTGCTAAATACTCGTACAAATGCCACTAGCTATTTTCTTAAATAAAAATAAAAACCGTTCTGTAACTAAACTTAAGGAGAACTTTATAATTTTAAAGAAAATAATGAATTAATAAAGAATTCCGTGCGGCATCGGATAAAGAATAGTGCCGCAGTGCGTCCCAGCTTGTCGTAAGAGGCGACTAAATGGGACACCAATCATATACAGGCAACTATGAAACCAAAAATGAGCCTGTGACACTTTAACACCTTAAAACTTTCCCACAAGTTTGTATGCAATCAGTGGGTTCCCACGTCTGGAGACTGCCGGTGGGGTAAAAGAACAGTCAATCAATTCGAAATGAGCATACAAGTGTCAAACCACTCAAACTTTAGATACACTTCATGGAAATGATCGCAATTAATAGCACTACCCCGCTGGGCACCACGATTGCAACGCACTCGGGTAATCCCAGAGCAAGCAGAAGCGCTTGTGTCAGAGCCCGACGGATTCCGGGGGCGGGCAAAATGAAGTTTCCAAAATATTTTCATAAACTTCGGTTTGCAAGTTGGAACGTCGGATCGATGACCTCAAAAAGTTTAGAACTGGAAGCGATTATGCGTCGCAGAACTCTACAAATCCTGTGCGTACATGAAACGAAGTGGTGTAATACAGGAAATAAAGCGCGTTTTCTAGATTTAAAAACTAAGGCATTTAAGATGTTCTACCATTGAAGGGTCAATGGACGAAACGGTGTTGGAATCGTTGTTGCAGCGGATCTTCTAAACAACATCGTTGGTATCTTGAAAATAAGCGACCGCTTGATGAGTGTTAAACTCGTCATGCACAATGAAACGTGGAACATTGTTAGCGCGTACGCTATCAAATGTTGATTATGAGGACTGCCGCGGCGGTAAAGGCTTTGGAACCAGAAATTCAGCTGGCGAAGACATCCTTGTAGCGTGTAGGGCTTACGGCTTAACCGTCTTAAATACAATGTTTATTAAACATCAACGTCATCTTATCACCTATAGCAGCGGAGGCCACCAAACGCAAATAGATTATCACCTCTGCAAAATGTCGATGAGAAACCGTGTTAAGGACTGTAAAGTAATACTTGGAGAATCGCTAGTAAGCCAACACCGTCTGCTCATTACAGAATTTTTCACAGCGGAACCACCGAAAACACGGGCATCGTTTGGAAAGCCAAAAATCGGGTGGTATAATCTATCGAAGGAACGAAGCGCAAGATTTATCGCACTGGCTAAAGAAGTACTTCACAATATAAACGGTATCGCAGACTCACTTAGCCCGCAAGAAATGTTGAACAGCATGCACGAGGAATGCATAACACTCGCAAAGTCCCATCTGGGGACTATATCGAAATACCATCACGTCGGCAAAGAAACATGGTGGTGGAATGACGAAACCAAACGAGCTGTGGCCGACAAGAAGAGTGCATTCCAAGCGTGGACAAAATGCGATCGGAGCGACGATATCGAAAAAACTCGACTGGCTTTTGAATACGAGCGTCTTAAAAAGATCGCAAAGAAAGTCTTGGCTCGAACTCGAGCGGCAGCAGCGGAAGACCTGTACCAGGAGTTAGAACAAATGTCCTCACGATCGGCGGATAGAAGACAAGCTATCCAAGAAGTTCAAACGTCGTATAGTACTAAAATGCCAAATATTTTTAAGCTCGCTGCACAGAGGAGAAAAAATTCAATGGAAATAACCTCGCCGAAATACATCAAAAACGCAGACGGTTGCTTACTAACAAATGAAAAGGAAATTTGTGACCGGTGGCTTGAATACTGCAAAGAGTTGCTTAACAAACAGTTTCCACGTGATATCGTGCCGACAGCTGGTCTATTCGAGGAGGAAGTTTCGGACTTTTCAATCGAAGAAATAAGTATAGCAATTGGAAAAATGAAGCGGGGGAAAGCGGCGGGACCAGATAGCATTCCATCAGAGTTTTGGTCGAAGATGGAGGGGATCGGCAGCGTTTGGCTATCGAAACTTTTAAATAAATTAAAATGTGGACAACCTATGCCGAATCAATGGAGAAGTAGCTTCTTGGTTCCATTATACAAGGGAAAAGGCGACACTCGAGAATGCAACAACTACCGTTCAATCAAGCTTATGTCACACACAATGAAAATCGTCGAAAGGATCTTAAACGAACGTCTTTGGCAAATAATAAAGTTCGATAATAGCCAGTGTGGATTTGTTGAAGGAAGATCGACGGTGGATGCTATCCAAAGCCTACGAATAATAATGGAAAAGCACCGAGATTCGTCTAAGGATTTACGCATGGTATTTATCGACCTCGAGAAAGCATTCGATCGAGTGCCTAGGGATCTCATATGGGCCGCGCTGAGGTCTCAAAACGTACCGGAAACGTTTGTTAGAATAATACAAGACATGTACGGAAACGTGAAAACTGCGGTTAAAAGCTCTGCTGGACAAACGAGAGAATTTCCAGTTAAGGTCGGAGTGCATCAAGGAAGCGTACTTAGCCCTTTCCTCTTTAACGTAGTATTCGACTATTTTTAAAAGACTGCAATAATAATAGGGTTAATAAAAGGATAAGAAGAATGAATTAATAAAGAAAAAAACAACAACAAATAGATGGCACTACTGTTGACAAACCCATATGATTTCTTGATAATACTAACCTTCAAATGATACATGTCAAAATTTCATGTCATTTCAGCAATTAGTTTACAAGTTACAGTGGTTTTAGTGCAGCAACTTTTGTTATTTTCTACACAATGGATAAAAACTATTTCGTGTGCTGGGGAAAAGTGCTGTTGAAACCAATCCAGAGAAACAACAATTATTGATTGGTAAACGCGGTCATACAAACACCGATGATGCCGAACGCTTTGGTGGCCCAAAATCGGCAATTGCGAAATCGTGTTAATAAAGACATCAGAATGTTGTGTGTTAACAACTTTACGAAAGTTTGGGGATGCGTAAGCTGCTTTTGAATTGGGTGCTGTGTTTGCACACCGGACCAAAAATAACGATCCAGAGCGCTATTTGGAGCTGTTCAAGCGATACAAAAAGGGTTTTTTATATCAGAATGTGACAACGAATGAAACATAAGTCCATTTCTACACACCTCAATTATAAGGATCGTCAGCTGAGTGGACAGCAGCCAAAGGAAGACTTCTAAAGCGACCAAAAACGCAAAATTCGGCTTGCGCATGGTATTTTGTTTTCAAGTCTCTGGAGAATGGTAAAACTATCAAAAGGGAATGGCATTATTGGATCGATTGAGTGTAAAAATCAAGAACCATAGAATAAAGTGCTGCTTCACCGAGGCAATGTCAAAAGTCGATGAAAACGATGGTTAAATTGAATGAATTTCGTTTTACATTGCTTCTTCATCCACCGAACTCTTCAGATCTGGATTTCAACGACTACTAGCTTTTTCCAAACCTCAAAAAACCGGTGAGCAGGCTGGCACTCTTACTGGTGATAAGCAGGGTAAGACCCCGATGGAGGAAGCCAAAGCAGCTGGGACATCCGCTACCGAGGCTACCTCCGTAAATCGGAATAAACAGGGCAATGTGGCGGGGATGGAAAATGTAGGAACAGCTGGCTCAGCTGCTGCGCCTGCCACTTCCATCGCCGCTACTGTGAGAGAGCGAATGTCATTCTGGCCAAACAATTGCCCACTCGACAGGTGACTGGCAAGGGTGATGTCGCGGCAAAAGCGGGAGAGGAAACCGATTAGGCGCCCTCTACCTCCTGCGCGGTAAAATTAAAAGAAGGAATCTCTGGACAGAAGGGAGATTTTGGTGGCAACAGAAGCAGATCTGACGACGCCGCGGAGCTGAACAACGCGAAAAGTGTGAAGGCTGGTACTTTGCCCGCTTTGCGTCGTAAGCGAAGCGACCCGAATTGCTTGGTTGGTTGGGAAGGCGGACGCAAGGTTGTAGCCTTCCGTCGACTGCATAAGGCGATTTATCGAGGGAGTGAGCGATGCCTAGGAAGGCAGCAAGCTATAGTGCACAACGGTGGCAGAGTTGACTAAGTACACTCTGCCGACGGCTTGGGTATGGGTTCCGTGTCCCTACACGTACCCTGAAAAGCTCCTAGGACTGCTCCATGTGCAAAATCGGGAGCTAATGGCCGATACATGGAGAGTTTTTAAGACGGGGCCAAGGCGGCAGCATGGCCAGCATTTCCTGCTGTCCCTGAATAGGGATTGCCTACCATACCTCAAGAAATCCAACGGTATGGTAAGGTACAGTATGAGCAGGTTGATGGTCAAGCCATCGACCAAGGGCAACGATGACGAGGAACCCCCCAAAGAATGTCAGTGACCAGGGGAACCCCTCAAGGGGGAGCTATTTGTCCACTTCTTTGGGTACTGGTCATAAATGACATTCTCAAAAAGCTTAATTCAATGGGTATCAGCGCCACGGCATACGCCGATGACGTGGTGATAATAGTGCAGGGAAAATATTTAAACATTTAAAGTGAGATTATGGAGCTTGCCTTGAAGACGATCAGTACCTGGGCAGGCAGCTGTGGTCTCAATGTCAATCCCTCCAAAACGGAACTGGTTCTCTTCACCAGAAAGTACAAGATACCGCAATTCACACTGCCAAAACTCGGCGGAATGGAGCTGTCCCTTTCGGATAGTGCGAAGTACCTTGGCGTGATTCTGGATAAGAAACTGAATTGGAATCTCAACTAGCGGAAAGAATTAAAAAGGCATATAGTGCTCTTTTCATATGTAAAAGAACTGTGGGAAAAATTTGGGGCCTTAAGCCTGCTATGGTGTACTGGCTATATACGGTAGTGCTGAGACCCATACTGACATATGGTGCACTAGCATGGTGAAAAGCAACAACTAAGAAACTACTTACGGAAAATTAGCGGCGGTTCAGAGAACGGCTACCATAACCATTACAGGAGCGCTCCGTACCACCCCTATGGCAGCATTGGACACCTTCCTACACCTGACACCGCTTGAGTTACAGATAAAAAAAACTTGCTGGCAACAGTGCGATTCGACTCACTAATCTGGGTCTTTTCAAAAGCAGTAGCTTCGGACACGGCACAATCCTGGAAGAGCTACTACCAGGCAATACTATTAAAACGGATGAAATCCCTTCCTTAATCGATTTCGACATTCCGTATGGTATATTATATCCGAAGAGGAAGGACTGGCAAGAAAATGCAGTGATAAGATCAAACGAAATTGCAGTTTTCACAGATGGCTCGAAGACAGAGGAAGGAACAGGTTTCGGTATCTTCTCGGAGAACCCGGAACTGAGAGTGTCCATAAGGCCACCGGACACTAGCAGTGTCTTCCAATCAGAGGTTCTAGCTATCCTCAGGGCGGCTGAGCTGATGCAGATGAGATCGATATCCGGTAGAGATATCGCTATCTACTATACATCGACAGCTAGGCCACTCTTAAGGCAATGGAGTCAATCAACATTAACTCTGACACAGTTAGGGGCTGTCGCACAATGCTTAAAGCATTATGCGTTCAGAACAGTGTGAGACTGTGCTGGGTGCCAGGACACTGCGGTATAGAAGGAAATGAACAAGCAGACGAGCTTGCAAGAAGAAGAGGGCTACTCGACAAAAGTGAGGTTGCTGATGTCAAACCACCCCTCTGCTTAGGACTACTAACAGGACACTGTCGATTGCTGAAGCACGCAAAGAGAAAGAGAGCCGAAGGAAATTCTTAGGAAAATACTTCTTTGAAAACTTAGAGGAAATAGACAGTATGGACTTAAAAGGCCTTCTTGGCTTCTGTAGAGAAATTGGGTGCTTAACCAGGGAAACAGTTTAGGTTTTCTGCTTTTTGGAGTTGCTTTTAACCCACACAAGGGATCGCGATGGGCCCGTTTCTGGGGCCTAGTGTCTGTGTCTTGTGGCACACCCTATTTTACCTAACCCAACCTATTTCTAAGAAAAAAATTGTTTTTCTAAGTTTGCCCAGAGATTAATTGAATGATGGTTGTCCCTTTAGCTTCTGGTCAAGAGCGCAAAATATGAAGATTCAAAATCAAAACCCGCAAATTCAAATCAAACAAAATCAAAACAGTAATGAAGCAGCTATCATCAGCTGTTCACCATCAAACCATCAAACAATGCATTGCGAGTAAATACAAGCAACATGGATACCACGTAGAACATCCTCGGAATTAAATTATGTTAATCTGCGAAATTCAAATAATCCAACAAGAGATGGTGTTGCAAATGCAACAGCATGTGATTCCACTACTATAAGTCCTACAAAGGAAACCAGAGCTATGATATTAAGTGGACCTAGTGGATTTGAACAGTGCATTGATTCGTGACACCCAATCGACTCCAAAGAACATTTAATTTTTGTTAAATGATATCCAAACAAGCATGACTATTTAGATAGTTAGATAGCAATTTATTGTTTTTGTAGATTCCTTGCATTCACCAAAAAGTATTTTGAAGTTACAAAATCTGCTGCAAAAGTATGAATCTGTTGCGATTTCTTTAAAAATTCTTCCTCAGAACCGAATCCGAAGTATCATAAGTGTCATAGCACCTGCACACTCTGAATGAAAAGAGATTTTACAACAACGTTACAAGATCATTTGATTTTAGCAGCGTGGTTTGTTGGTGCGGGAAATAACACCATTTTAATGATCGTCATCTTCCTAGTTTCATTCCTCGAAACCTTCTGAGATCTTTTCAAGCACTTAAGTGCCATCCAACTTACTCGTAGATTTTTGTTTGTCATTCCTTTTCATTGCAACACGAAGCACGTCGCTGAATACAACAAGAAACAACATTGGCAAAAGAATACAGCCTTGTCGTACTCCGCTGTAGACTTTGAATTTATGTGGCAATTTCTCATTCAGATATTGAGAGTGAAGCATCAACCAGATCCCTTAGACCCCTTAACAGAAGCTAATACCCCAAGGATATGAGTATATGTATTTGGTATCAAAATGCCCGAAATCAGCAGCCGTTATGAGTCGTTCAACTTTGGGAGTTGATGATAAGATTGGTTGAATACCACGACTTTAAAGCGTTTAAAGCCGAGGACAGTTCAATTTCCTGTATCACACAACGTCGAAAGCAAATACCAGCTCACAACCACCACAACAGTTTGGACTTCTTGATGACGAAATTGTTGGCAGCTCATATGATGGCATATTCTCGGCAGAAAATCGAATCTTCACTGGTTGTATTGCCGGCATCATTAGTGGACGAGTATAATGTTTGTTTCGTTTGGATTTGGTGAAAACCCGTATGCAAAATCATCAGATTGGGCCGAGTGGAGTGAAATTATATGTTCGCCTGCTTTTTAGTGAATACATGAGAAAGGAACCTTTGGCACGGTACATCTTTCCGAAGCAGTCGAACATACAATTTCACTCCACTCGGCCCAATCTTTTGATTTTGCGGAAGGTCTTTCGCCAAATCCAAACGAAACACGCCTGATACGAGTACACCAATGATGCCGGCAATACAACGAGTGAAGATTCGATTTTTTGCCGAGAAGGCCATCATATGAGCTGCCAACAATTTTGTCATCAGTTGGCCACATCGAATGGAGTACTTCCAATATTTGGAAGACGGCTTGGCAAGCGCCTCCCAAATTATCAAATCCAATCCTGGGAAATTGATAAAAATTCAAATTCAATAAAGGTATTGGTGGTACTGGTCACTGGGATGTCTATTTTCTGTTGTATACTTCCCCTATGCAGTTAATGTGGCGAAGACAAGTGTGCAGGTTTAAATACGGTTGAAAGTGAAAACGAGTTCAAGGGAATTGGTGATTGTATTGGAAAAAACACTCAAATATGAAGGGCCAACCGCTTTCTTCAAAGGTGAACTTTGCATTATGACTGGTTTATTTCTTTCGTGTAACTGAGGTATAACTTCTCCACAAGACAGACCAAATCGATCGTTATTCCAATAAAAATCAGAAAAATGTAGAAACATAGGAAGAAAGAATGCCCACATACCGCCTGTGAACTGCAGACGATAACAGCAACATCCGACATCGACAAGCACTGACCCCAGTAACCGTAACGAAGGCATCGGCTAACTCCAGGAAAGCCAACGGCGAAAAGAAAAAGAAGATAATTACAAAATGGAAAAAAAAATTCATAACCCGAAGAACAAGAAGAAAGAACTTAATATTACTACCAGCTCCTTTAAGCTGTAAGGAGCTGGCAAATGCCTAATGGTTCAGCACAATACACGTCCATAAACAGATGCAAAGACGTTAGTAGAGGACAATGATTCTAGTCAAAACCACTTCTTAAATACATGCGATGGTCTTGCTCAAGTTAAAAGACATAATCTAGTCTCGGTTTTAAACGGCTGCTATGAAGGCTTCCTCCTCTGTTCCGTATGCTTCGAATTTAGAAGAAGAGTTGAGTGATAAACAAGAGTAAACTCCTTGAAATTGGACCATAATCTGCCAGAGGCCTACAGATCAACAATCATAAATAGTACTGAGGCCTGTAAGGTAATGACTCTCTGGATTGCATTATCTTCACAACACCCTGAGAGGAATACAACATCTGGGAATGCATAGAGAGTGAGTTTCCCGGCATTTTAGAGCATTCACATCCATAACAGACAAAAGAAGGTCCGTATGCGATTCTTTCAACAGAAGCGTTGGAATGAATGTAACACTCTTGAAGTAGAGAATGTTGATGAATTCAGTCGAATTTTATTTCTTAGATATCACCGGTGAGCAGGCTGGCACTCTCACTGGTGATAAGCAGGGTAAGACCCCGATGGAGGAAGCCAAAGCAGCTGGGACATCCGCTACCGAGGCTACCTCCGTAAATCGGAATAAACAGGGCAATGTGGCGGGGATGGAAAAGGTAGGAACAGCTGGCTCAGCTGCTGCGCCTGCCACTTCCATCGCCGCTACTGTGATGCCAACAGCCTTAGTGAGTGGAAAAAAGTCGCCCTCGAGAGAGCGAATGTCATTCTGGCCAAACAATTGCCCACTCGACAGGTGACTGGCAAGGGTGATGTCGCGGCAAAAGCGGGAGAGGAAACCGATTAGGCGCCCTCTACCTCCTGCGCGGTAAAATTAAAAGAAGGAATCTCTGGACAGAAGGGAGATTTTGGTGGCAACAGAAGCAGATCTGACGACGCCGCGGAGCTGAACAACGCGAAAAGTGTGAAGGCTGGTACTTTGCCCGCTTTGCGTCGTAAGCGAAGCGACCCGAAGGACGAGCTTCTGATTGCTGTCATAAACGAGCTGGAACCATGCGGCCGCCTGAAAATCGACCAGTGGAAAAACGTAGAGGAGAAGTTCCAAGACGCCCTATGGAAGGAGTTATCTACCACAGGAAAGGGGGAACTTCAATTCGATGGCGTTGGTTGGGAAGGCGGACGCAAGGTTGTAGCCTTCCGTCGACTGCATAAGGCGATTTATCGAGGGAGTGAGCGATGCCTAGGAAGGCAGCAAGCTAAAGTGCACAACGGTGGCAGAGTTGACTAAGTACACTCTGCCGACGGCTTGGGTATAGGTTCCGTGTCCCTACACGTACCCTGAAAAGCTCCTAGGACTGCTCCATGTGCAAAATCGGGAGCTAATGGCCGATACATGGAGAGTTTTTAAGACGGGGCCAAGGCGGCAGCATGGCCAGCATTTCCTGCTGTCCCTGAATAGGGATTGCCTACCATACCTCAAGAAATCCAACGGTATGGTAAGGTACAGTATGAGCAGGTTGATGGTCAAGCCATCGACCAAGGGCAACGATGACGAGGAACCCCCCAAAGAATGTCAGTGACCAGGGGAACCCCTCAAGGGGGAGCTATTTGTCCACTTCTTTGGGTACTGGTCATAAATGACATTCTCAAAAAGCTTAATTCAATGGGTATCAGCGCCACGGCATACGCCGATGACGTGGTGATAATAGTGCAGGGAAAATATTTAAACATTTAAAGTGAGATTATGGAGCTTGCCTTGAAGACGATCAGTACCTGGGCAGGCAGCTGTGGTCTCAATGTCAATCCCTCCAAAACGGAACTGGTTCTCTTCACCAGAAAGTACAAGATACCGCAATTCACACTGCCAAAACTCGGCGGAATGGAGCTGTCCCTTTCGGATAGTGCGAAGTACCTTGGCGTGATTCTGGATAAGAAACTGAATTGGAATCTCAACTAGCGGAAAGAATTAAAAAGGCATATAGTGCTCTTTTCATATGTAAAAGAACTGTGGGAAAAATTTGGGGCCTTAAGCCTGCTATGGTGTACTGGCTATATACGGTAGTGCTGAGACCCATACTGACATATGGTGCACTAGCATGGTGAAAAGCAACAACTAAGAAACTACTTACGGAAAATTAGCGGCGGTTCAGAGAACGGCTACCATAACCATTACAGGAGCGCTCCGTACCACCCCTATGGCAGCATTGGACACCTTCCTACACCTGACACCGCTTGAGTTACAGATAAAAAAAACTTGCTGGCAACAGTGCGATTCGACTCACTAATCTGGGTCTTTTCAAAAGCAGTAGCTTCGGACACGGCACAATCCTGGAAGAGCTACTACCAGGCAATACTATTAAAACGGATGAAATCCCTTCCTTAATCGATTTCGACATTCCGTATGGTATATTATATCCGAAGAGGAAGGACTGGCAAGAAAATGCAGTGATAAGATCAAACGAAATTGCAGTTTTCACAGATGGCTCGAAGACAGAGGAAGGAACAGGTTTCGGTATCTTCTCGGAGAACCCGGAACTGAGAGTGTCCATAAGGCCACCGGACACTAGCAGTGTCTTCCAATCAGAGGTTCTAGCTATCCTCAGGGCGGCTGAGCTGATGCAGATGAGATCGATATCCGGTAGAGATATCGCTATCTACTATACATCGACAGCTAGGCCACTCTTAAGGCAATGGAGTCAATCAACATTAACTCTGACACAGTTAGGGGCTGTCGCACAATGCTTAAAGCATTATGCGTTCAGAACAGTGTGAGACTGTGCTGGGTGCCAGGACACTGCGGTATAGAAGGAAATGAACAAGCAGACGAGCTTGCAAGAAGAAGAGGGCTACTCGACAAAAGTGAGGTTGCTGATGTCAAACCACCCCTCTGCTTAGGACTACTAACAGGACACTGTCGATTGCTGAAGCACGCAAAGAGAAAGAGAGCCGAAGGAAATTCTTAGGAAAATACTTCTTTGAAAACTTAGAGGAAATAGACAGTATGGACTTAAAAGGCCTTCTTGGCTTCTGTAGAGAAATTGGGTGCTTAACCAGGGAAACAGTTTAGGTTTTCTGCTTTTTGGAGTTGCTTTTAACCCACACAAGGGATCGCGATGGGCCCGTTTCTGGGGCCTAGTGTCTGTGTCTTGTGGCACACCCTATTTTACCTAACCCAACCTATTTCTAAGAAAAAAATTGTTTTTCTAAGTTTGCCCAGAGATTAATTGAATGATGGTTGTCCCTTTAGCTTCTGGTCAAGAGCGCAAAATATGAAGATTCAAAATCAAAACCCGCAAATTCAAATCAAACAAAATCAAAACAGTAATGAAGCAGCTATCATCAGCTGTTCACCATCAAACCATCAAACAATGCATTGCGAGTAAATACAAGCAACATGGATACCACGTAGAACATCCTCGGAATTAAATTATGTTAATCTGCGAAATTCAAATAATCCAACAAGAGATGGTGTTGCAAATGCAACAGCATGTGATTCCACTACTATAAGTCCTACAAAGGAAACCAGAGCTATGATATTAAGTGGACCTAGTGGATTTGAACAGTGCATTGATTCGTGACACCCAATCGACTCCAAAGAACATTTAATTTTTGTTAAATGATATCCAAACAAGCATGACTATTTAGATAGTTAGATAGCAATTTATTGTTTTTGTAGATTCCTTGCATTCACCAAAAAGTATTTTGAAGTTACAAAATCTGCTGCAAAAGTATGAATCTGTTGCGATTTCTTTAAAAATTCTTCCTCAGAACCGAATCCGAAGTATCATAAGTGTCATAGCACCTGCACACTCTGAATGAAAAGAGATTTTACAACAACGTTACAAGATCATTTGATTTTAGCAGCGTGGTTTGTTGGTGCGGGAAATAACACCATTTTAATGATCGTCATCTTCCTAGTTTCATTCCTCGAAACCTTCTGAGATCTTTTCAAGCACTTAAGTGCCATCCAACTTACTCGTAGATTTTTGTTTGTCATTCCTCTTCATTGCAACATGAAGCACGTCGCTGAATACAACAAGGAACAACATTGGCAAAAGAATGCAGCCTTGTCGTACTCCGCTGTAGACTTTGAATTTATGTGGCAATTTCTCATTCAGATATTGAGAGTGAAGCATCAACCAGATCCCTTAGACCCCTTAACAGAAGCTAATACCCCAAGGATATGAGTATATGTATTTGGTATCAAAATGCCCGAAATCAGCAGCCGTCATGAGTCGTTCAACTTTGGGAGTTGATGATAAGATTGGTTGAATACCACGACTTTAAAGCGTTTAAAGCCGAGGACAGTTCAATTTCCTGTATCACACAACGTCGAAAGCAAATACCAGCTCACAACCACCACAGCAGTTTGGACTTCTTGATGACGAAATTGTTGGCAGCTCATATGATGGCATATTCTCGGCAGAAAATCGAATCTTCACTGGTTGTATTGCCGGCATCATTAGTGGACGAGTATAATGTTTGTTTCGTTTGGATTTGGTGAAAACCCGTATGCAAAATCATCAGATTGGGCCGAGTGGAGTGAAATTATATGTTCGCCTGCTTTTTAGTGAATACATGAGAAAGGAACCTTTGGCACGGTACATCTTTCCGAAGCAGTCGAACATACAATTTCACTCCACTCGGCCCAATCTTTTGATTTTTCGGAAGGTCTTTCGCCAAATCCAAACGAAACACGCCTGATACGAGTACACCAATGATGCCGGCAATACAACGAGTGAAGATTCGATTTTTTGCCGAGAAGGCCATCATATGAGCTGCCAACAATTTTGTCATCAGTTGGCCACATCGAATGGAGTACTTCCAATATTTGGAAGACGGCTTGGCAAGCGCCTCCCAAATTATCAAATCCAATCCTGGGAAATTGATAAAAATTCAAATTCAATAAAGGTATTGGTGGTACTGGTCACTGGGATGTCTATTTTCTGTTGTATACTTCCCCTATGCAGTTAATGTGGCGAAGACAAGTGTGCAGGTTTAAATAAGGTTGAAAGTGAAAACGAGTTCAAGGGAATTGGTGATTGTATTGGAAAAAACACTCAAATATGAAGGGCCAACCGCTTTCTTCAAAGGTGAACTTTGCATTATGACTGGTTTATTTCTTTCGTGTAACTGAGGTATAACTTCTCCACAAGACAGACCAAATCGATCGTTATTCCAATAAAAATCAGAAAAATGTAGAAACATAGGAAGAAAGAATGCCCACATACCGCTTGTGAACTGCAGACGATAACAGCAACATCCGACATCGACATACATATTTAAATATAAATAATTTTTCACCACTAAACACTGGCTGACCCCAGTGACCGTAACGAAGGCATCGGCTAACTCCAGGAAAGCCAACGGCGAAAAGAAAAAGAAGATAATTACAAAATGGAAAAAATATTCATAACCCGAAGAACAAGAAGAAAGAACTTAATATTACTATCAGCTCCTTTAAGCTCTAAGGAGCTGGCAAATGCCTAATGGTTCAGCACAAACACGTCCATAAACAGATGCAAAGACGTTAGTAGAGGACAATGATTCTAGTCAAAACCACTTCTTAAATACATGCGATGGTCTTGCTCAAGTTAAAAGACATAGTCTAGTCTCGGTTTTAAACGGCTGCTATGAAGGCTTCCTCCTTTGTTCCGTATGCTTCGAATTTAGAAGAAGAGTTGAGTGATAAACAAGAGTAAAATCCTTGAAATTGGACCATAATCTGCCAGAGGCCTACAGATCAACAATCATAAATAGTACTGAGGCCTGTAAGGTAATGACTCTCTGGATTGCATTATCTTCACAACACCCTGAGAGGAATACAACATCTGGGAATGCATAGAGAGTGGGTTTCCCGGCAGTTTAGAGCATTCACATCCATAACAGACAAAAGAAGGTCCGTATGCGATTCTTTCAACAGAAAGAGTCCAAAAAGACAAACCAAAAACATATTCGAGCTTGGGTCCGGTCTAAAAAGCATAATTGTGTATAGGTGAGTGCTAAACAAAAACAAAAAAAATAAAACAATATCAAAAAGTGAGTGAAGTATTTGATATACTCGTAGGCCGAAACCTACAAAAGGCCTATAGACCAACAATCATAAGTAGAACGCAGGCCTGTAGGGTAGTGACTTTCTGGTTTGCACTATCTGTATAACACACTGAGAAGTGTACATCAAACAGGAATGCACCTTCACTCCCGTTACAGACGGTCTTTCTGCGAACCTACAAAAGAAAAATTAAAAACCGTATTCGAGCTTGGCCTTTCTCTACAAAGCATGCGCTTTCTAGCCAAACTACAATATAAACTGAAGGCCTAATTAAGATGGTTGTATCAAAATTAAGGACTTGCTCAACAATGCACAACCATCAGCAATAACCAAAAGAAGAAGGATTTCTGTCTTGGGAAATTGACGGTGCATATAACGAACAACATCGATAGCAGGAATCTTTGTGACATGAATGGAGGTTCAACAAACGGCCTTTAATAAATTTATGATAGATCTCGGCGATGTGAGTAGTCTCAAGTCGGGGAGTCAACATGCAACATCTAATTCCAATTCGGGAAAAGCTGGCGTTGAGGTTAAACAGAATGGTTGCAAGCAACTTTATGCACGGGAAGCAACCAAATCACGGCTACTCCGTGCACAAAATCGCTATCTTTTGAAAGTTATCATCCACAATGTGGAATACCTTTCCAAGGTGGAAGAACTACATTAGACACAGTCACGACACAACAGGATAATGAAGAATTGCAACAAATCACTGGTAGGGAAAGGTTTTTAATAATTTAGGTATGGGTGATTGTTCTTGAAATAAAATAAGAGTGTGTACATATACGCCTGTCGTATGGTACACAAAATGAAACGCTCAAGTCTGAGTGAAGTATAGAGAAACCTTCACGACTTTCCGATCATATTTAGGAGCCCAAACGATGCCCTAATCAATCGAATCGAATCAGAATTCTTAAGGACACTTACGACAATTATAGTCTTATGGGTCGAAACGAAGCATTGCTGAAGGACTGACTGCAATGGAAAATTCCATAGTAGGTAGCCAGGATTGCTGAAGATGTCCACAAGGATGAACACTTTAGCTGATGGCACAACATGGCTGCACACAGTTTTCTTTTTAAAGAACTAAACACTCAATTGTGTATGATGATTGCAATATAAGAAACGCCAACTAAAATAGTAGTGAGAGTGACAACAGTAACAACATTAACAACAAAAATTGTAGCAAAAGTCACAGACACAACTGACTTTAACCCATAATTGCTAATAAAAATCAGCAACCACAATAACAGATCAATCGCTACCCCAACATAGCTCAGTCCTCTGACTGGTATATGATGAACCCTTTGAGTGCAAAATATAAGCACAAGCTGCGCGTAAAAAGTCCTAAATTCTCTACACTACCCGAGGAAGTGGGTGGGAAAACAATCGCACTTACTTACTGATACCTAAAAATTACTCGTAGTGATAGGAGCAGGAGCAATTGAAATGTGCGAACAGATGGAGTAATAGTAGGTACAATAGTATGTAGGACCTCAAAACTTAAAGCAGCCATACTCGTACAACTACCGCTAGGATTGAGCTGTTGTGGACTTGTCGGTTGGCAAGCTATCGTATTGACCAAGGAGTCTGGCGAAAGACATTCCTCAAACAAAAGGAATTCTCTCTTTCGAAGCCCAAAAGGTGGGTTTCCCAAAGAGCTGGAAAGACTGTCTCGAGCCAACAGCTCTTCAAGTCAGAATTCTAACCAAAAATACTGATAAAGGCAAAATACTAAACAACATTAAGTTCAATCGGGCAGATAATGTTGGAAAGAGATGTTTTAGTCTGTGCGAGTGTAGCGAAGGTTAAATAAAATTGTAAACTGTTCATAGTCAGTTGGTAGGTAATGCATAAAGGCCTGATACAATCTTACTCTGTTTTCAGAGATGCTTGTCCGGCGGGATCAAAAAGTGATTGGCATCCTAACACAGGTCGCCTTAGCCCTGTAGAGTCAGTCCTACCGAGGGACTGATCCAACTTGCAACCGCTTAAAAACAACAGCAATTGAAAGTCTCAGAGCGGTCTAATAAAAAGGTGCTGTGGTGAGGACCGGTTACTGGACTCAAGTGACAGTGAGAATACGACTTCCAAATGTGATTTAGGTGCTCCAATTCCTCTTTCTGTTGGAATTGGATAGTAAATCACGACGTAAGGCAAGAAAACTATTTGGAGTTTGCTTGGTTTTGCTTGAAAAAGAAGTACCGGTTGCTATGATCTACTACAAAGGGTAACATCAATATCATGGCCCTGGAAGTGATGTGAAAAATTGTCACATGAAGGATGAAAATAAAAGCGAAATTCGTTTTCTTGGATCTTTGTTCTTAAGTATTAACCACTCGTCAAGGACTTTGTAGGTTAGTCCTTGACTTCTAAAGCTGATACGCAAGAATCGTTTTTAAGAGAAACGAAACAACAAGTCAATGCTCGTCACTTAATAAAGAAGGAAAGGTATCAGAGTTTGAAGTGAAAGACTTCAAATTGCTTCTGAATTAATGAACTGATGGCTATTTTAGATGAATATTTTCTCACCCAATTCTTGAAATGGAAGCTCAGAGAAGCAAAAGAAGAAAACCAAAGGTGCAAAAGTGTGTCACAATCAGATACAATTTTTCATAATCAATGGCTCTTCCAAACTTTAAGATCAGTGGAGTTCGGAATGCGCAGAGGATGTTTTATCATTATTTCAAAGAAGCCCATGTCGCTGATAAATCTGAACATGACGAAGATCTCAATGTTTCCACAAATAAAGGTGTGTACTAGAGATGCCACGAATAGTGATTTAGCCGAATACAGAATACCGAATATTCGGCGCTTCGACCTAGAGGACATTATAGGACATACGAGTATGCCATGCGTGCCGAAAAATCGGCAGCCTTTTGTTTCATTTGCGAGTGGATCCCGTCGCGATTGCATCACATTGTATTACCAAAGTGGTAATGAGCAAGGAGTTTTAGTTTAGTTATACATTTGTCAGTGTTTATACAGTAAGAGACTGTTTTTCGGAATCTGGCATTATTTATGAGGGGAAACGCAATCGTTTGCTACCAACAAATGCTGAAAAAGTTGGGTAGTATTCGGCCAAATATTGAATATTGAAATAAGTAGCCGAAGAGGCCGAATACCGAATAGAAGCCGAGTATTGGTGGCTTAGAATCAGAATCATTACTTAGATATACGCCTGCGAAGCTTCTGTTAACGATGGAACACATACATTAATCTCATTATGTTTCTGTGAGAGTTCTCCATAAATGGGTATGATTCCACCCAGTGTTGAGGTAACTACAACTTATAAAACACCAATTTCTCTACTAGGAGGACTGGATTTTCAGACAGACAAGGTAAATATTTGTCAGAAAATAAAATTAGCAACGGTTTTAGTCAGTGGGTTTTGGGCCAGCTATGCGATCCGCATAGAATCTAAGGTCCTTAGCACAGATTCTAGAGTAAAGGAAATAACGTCAAAGTTTAAAGTCTTTACAAGATTAGAAATAAAGACAGCGGATCTTTCCATCTTAACGACGGTTTTTCTTTCTTATTTGAAAATGTCTGAAAACACTTAAACACGTATGTACGTATTTCACAGAAATGTGTACGCAAGTTCCTATTCAACTCAACTAAGCCAATCTTCATTTAAGGGCGAAATTTCAGGTGAAATTTAGGAGACAATTGAAGAGAAAGATCATTCGCTCTGTGGAAAACAATCAAAAGGATAAAATACTGAACTTATAATATAGTCACATAAATAATTTAGTTTTAAAAATAATATTAAATTTGTGTATAACTTAAAAACTTATAGTTTTCGAAGGCCTTGGTAGCAAGTGATATCTTGTAGTTTTTCCTCTTCTCGTCTTCACGTCAAATCTTGTTTTCAAGATGGATTATCTCTTCAACAAGTGTGATTTTCTGTTGATATAATGACGGTCCAACAAGTGTAAGCAACTGTGGGATTCTATCCACAATCGTCAGGAAGTATTGTAATAAGGTAAAGTGCCAAAAGCTAAAAATATAAAAGAGGAAATATTTTATAGGTTTTGCACAAATACTCGTATAATGTTAGTTACCATAGACTCATAGTTTTCGAAGGCCTTGGTAGCAAGTGATATCTTGTAGTTTTTCCTTTTCTCGTCTTGACGTCAAATGATGCTATCAAAGATGGATTATCTCTTCAACAAGTGTGATTTTCTCGGCAATGTGATTTCGAATGATGGTATTCCGGTCTGTCCATGACTTTCATCGCATAAAATCTCTTAAACGCTCTTGGTGTGTTTTTAAGTTTTTAAGGATCAACCATAATACGCAGATCTTTTGGCATAATTTTGTGGAGTTGTGGCTTACAAAAGGTTGGTAGCTGTTGATACTCGTATAATGACGGTCCAACAAGTGTAAGCAACTATGAGATTCTGTCCACAATCGCCAGGAAGTATTGTAATAAGGTAAAATGCCAAAAGCTAAAAATATAAAAGAGGAAATATGTTATACGTTTTGCACAAAAATAATGTTAGCTACCATAAGATTCCATCGACAGCCTTCAAAGAGCTTCGAAAGCAGCCAGCATTTAACTCAGAAAATTGAAGTGTTTTTTAATGCGCACCCTGAGTTAGATAAATGTAAGTAAGTAAGTCCTGAGACCTGCAAATAGAAATAAAGGAAATATAAATAAAGTACTTATACTGTATGATGGTAAGGTTTGGCAATCAGCCCAGGAAAGTCAACGTAAAATGAATGGCAAGAACCTGCGTTGAATAACTTCTACTCCATGAATGTGAGTATTTTAGCAGGGTGCCATAACATGGCTTATATATTCAAGAACTGGCCTAGCACAGATTATGAAGAGAGATTTGGTAATATAAGGAACGAAAAGCTGCGTAGTTCAGAATTTGAAGAAGCCTAGAGGAGAATTGGCCTATTTTCATCACATCATTCATGTGGGAACATACATCGAGTTCCTTTTCACAGATAATACCTAGATTACGCAAGTCATTCACAAACGAAACAGGCACAATGAAGATTAGATTAGCAACGAGGTGAAGAAGGAAGGCACTTAGGGGTATATGTGATAGCCTGTCATCTGTTGACGTTAACCTCAAGGCAATTCTTCTGAATACATAATCGGTCTTAATGTTCCTGCAGTGGCAGAAAGTCTAAAGACTTTCATATCATCCGCGTAAGCCAATATGTGAATGTGAATTCGAAATCAACATCTTTAATGGCCAAGTTAAAAAATGAGGGACTAAGGTGGCTACCTTGGGGGAGATCAGGGAAACCTATAATTAAAATAGAACATACTCGTACTGTGTCGTTCTGTCAAGTAATACTGAATTCTTGAAAGCGGAATTATATCAGGAGAAATTTTATCAAATGCTTTACTGAAATCGGTGGCGATCAGCGCAACTTCATTTCTAGTTTCAAGTACACAGAAATCTGAGTTGGGTTTGGAAAACAATAGAGAAGCATTATGTTATAAATGATGCTCTTAGGTATGCAGAAGAGATTAACAATTGGTCAGTAGTTGGAAGTGTCGACGAATTTCAAGAGCCAAGATTGATGATCGTTTCTCGTAATTCGGTTTCATAATTTGGGAGTGTGTCAGGGTTCCGTGCAAGGACCTATACTTTTTTCATTTACATCAACTCTCTGTTCAGATTTAATTTAAAAAGCACTGTAACGGTATTCACAGATGATTTAGGATTCTGGCAGGGCTTTTAATTTAGTCTTTGGTATTAACTGGGATCTAGGTCTATTAAAAATATGTTTCGCTAAGCATAGTACAACATTTACTTCACAAACTTTTTGTAGCGCTGTTAGTTGCAGCAAAAACTGTTCTTTAGTAGATGAATTTATGAATTTAAGTATTTCGGACTTACTCATATTTTTGATTTTAAAACATGTTTTGTAAGCAACAAATATTTCCGTTCCACTTAGAAAATTGGGCTCTGGGGTGGAGCTTATAATAACAATACTAGTAGTAGTAGAAAAACAAGACTTTATTTCTATAAATATAACAAAAATAAAGCATTACAAGACAGTTTTTAATGACCTGGCCTCAAAACCGTCGGTCAGATTGACATGAAGAAAAATATCAAAATATAATAGTGAAATTGTTTACCAATTTCAACGAAATTCAAGTATTGCAAATTAAGATAGATAAATTCAATAAATACTCAAAACTGCATGACTTTGGAAGCTCGAGAGTTTATAAAAAAGACTTTTTCGATCTATTGGGTCGAGCGCTGCCTTGAAATCAACAAGGAAGGCAAATAAGTTTTCCTTGCGCTAATTGAAGACCGGAAGCCCGATGGAATTTCGCAATTCTGGAAGATCTTGTTGTAGCAGTCAGTTAGCTTCGAATTGAGCTCCAGTGTGACAATTTTAAAGAACTCATTTGGGATTATGTTCGTACACGCTGTCTTGTTTAACTTCGTTGTACCTAGTGTTGCCAGAAGTTCTTGGACGGTGGCGGTTCTTAAACGGCTTGGCGTAATGAAAGCGGATGGCACTGCGCTGATTAGAGAAGTAAAATGTGCTTTTAGCTCATTTGCTTTGAGTGGGTGGCCATGGCTCAAGTGGTAGTGAAATGGTTTTCAAATCAGAAGGTTCGGAGTTCGAATTCAAGCCGTGCCCGAAAGATACACATTTGTCAGTCAACAAAAATTAAGATGTGTAGTTGACTAGAATACTGCAACAAGTAAGCTCTCTCTCAAAGTAAAAGTACACCATAAGAAGTCCTCGAAAAATGATGTCGACATTGGAGATAGGTCCTTACTATAGAACGATTTTTATCTTAGAATATACCGAAGAATCATTTCCCAAATTATCGCTGAGGAATTTGAGGACGCACTGTATAATTAAAGAAATTAGGGAAAATACTCTTGTTACTAAGCCCTGCAATTTTGTAACTTAATATTCTTAAATCTAAAATGTGTGTATTTTTCTAAAAATTATTTGATTTAGAATTATTTTCCTTGCGTTGCTCAGTAGATGCCGCCTGAGACGAGATGCTGGGAAATTTGACGGAATTGAATATTTTGACATTTGTTGTTTTGTTTTGTCCTGACGCAATGTGTTTTGTTTTATTTTTGGACTCAATTTAGAACGTAAGTTACGTGAAACTGGAAATTGATCACCAAGTAACTTAAGTCTATCGAAATTTCCGCTACGTAGGCCATGGTTGGAACCCCATGTAAAGATCGCTGCATACACAATCAATTTGTCGTCCTGTACAGATTTACTTGCATGTAATTTTTTCGTATCGCTGACTGAACCTCCATCAATTTTCCCCTCTTTTGGAGAACGAAAAACGGGAAGTGCTTATTGATAAAAATATCCATTCTCTTTAACTACTTGGCTTTTTTGTAGAATCTACACTGCTTTTAAATGCAGAGCTAGGAAGAGAGGGCATCTTTGGTAGTACTATCGGAAGACATAGTCTGCGCGGCACAACCTCTGATAACGGATTGAGGCTTATTGACTTTTCGGCGGGACAAAATACTGCCGAAGCTAGCACAAGTTTCCCCCATTTCGACACTCACAAGGAAACTTAGAGAACTCTTGATCGATCAACCGTCAACCAGATTGACCACTTTGACATCGACGCAAGGCACTTTTCCATTATTATGGAGGAGCCAACATCGACTCGGACCATTCCCTTCTTGTAGCCAAGGTACGGTTGCGGATATCCCGAAGAAAGCCAAGAAAAGCTCATACTTTGAGAAATTTCGACGTCAGAAGGCTACAATCGCAAGAGATGGCCAAATCCGATCGAATCTCTATTGATGAGATGACTATATCTGAAAATATGGCCTAATTTTACAATTGCGGAGTGAAATAAGGCCATATGGTCTTATTTTGCATGGCCTTTATCGGAAATAGATGAGGTTGCTCTTAGCTGCTTCGAAAGGAAAATTCTTCAAGTGATTTTCGGTTCCGTCTGCATTGACGGTGAGTGGAGGAGGAGATACAATGACGAACTGTATGGACTGTAAGGCGACATCGACCCAGTCAGAAGAGTGAAGAACCAATGGCTAATATGGCTGGGTCATGTAGAGCGGATGAATTCCAATGTTCCGATGCGAAAATTCTTCGAATCCGCTCCCGAGGGACAGCACAGTAGAGGAAAATCGAGATTCAGGTGGCCCACGCAAGTGGAAGGTGACCTCAGCCAACTTAGCGTGCGAAACTGGAAGCAGCTAGCAATGTAACGAACTGGCTGGAGACGCTTGTTGATTAAAGCCCAGCACTGCCTACGCGTGCATACTCAAAGTAACCACTACATTGGCCATGCCTACCCCTTTCAAAAGATCAGATATTCCCTCTACCGGCAAGTGAACTATTCAATTTTTATGGGTGTCTCTCTTTCATCAATCTCTCAGCTTTAGCTTCTTGGTGGGAGTTGCGGTCTTCCAAGACGAAGAATTTAGCCTTGAGGAGGGCCTGGGACGCCTTCAAGTCTGAAATCTCCCCACAGAGAACTTGCATGTCCGCTTTTGTGGCTAGAGAACTTGGCTTGGAATCCAAAAGCCATTCTAGATCGACAATGCTCTAATTGCTTATCTGTTACCAAATGTTTGAGGAAGGATACTGAAATGCCTCTATTCTTCATTGACCCGAGGCGGTACTTTTGTAGGATATAATAGCAATATTCAACCGCTATAAATTCTACAGAAAAAAAGTTAAAAAGAACAAAAAGAAAAACACTGAAAACATCGTAATTGTCCATGAAAGTTTTTGCAGTCCGTCACTTGTATTCTTTTAAAGTGTTGTACTAAAAACGTCCTTTTTCAGATCAGAAAATTCAGATAGCAAACAAATTTTTGATTACAATTTACGTTGAAACTATTTAAATGTTGTATCTGTAGAGAATGCTCGCACCACTCCCCTCCGCAATTAGCTAAGGCAGCACTTTGGCATGGGGTTGGTGACAGAGTCGCCTGTTAACGACCGACGATGGGTTCCTATTCTATGCAAACGAATGTGTATATATATATTTATCTTCAAGAATATATATATACCCAGATAGATATATGTATGTGAATTTAATGACCACTATACTCGTAAATGTCAGGCTTTTGAAATGGATTTTTTGTTTTTAATTTGTGTGTTCCTGAAATTTTTCCTAATGACTTCGGAGCGGCTTACGGTCAATGGAATTCAATTTTCATGGCGGATCGAAAAGTCATTATGGCAAGCGCTTCAATTAAATTTCCCGCCATCTTTTATGATATACAGAGTATGGACAAGAGTCGTTTTAAAATAACAAATGGTTGAGTTGTTTACGGGAAACCGTTTGGATATTACGACTTTGCTTAAAATGCTCAAAATGTCACGATTCTCTTTTATTCGTTGGTTTACTGTTTTCATTTTAATGGTTATTGCTTCTTGGAGCAATTTTTTATAAACAAATGTGGTTCGGGTTAGAATTCTGTTTTTACAAAAGCATTTGTTGCGACATGATGACTCATATCCGCTCTGTTTAATACTAACTGCCAGCTGCAATTGTGTAAACATTTTGTGTTTGTTTGTTTGCAGCATGACTGGTATCCGGTTAGCAATTATTTTCTACGATTCTGGTTGGTTTGACTGTAAGGAAGACGATTTTTGGTTAAGGGTTATACAATTGGATCTGAAAAAGTTAATATGTTTATTTTTCACTCTTTTAGTGCGAAATGATTTTGATTTGGTTTTCAATTTTGGAATAAAAACTTCATGGATGACTTTTTTTTCGCACAACTCTAAGAAATTTCTTTTATCTGTTATTATCCCTTTCCCTCCACGAACTCACAATTGTGAGATTTAGAATTTTGTATGCCAAATGAGCTAAAATGTATTTACTTGGTTGACTCCTGCACCACACAAATGTAAATTTACCGTATATTTGATTCCAGGTAGGTATATTGGAGCCAAATATAATATTTCATTCAATAGCTTGAACTTCAGTTTTATAAAGTGCCGAAACGAGAATTTGTTTCTTCTTAAAAATTTCCATTTTTATCCTCTTGTTTGGATACAATGGCGCGAAGATTTATTACCGATCAAGATATTTTTAACATGATTATCAGTGACGATGTTTTGCCTATAGAAGACGATGAAGAAAATGACGAAGCTATTATTGATGAAGTAGAAGATGTCTTGGAATCTGACAGTTTTGACTCGGAAGATAAGATTCCATTAGCGCAGCGTCCTCAATTTTCAGATCAAGAAGCTTCTACTTTAGCCACGATAAGTACACACAAAATAACAGTTCAATGCGTAAAAAGGCAATTTCAGTCGGATAGATTAATACCTTAACATGTTCCAGAAGATATACAGGTAAAGTTGACAGGGTTCATTAACTTGTTCGTCCTGCGGAACTTAAGACTTCTGTGCTTACGTCCTCTTACGGTATGGTATTAAATTTCGAAATCTATCAAAGTGCAACAACGCCTCTTAAAGACAGAAGTCTCGGTTAAGGACCGGCAGTTCTTCTACCGCTAACGGAAACATTGCCAAAGAACTCTTGTGTCTATTTTGATATGTAGATATTTCAGTACACTTCCGTTCTTAAAAAGCTAAAAGAAAATCATATCTATGCCACAAGTACTCTTAGGAATAATCGCCAGAATAGCTATATTTTTATCAAAGATTCCAAAATGAAAAGGGGCGAGTTTGAAGAAATTTGCATAAATGGTAATTCTCTGTGCATAGTGAAGTGAAAGGACAAGAAAAGCGTGTTAATCGCTTCAAGTTTTACTGGCAGTCAGCCTGTTAGCACTGTGAAACGTTGGGACAAAACGTCCAAAGCCCGAATTGACTTTCCTTGCCCCGCTTGCGTTTTCTCTAATAATGCAGGTATGGGTAGGGTTGTGACTAGCTTATTGAGTGCTATCGGACGTGGACAAAAAAACAAAAAAATGGACTATAAAAACCATTCTTCACATGTTCGACTTAGCCATTCTCAATAGTTCTTTTAGATTACAAATTCGACTGCAAACAAAACAAATATAGAAGAAAAGAACAAATGGACTTGCTATAGTTTAGGTTGGAAGTGGGTAAATATTTATTGGGTGGTGTGGGCAAAAACAAACCAATGAATGTCGAATCAGACCCAGAATCAGACAAGATATCTGGACAAGATAAGCGCTTTGATGGCTTCAATCACTGGCCAGTTGTTGAGATACTAAAAGAACCACTGCAATTTGGTGCTCATTTTACTTCGTCTTTGGTGAAGAAGTATTCGTCTCTCAAAAAAATTTATTAACCAATTCAAATCAGACACTTGCTTCTTTTCGTAGATGTTAGAACAATGGAATCCCTCGTTTATAACACCTGATATTTTGGCGTATTTTCTTATGACTCAATTTATTCTTCTTCAAAATATATAGCTTGCTGGTCACCTCATCCATTTTATTTCGATAAAAGGATGATTTTACGAAAAGATCTCGGTTTAAAGGGTCACAAGATCCAGCTCGTGCAAGAATTGTAGCAAAATGGGCCCAGAATCAACTGGCACTGGATCTGCTGTTTCTCAAAAACAAATCTAGTCAGCTTTTAACAGTCAAGGATATTCGCTCTGACTTTTTCGTTCTCGGATTGAAAACCCGGTGAAACAATTACTGGTGATCACTATAAATGATAAAATTGAATATAGCATTGAAGCAAAAACAATCATAATATGTCCAAAGACGCGGACCAGTTATTTCCGGATTACTACTTGCTTCGATCGATACAGCACGAACTTTCGAAATAGCATCTTCATTCGAACAAGACATGAGCAGTAGTTTCGGTGTGGAATCCATCAATGCAAGTAAGATGGGATAAAGCCATAGCTACTGATAAAATAAATGAGTTGAGCATGCCTGTTACATTTTGTAAACTTTTAAGTGGCTTTCAATATTATTTCTGTGAATGAAATATCAAGTGTAACTCAATTTTCTCTGGTTGTAATATTTGATATAAATCTAGCATAAGTTGGACATATTAATGTATAGGTCTATTTGGCTGAAAATCTCAATGGATGGCTCACTTCATTCGAAACTCAAAGGATCTCGTATACTATCACAATAAATAACTAAACGGGTTGATGCAATCGATTGCATAATTCAAAATGCAAGTTATGATGGTGTTTCTAATGGCGAATATAAGTTTCTGCAAGGTACTGCGTGCTCTGTTTGTGATTATTGCTTTGTATCTGCAAATTGGCAACACTTATATACATGGATTTCGGATAGGCATAAAATAGCTTTCAGGGCTTCAAATAAATCAAATGTAATAGACGAAAAATATCTAAACTTGTTACCAAAATTATTTTGCAGTGACAGAAATCTTGAATAGTACCAATCAAACCTAAATAATATATTGAATGATACCAGCAGCCTCCTGTTGTGGGTAATGGTATTATTGATTTCATATCAAATTTAATTTCTATATTCTCACAGAGAAGGTCAGAGCTAAAATAAACTTCATGGTACCGTCTATTCCAAAGTTTTGTGTGATACATTTTTAACCACTTTTTTTTGGGTTTATAACTTTTAGTTTGTAATTATTTAAACGTTACTATTTGAAAAAAAAATAATAAAAATCCTTAATAAAACAATGTATTATCATAGTTTGTCTAAGACTATGGCTGACATTGATCAAAATAGGTCCGTGTAAATGTAAAACAATAGTGAGAGCTGCTTTTATAAATGCTGCATCAACAAGAGATGTTTTAGAACAATCTGTCCTCACTGACATTTGAAATGTCTTCTGCTACTCTGGCAAGGTCACTCAGTCTGGACTCTGAAATGAACGACCTGGAAGGGAATCAGTCTATCCTCAGAGACCAGCACCTTAGCATCATGTCGGATGAGAGAACATCCGTAGACATGGACATACCGGTGAGTTCGGACAACGAGGTCCCACAAGAGTCTGGGTTTATCAGATTCACACCATCTGAGAAACTCAGTTTCAAGCGAGCTCTGAAAAATGGCTTTAGCATTGAAGAAGCACGGGTCCTTGCGAAAGTAATCTCACCCCTGCGAAACGAGCTCGCTCTGGGAAGACACCTATCGACAAAGCCTCATACAGCAATATGGTGAGCTATGTAAGACTGGGTGTAATCCCAGTAGATCTCGATCTTAATCCTCTCAGTAATGAACAAATTGTTCAGATACAGGAGAAAATTATAGACATCAAAATAGAACAGAGTGATGAGGGTACTAAACCTTATTTTCGTGATCCGGATAGCTTTAGTTTGTCTGTGCGGATGCCACCATTGCAGAGTGGATGTTTAAAAAATTTGACTAGATGAAGATGAAATGTGGGTTGATGGTGATGCTGTGAAGGAGGAATAATTTCCAAAACCACACGTCATCAGGGGCTTCTTCCTACAAAGTACCAGAGTGGAAAGTGAACGTATTCTGGCGATACTTGATGTCTACAATAAAGGGCTGAACACTAGAACGACAAGGCACCGAGTACGGACCTTCTTATACGCACTGTAATAGCCTTATTTAGGTTCAGTTTCAATTGGAATTACATACTACGTACTTGGAGGCAGGTAAACCTAGTATATATCCCCGAACAAGGAAACAAATCTAGTGAGCTACCTAAATCATACCGTCCTATAAGCTAATTTTACCTGAAAACAATGGAAAGAGTTATTGACGTACACATCAGAGAAAGCGTAGAAAACAGCTTGCCTCTGCACCCATGTCAATACGCCTATCAGAAAGGCAAATCAACAGAAAGAGCTCTGCTAACACTGACAGCAGAAATAAAAAGTTCTTTCCGTGGTAAAGAAATTGCACTCTGCGCGTTTCTGGACATAGAGGGTGGGTAACCAGGGTAACACTGGATATGACTATATATCAGAAGCCTTGTCCCACAGAAAGATCGATCAACCGACTATAAACTGGATCAAAGCGATGCAAAAGAGAGGGATAATAACAACTTTATTAGGACCGACATCGACATCAGTATCAGTCGTAAGAGGCTACCTACAGTAATAGATGACCTGCTCAATAAATTAAGCAACCAATGCTACATTATAATTGGTTATGCCGAAGACCTGGTCATCATTATTAGAGGCAAAGAAGCAAACGTTCTCACTGCACGCATGCAAAATGCCCTTAAGATAGTCCTAGAGTGGTGCACCGGAGAGAATCTCTCCATAAATCCCAACAAGGCTATCATAGTCCCCTTCACAAAAAGGAGAAACCTAAACCTCGGTTCAATTTCACTAAACGGCACAACCGTTGAGTATTCTAATGAAGTCAAATATCTGGGAGTTATCCTGGATAAAAGATTAAATTGGAACTCACACCTAAATAACAAAATATGTTAAGAAACCAACGCTTTATGGGCCTGTCGCCGTATGAATGGAATCACATTGGGGATATCACCAAACATCACTATCTAGATGATATCAGAAACCTAGTAGGGTACCTTACAGGACACCATGGCTTAAGATATCACTAAGCAAACTAGGACTTGCCGACTCTGTTTCGAAGATGAAGAAACAGCTAAACACATTTTATGTGACAGTCCAGCCCTCAACGGAATCAGACGGAACACCTTTTCAGAGAACAAATCGACATCTTTGAACTAAGGAATTCACCTGCTCGTAGAGTTGCTAACTTCATTCGAAAGGTAGAAACCCTACTAGGACGAGGATTTGCGAAACACGTGTGGATGTAATCATCAAAATAAATTTAAAAACGTCTCGACTAGTTGGAAAATATTGAACCCTTTGAACCTGGCAGTAATTTCAAGGCTTTGAAGATACCCTAAAACAATTCTTCATGGTAAATGACGTCCAAGAAGATGCGAAAATTCTGCTTTTTACTACCATGGTGGTAGATTGTTTAGAAGATTTCAAAGATGATAGGTTAGCAAAGTACAAATCTCATTTTCTTGATGAAGGTCTGGCGGACGGGTTCATTTTCAAAGTGACACGATTCAAGAAATGATTTTCGGGATGACTAATCTACCTTTTAGAAGGTGTGTCAACTAATACTAAATGTGGATGCATCACATGCAATTCAACTAATGTCGAGTGTTCGCCATAACAAAACACCACGTTCAGTGGCTACAATTTCTCAAAAAGATAGTTCCAGCAGTTTTGTACGAGCGATAACAGGAAGAAAATTTGTTTTAGTTGTGAAAGCAGTTTGCATAAAGAGTTCCAGTATCCAGCAAAAGAATGGCAATGGTTTGCGTCTAACCAGATGGGGCACATATGCAGCCATCAAATATCGATTTAGAGGTAATGCGAAGAGCGTGAAAAGCGTGAGTATTTAAAAAAAAATTCGAAGAGGTGCTAGTAAGAGCAAATGGATAGCTGCTTTCTATGAAGATTGATTCGGAAGCATCAGTGTCTGGTTCTAGGTTACGTGAGGTTGGTAGTTTTGGGGTGGAATTGAGTCAATTCTTGTTGTTGTTGGACATGTACTGCGAAAAAGTTTGATGGGGCGTACATGGATTGATAAATTGTATCCGAGCACAATTTTTAAATTAAATTAAGTCTAGTTTCCCGAAGATAACAGAGCCAGATCTAGATAATTAGCCGATAGTGGGGTATAAGGCAGAAATGGTTTTAGAAAGTGAACAAACACCAATTTTCATGCCGCTTATCAGGTACCATATAAATTGCGGCAATAAAGTAGAAATTGTGTTTAATAGGCTAGTTTTAGTTCCTGTTGAGTTTAGCCAGTGAGTCAGCCCCGCTAGTATAACAATTTTAAGTTGACTGCAAAGTGAAATATTACAATACTACAATACTACCCATTACCTTGTACTGAAGATATTTTTGCAGGACTACCGGATTGTTCGTATTTTTCAATTAAAATACTAAAAGAAGCTCTTAGTAATTAATACATTTCAAGCTGTTTTTGCCTTAACGCGCAATATTTTAGTCTGTTTTAGATAGGATTGAGTGTGAGGTTTGAGATTGGGTTTTTGAAGTTCTGCGTCAAATAGAAAACCACAATGGTCACATAAATGTTGAAAAGGAGAAATTAATTTGTGAATCCGTAGATTATCTAGGTCAAACACTGTGTGCTAATTGAATTAGTCCTAACCAAAAGAGAGTGAAAGCGAATGTTGAAGCCCCTTCACAAAAAAATTTACAACAGCAGAAGGAAACTATTCACGATTGTACCGGAGGCATTGGCCATCATTTTTGCAGTTAATAAATTCCACAACGATTTATATGGTCATGAATTCACAATTTGCACTGATAACAAGGCTCTTAAGGAGATCTTTCCAGGGGATTTTCCATCCAAGCAGCTGTTGTCAGAATTCAGAGATGGCCTATTTTATTGTCCCGGTTTAATTTTCAAATTTTGTTTAGAAGTAGTTCGAGAATGGGCCATGTACTATAGGTTGCCTTTCACGTTTGCCTTGAGAAACTGACTCAAAGGTGGAGGAGACACCAATAAATTATTTTCACATTGACGCTGATTTAATGAATATGAAATCCGTACGCGATTGTACCCAACAGAATTAAGGGCTGAAGAATGTTTTTGAGTATTTTAAATTAGGGTAACCAAATAAGATATCAGATGAAATTATTCATAAATACATAATCTTTTTCGGAAGAGACTGTGAAGTTTCTGGGAAAACACAAAAAGTTCCACACGAAAAATTCGAAACGAAAGGGAGGCGACAGCACAGTTTCCGTTTGACCATGTTCATTTAAACTTATTTTTCTCTAAATGAAGTATCGAAGTTTTTTTTTGATACCCACGTTGTATTGTGACGGATAATGGACCACCTGATCTGATCAAATCCCCTCCATATCAACCTCAATCGAACGGATTAGCAGAACGGGCAGTTCAGACAGTCAAATCCATTTAAAAAAGTTTTGCTTGGAAAAAATAATACAATGTCGTTAGAAATAAAACGACAGTTACCTCCTTCTCAAAATATTGCTTAGTTTTAAGCCAACAATTATATTTAGTTCTTTAAGGCATTATAGTAATAAGAATACAAAAAATTAATCTTTTGATAATTATGTAAACTTGAGGGTAAACGTTAAAGGCAATACAGATTCAAAAGGTTCGTTAAGACCAAAATTGAAAGCATATGAATGATAAAATGGATTCCAGCAAAATATTATGAAATTGTTAGTAAAGTAACGCCAAAATCAAATTCGTAAAATAAATCCAATTGATAAGATTTCTGTATCAGATATCGATCGTAGACAAATTAAAGATTGTACGGGTAAGAGCAAAAGACCTCTTAGAGTAAAGAAAAAATTCTTGGAACATATGGACTTACGAATGTCTACAAGACTCAAATATAAAGAACAAGCTAATTCGCTTCGTATAGAAAAGAAATTAACTATTATATTTAAAAATAATTTATGTATGCAAATTTGTTAATTAACTTTTTGAATTATTTTATTGTACAAATAACAATTAAATATAATTCCTTCTTGAAATGCCAATACGTTATTTAGTGGCGGAAGATGTTATATAATAAACTGTGCATGCTTATTGTTTAGCATCACCCTCTACCAGCCTTGCAAGGGAGTTCGATTATACAAATCGCACATAACATTGAACTCAAATTTGTTTTAAGCTACTTTTTGTTGAATTATCAATTTTCAAAAATGTATACTTTCAGTAAATGTTGTTACCTTAGCTCATATACATACTATAAATCATTTATCTTAAAACTAGCGTTGAACGGACACTAATTACATTTACATAGATTCATTTAAATTTCTAAATCTATAACAATTTTTGAATCCTATTTCCTCACATTGAATAAATTGTCATTCCGTATTTAAATATTGAAGACTGCGTTTTACTTTAACAATTTTATCATTCTCTCTTGTCTTGAACTCCAAGGTGTAAGCATCTCAATAAGCAAAAGTCGCTTTGTTTTATTAATAATAAAAAGAAAACTGTAATAATCACACCACCAACACTCTTAAAAAACTTTTCAAAAAATTAAAAGGCCTATGTTTATGGCAAATTATGGAAAACAAAAAACGTATAGTTTGAGTCGTGCTAAATTTTTAGCAGAAAATGTTTGGAAAGCAGTTAAGCACATGAACGGAAGAGGAAATTGCGTTGCGCTCTGCCTACATGCTCAGAAGTTGGGAAATCGCTTCAAAAGTTTACCAAAGATCGAACGAACATTTTTAGTGCGCTGGTACGCAGCCCCACACTTCATAGACGAGTATTTAGATGCACCATTTACTTTAAGGGTAATAATAAATTTAAAAAAAAACATAACAAGGTACGGGAGGAGGACCGTATACCGTTCGAGTTCTATACAAGTTGTACTACAAACTTTGTAATAGTCCTTACAGCAGAATTAAATCAAAAATTTAAATCTGCAAGCATCCCACAAAAATTCAGAAAACCGATCATATTCTCACTACACAAAAATGTTGAATATGATAACTCAAACAACTACAGAGGCATATCATTCATAAATGCCTCTAAATGATCTACGCAAATTTCAGGCCGGGCTTAAAGCAGGGCTTGAAGATATCTATTTGAAGTACCACTCCATTTTGTTCCCTTTTTAATCAATCTAGATATAATAGAAAAAAAATGAGAGCAAACAATTTTACTCGGGCAGGAACAAAAATTTCATGATTTCTTATGTAAAGTTCCGATCGGATTAAATCCCTAGGATCAATATTTTTTTTCATCTTTATTAATTGATTCGATTCAGAGCAAAAAAAATTTGGCTTTTTAAAATATTTTTTCGATTAAAAAGAAGTGAGTATTTATAACTACATTCGTAAATAGAAATGAAGTAAAGCGAACCTCTGAACTCTCAATATACCTGTTTCGCTAATATTTATATTTTACTATTTTATAATTTGTCCACAAAGTTAGTAAAATTTAAAAAAAAATTTAATAACCTTAGAATTCAGATTTGAATTGAATTCGGCAAAAAACAAAAGACCCTGCACAAGAGTGAAAAAAATAATAACGCGAGCAGCACAAATGGGTGCGTGAAGCTAGACCCCGGCTTGCACCGGGCTGAAGGACCAAATATGTTTTTTTGTTCATTTCTGGCTCCTACTAATTATTGCTTAGAAAGAATTTAAAGTTGTTTTATATTTTCTTATAAGTTGAATAAGAAATTTATAATATTTTAGATCAAACTTGGTGGCCTTTGTTTTCATTAATACGAGTAGCTCATTTTCGTACAAAGAATTGAAAGGAGCGAAACATTTTGCGAGAAATATTTTCTGTTCCGGGGCGGAGCAGTTTATATAAAGAACAATAGAAATTATTGGGAACCAAATTATTTTTCTCTCCGTATAATAGTTTTATGCAATCAATTAATACAAATATCGGAACTTTTTATTTTGATATATATCTATTTCAAGCCCTGGCTTGTTTTTGTACAAGGGAAGAAGAAAGAAATTACTTTTATGCTTTATTTGTGGATTTTAGTGCAGTTTTCGACTACATACCCCGGGAAGATTCTTCAATTTGGAAGAAGTAATTCTGTATAAAAAAATTCGAAAACTACATGAATATTTTATTTTTGTTTGTATTTTTTTTTTTAAATTAAATTTAATAAATAGTAATTCTTTTAATATTGTTTTCTTTTGTGAGACCCTCTAGGCCTGTAAGAGGAGAATGAATAAACTTGAACCTAATGCCGCACCGACCTAACTTCTTGATCATTTGCGATCTCTATAGGATCTCTCTAGGAAGAGATTATGTGTTCCGTTTTATTGGTAAGGGCCCTATTCTTAGAGAATTTCGAGTGAAATTTTTGGGAGCACAAGCACTAGAGATGGAAGATGCCTTTATGTATTTTAAAAGGACACTTTTAAATAATATTATTATATTAAAAAAAAAAAAAAAAAAAGAGTAGGACTAATAAAATGTATAAAATAATAGAAAATATTGTCAATCTGGCAGATGGTCTATAGACTTAAGATGATAATAATTAAAATGAGCTTAAACAATTTTTACTTAATAAGTTTTCGCCTATAACAATTTTTTTATATTTTAATTTTTTACGAATTTTTTTTAAAAAAAATCACTTTTTGGAGCAAATAAAAATTGTTTACACGAACCATTACAAAATAAAATATTTTTCAAATTTTATTAGTTTCAATATGTACTAATGGCCAGAGGGACATTTGTTGTCAATAAAATTATTTATAAAAGAGAAAATAAGAGGAACTTACCGATCTGATAGTGCAGTGTCACCAATAAACTTGTTAAGATTTTTATGTTTTTTTTATTTACTTTTTATTTATAGGAGTTGTTTTATTATTAATTTTATTTTTTTTTTCAATTTGTATATTGAATATTTTTGCAAACACATTTTTGTAGCACACATTTATTTTTCACGGAATAGAACTGGCTTTTTTTTTTTTTTTTTTTAGAGTTCTTCATTTTCTATTTATTGAGGGAGGCAGGGAATAGACTGCAAATTATATGGTGAACCAGATTTGGTGAACTTTAAAGATGAAGTAGCAACATCTCCAAAAACCATGAGCCGACTGTGAACAACCAGTCAGATTTCTCTATCTTATATGACCAATACTTGGTTGTATGTGTCAAGAAATTTATATGTACAATTCTTTTTCACAGTGTACCCATAACTGAATCAATGAGAGTTATACATAAATCTATTTCCCCAGTTAGCAATATTAAATTGTAGGTAGTACTCGTAATACCGCCCAATTATGATTGTGTGAGGGATAACTTATTGGGGAAAAATTCTCTCTCGATACATACGAAAAAAGTATCTAATTAAATTCTCTCTCTCTGTTGGTTCTGGAACCACATACGAATACATTGTACTATATAATACATAAAGTTTATCGTGTGCACAAAAATATAATTATGTTTATAGTGTGTACGGTGTAGATGTTGTTAGCATGAGATGTGTGGGGAAATTGTGACAGAAGCTGCTCTTTGTTTTCAATAAATTTAAGGGG